>CM065295.1:15397500-15990000 GCA_032871835.1 Dipteronia dyeriana
ACTTTATTTAAAAGGGTTAATAACACCGACCCCCCTATACTTATAGTCCAGTTGCATAATATCTTTTGAATTTTTTTTCTTGGCACTTAACCTCCCTAAACTTCTATAAATTTGTAAAAACTGACAGAAGTGAATCAGACGTCAGTGGCAAATTACACTTACATATCCTGAATATATGAATAATTGCATTAAAGCTGGAAAAATATAATAATATCATCTAAATACCCTTTGACATGTTTGACTAATATAAAAAAAATCAAAATATTAATAACATTAATTATTTTTTAAAAAATAATTAATCAAAAAAAATAATAAAATTTGAAAATAATAATAATAATAATAATAATAATAATAATAATAATAATAATAATAATGAACTTTTAAAAAAAAAAATTATAATATATTAACAATAATAATAAAGAAAAATTAAATTAAAAATATGTGGAACCTAGATTTCCAAATTCCAATTAAACAATTAAAGTACTCATAATTCCAATTAAACAAAAATAAATTAAACTACCCATATTTTTAATTTATTTTTCTTTATTATTATTGTTAATATATTATAATATATGGAACCCATATTTCTAATTTCAATCAAACAATTAAACTTTCCATAATTCTAATTAAACAAAAATTAATTAAACTACCCATATTTTTAATTTATTTTATTTTTTAAAAATGAATGGTGGAGCTGATGAGTGATGATTTTTTATGATTTGTTTGTGGTTTTTGTCTGGATTTGATTGTTGCAAGAAGAGAATAAATTTGGGTACGGAAGAGAAGATATCCGGGTTTGGGTTGAGAAATCTGAGTTTCAAATTCTTTTTTTTTTAAATACAATTATTTAAATTAAAAATATGGGTAGTTTTATTGTTTAACAAAAATTTGGAAATCTGGGTTCCATACATTATAATATATTAACAATAATAATAAAGAAAAAATAAATTAAAAATATGGGTAGTTTAATTCATTTTTGTTTAATTGAAATTATGGGTAGTTTAATTGTTTAATTGAAATTTGGAAATCTAGGTTACATATATTTTTAATTTATTTTTTCTTAATTATTATTGTTAATATATTATAGTTTTTATTTTTAAAAGTTCATTAATATTATTATTACTATTATTATTATTATCAAAGTTTAGTAATATTATTATTAATTATTATTTTTTAAATAATTAATGTTATTAATATTTTTATTTTGATTTTTTTATATTAGTTAAACATGTCAAATGGTATTTGTATGATATTATTATATTTTTCAAGCTTTTATGTAATTATTCATATATTCAGGGTATGTAAGTGTAATTTACCACTGACGTCCATTTCACTTCTGTCAGTTTTTGTAAATTTATGGAAGTTCAGGGGGTTAAATGCCAAGAAAAAAAAATCATAGGACACTATACAACTGTGTTATAAGTATAGGGGGTATCAGTGCTATTAACCCTATTTAAAAATATCATAGTTTTTTAAAATATATATATATATATATATATATCATTGTTTTGTAGTGAATAAGATAAATATTTTATTTTTATATGATTAATGTTAGACTTTTCAAAATTTTCAAATTTTATCTCAAATTCTTTCCAAATGTATATAGCACGTGAGGTGTCAAAATCCCATTATTCACAACATAATCTAATGATTTATAAAATTTTGACACCTCACGTGCTACATATCTTTGGAAAAAAATTGGGAAAAAAATTTAGGAAGCCTGATATTACTCTTATATATATACCACATATGATGACGGTAAAATTAATATATGGGTCAGGATAAATCTATTTAAACTTGTGATATAAATATTTCACTTCAACATTTCAACAACTTATATGTTTTTAATCTGATGGTTAAGATTTGAATGTATTTAAAACTCTTGGATTACGAATATATGGACGGTTGAAATGTTAAAGTCAATATTTTAAGTTGTGTTAGTCTGACTATATATATTGGAGAGTGGGTAATATTAGTGATTTTGTAAACATTTAGGAAGATTATAGTATGTATAATGTTTGATTTAAATCTTGAAAAAAAAAACAAAAAAGAAAAAAAAATATATGTATAAAAATCCTTTATACCGACAATATTGTAAAAATACAACTTTATAAGCATAAAATAAAAAATAAAACCTTTTGCTTAAAAGCAAAGAACTTGTACTTGAAAATAAGGGATATTAAGATTTTAGTCCTTCTAGGAGGCGTTTGACACGGAGATGGGACATGACAATGTGGGACTGGATTGGACTGAACATGACTGTTCTATGTTGTGTATAGAAAGCCTAGACATAACTATAATCTGTACTGTTATACGTTTGGTATGTTTGGGACAGGACGAAACAAGATATTCAAATGACCAAAGTACCCCTCTTATATATATAACAACATAAACTATAATATTATACATATTAATATATAATAATAATAAATAATATTATATATAATGATCTATAACATATTATTACATTATATATATATTATTTGATATTATTATATATTAATATAGAATATTAAATGTGTCGTATGTAAATTTTATCAGATGTACACGTCATTGACAATGAGGATAAATTTGCGAAGTGGACATCCAAATAGGTATTCAGAAAATATCCTACAAGACATCATAAAAGAAGAGAAACCTGAGTAAACAAGTATTGGACAGAACCTACTCGGGGTCAACTAACGTCATAAACTACTCGAGGTCAGATAAAGAAACTCGGGGCTAGTTGGTGACATTTTCTACTCAGGATCAGATGATGTCACTCGGGACCAGCTGATATCGTTTCCTACTCGGGACAAGTATGAAGAAAACTGAATAAAAGTCCAGCGCGTAGCTCACACGAATCGAGTCATTAAAATACACGAAGATATCCATATCAAAGAGGAATTCCAAGAAGAACAGAATTATCAAGCAGGAGGGTTCCCAATCAGACAACAATTTTACTTTTTCAAAAAGACCACGCTCTTATAAGGAAATAAGTCCTAATTGGACTACATTACTAGAGTCCCATTTGATCTCAATACAAGTCCCCGAAACAAGAAAGAAGACAAACTACTTCGAACAAGTAAATAATCATAATTAAATACAAAGATCTTTTATTACTTGTACAAAAAAGATTAGGTAACTATGGACATATAAATAGACCCATAATCTCGTCACACAAGATATAAAATACAGAGAGAAGAAAGAGAGATCGAGAATTGTAATTATATTATTTCATAGTGGATTTTGGCTTGGTTGATCATTCAACCACCCATGGACGTTTCTCCGGTCATCGAAGTTTTACCACGTAAAAAACTTACGTCCGATTACTTTCTCCTTCTCTTTCTCTTTGAAATCACAGCTAAAATCCAATCCTTGTTGGCTTTTCTCATACATCCAGAAATCGACGTCAACAATTGGCACAGAATGAGGGGGTGAACCTCCGATTTAATTAAAGGTAATGACAGGAAGCAGAAGCAGTTATGGGGATGTCCAAAAATCTCCAGATAACTTCCACGTTAGCAGTAGCTCGCGAGATCTCGCTGCAACCACAGAGAACCAACCTACATTCCTGGCGGGGGTCCAACAAGTTCCTCCGATCAGCGGAGACCTGACACAATGCTTCTGAGAGGCGTTGCAACAATTGGTGGCAGACGCAGCAAATGAATGAGTTGATCTACTGGCTGCAGAAGAAACACAACCTCCTAACCACCCATCTGTGAGGCTTCATTCGGTTGTAGTAGGGCCAGAACTACATGCACCAAAAACCGGAAGGAACTCTGCTCCAATCAATCATGCTGGACTTGAAACACCTAAAGAGGAACGACCATGCCAGAAGTAGAACCAGGATCAGACAGCCCGTGCTAGACACCGCAAACATGACCGGCACAGGGATCGATAGTCATCAGAAGATAGTGATCGGCACCATCGCAAGTGTCATCATGAATCATACGTGAAACCCGGCATCAAAGTGAAGAGCCAAAAAGAGGAATGACAACCACCCAGTGGTTCAACCATCAGGGAAGTCCGGTGGGAGACAGAGATGTCTCAATCCAGAGCTTAACTCGAGAAATTGAGAACAATAGGCGTCAAATGGACGTACTGGTCAGACGTTATGGGTACTACGATTTATCTGACGAGGATTCTGACAGCCCATTCACCAGGGACATCCCGTAGAATTTATTCCCAGAAAGATTCTGACACACGTGGAGCAGTTCAAGAAGGATACAGACCCAAAAGAACATGTCAGACGCTATAAAAGTGTTATGGCCCAGTATGCCCATAGCAATCTCTTATTATGCCTCAACTTTCCACAAACTCTAGGAGACATGGACTCAAGATGGTTCAGGAGATTGCCCCCAGCAAGCATCAGAAGTTTCAGTGAACTGAGCAGGAGTTTCTCAAGGCAATTTCTGAGCAATATTCACAGGAAAAAATCAGTGGTTTACCTTTCTCAAATAAAACAAGGGAAATATGAGTCGCTGAAGAAATACTTGGGGAGATTCAGCCAAGCGGTATCAGAAATCGACAGTTCAAACGATGAAGCGATAATTGTTGCATTCATTAACAACCTACAGAATGAACGGTTATCTTTTGACCTGAGAAAAGCCTGTCTGACCAGGTATGAAGATATGATGGACATAAATTAAGGATATACACTAGCCAAAGAAGAAGAGTTAGCCACTGGAGGATGCTACATGTAAGAAGGAAAACCCAAAAAAGATGCTGAGTTCAAGGTGCAGAACCAAAAGGGAAAACAAAAAGGAAACAACAAAGTAAAGACCAAGAACGGGGGAAACAGACGTAATGCCGAACAGACCACAGAGAAATACTGAGGTAGATATACCAACTACACCCCTCTTCGGAAAAAAACAGAAGGAAATCCTGGACATTCTGGAAGCAAAGAATATGGTACAGAAGCCACGATGACAGTCTCAGTTCGTCCGGTGAGATACAACCAAATATTGCAGATTCCATAAGAAAATCGGTCATGAGACTTCCAAGTGTTACCAGCTTAGAGATTACATAGAAACCCTCATTCGGGAAGGACATCTACATGATGTAATCTTGAAAAGGGATGAGAAATCAGAAACAAAGAAATAGATTAGGGCTGATCACAGCTCTGGTCAAAATCAAAGGGCCAGTCCAGAGGCCAATCAAGTAATACATACGATCTTTAGAGGACCATCCACTGGGATAAGTAACCGAGAACGAACATAGGAAATCAGAGAAGCAGTAGAAGCAAGACATAACTTGGACGTGAACTCGGTAGAGCCAGACCCGAAAAGGGTAAAGGAAGGATGAGACCCAATAATATTCACAGAAGCGAAGTCACATGGCGTCGATGTTCGGCCAAATGACGCTTTGGTTATAAGTGCCCTGACTGGTCACCGAGAAGTCAGGAGAATCTTGATAGATAATGAAAGTTTAGTAGACATTCTCAATGTGGCCATCTAAGATCAACTCAGGATGAACCGAAAGGATCTACAACCTTTCCATACCCCACTAAGAGGATTCAGAGGAATTGAGGTCAGGTCACCCGGGACGGTAAAACTACCTGTGAAGATCTGAGTGGCACTTTGGCAGAGAACTGTATTGCTCGAATTCGTAGTGATAGACTTAGACAATTGGCCGTATAATGCGCTGTTGGGTCAGCCATTCTTAAATAAAACTAAGGCCGTAACAGCCACTTATACCTTAATGATCAAATTCTCGACTGAACAAGGGGTCGGTGTAGTAAAGGGATCCCAAGAGATTGCCCGAAGAGCTAACCTGTCAGTATACAAAGATAAAAATGATGAACAGGTTTGCACTATAACATAGCCGAGTCAGAACAAAGAGCCACTGTCATTCGAATTCGATCCAAGGGAAGAGTCCAATGAATCCAAAACTGAATCAGTTGAAGAAATTATCTTGAAAGAAGATAAACCAGATAAGAGGATCAAGATCGGGGCCAACCTGAAAGGAAAAGTCAAACAAAGCCTCACTGATCTGCTCAAAGAATACAGGGATGTGTTCGCTTGGAGTCATGAAGACATGGTCGGGATAGATGCCCCAATAATATCTCACCATCTCACAGTAGACCTGAATGAAAAACCGGTGATACAAAATAGAAGATCATTCAATCTCGAGAGAAGTCAGGCAATCAAGTAGGAAGTAGAAAAGCTACTCGCTATAGGGTTGATTAGAGAAGTCAACTACCCTCAATGGGTAGCTAATGTAGTCCTCGTCTAAAAGAAGAATGGACAATGAAGAATGTGCGTAGATTTCACAGATTTGAACAAGGCATGCTCAAAAGACAGTTTTCCACTTCCGAGGATAGATCAGTTGGTGGACGCTACGTCAGGCCATGAGTTGCTCAGTTTTATGGACACCTACTCGGGATATAACCAAATCCGAATGAATAAGGCTAACGAAAAAAAATAGCATTCACAACTGATCAGGGTTTATAATGTTACACAGTGATGCTCTTCGGATTAAAAAATGCAGGGGCAACCTATCAAAGGCTGATCAACAGAATCGTTGCACGGCAAATAGGAAGGAACATGGAAGTGTACATTGATGATATGCTGACCAAGAGCATCTCGGTAGACAAGCATACCTCAAACCTGCGAGAGACATTTGATGTTTTGAGAAGATACCAAATTAAGCTAAATCCGAACAAGTGTTTATTCGGAGGTCCTTCAGGGAGATTTCTGAGTTTTCAAGTTCACCAAAGGGGAATTGAAGTAGATCCTGAAAAGATCCAAGCCCTGCAGAGAATGACCTCACCAAGGACATTAAAAGAAATACAGTGCTTAGCATGATGTTTAGATTTCTTGGGAAGATTTATCTCAAAGGTCACTGACAGATGCTCACCCTTTTTCAAAGTAATCAAAAAAGGGAAATGACTCGAATGGAACAAAGAGTGCGAGCAGGCATTCTTAAAAATCAAAGAATACCTAGGGCATGCTCCCATCCTTTCAAAACCACAGATGGGAGAGATACTCCATTTGTATTTATCGATTACAGAACTAGCAGCAAGCTCGGTCCTAGTCAGAACAGAGGATGGAGTACAGAAGCCAGTGTATTATATCAGTAAGACACTTTTAAAAGCTGAGACCAGGTATTCACAAGCAGAAAAAATGGCCCTAGCATTGGTTTCAACAGCAAGGAAACTAAGGCCATACTTTCAGGCTCATACAATCCAGATTCTCACTGACTGCCCATTGAAATAAAATTTACAAAAGCCAGAGATTTCAGGAAGACTAACCAAATGGGTGATCGAGCTAAGTGAATTCGATATCCAGTACGTCCCCAAGACATCCCTCAAAGGGCAAACAGTGACAGTTTATAGCAGAATTCACAGAACCAAACCTGGAACCAAAATATATGTTAGGGAAAAATTTCCCATGGAAATTGTATGTTGATGGCTCTTCAAACACTCATGGCAGCGGGGCAGGGATCGTAATATGCAATCCAGAAGAAGATGATGTCGAATGTGCCATGAGGTTTGACTTCAAAGCAACCAACAATCAAGCCGAGTACGAGGCACTACTAGCTGGACTCAGAGTCTGCATAGCTCTCGGGACAGATGAAGTCGAGATATTCAACGATTTACAGGTAGTTGTCAACCAAGTCCTGGATGAGTACCAAGCTAAGAATGAAGGCATGATAGCCTACCGTGACATTGCAAAACAGCTCTTCCAGAAATTCAAAGAATATAAGATTGCCCAGATCCTCAGGGAGGAGAATGAAAAGGTAGACGTATTGTCCAAACTAGCGTCAGCAACAACCACAACCAGACCAAAGACTATTCCGGTTGCACATCTCCTCAAACCGAGCACAGCTGAACCGAGAAACTTAGAAATTTCAGAAATCCAAACACTGCCAGATAGTTGGATGACTCAGCTAAAAAGGTTCCTGGAAGAAAGCGTGCTCCCGAAAGATCCCTTATAAGCAAAACGTATCAGGTATAGATCAACAAGGTACACAATGGTTGAATGAGAACTATACAGAAGGGGGTATTCCCGAACACTCCAAAGATGTATGTTAGAGGAGGATACATATCGGATATTACATAAAATCTATGGAGGAGTTTACGGAAACCACACTGGGGTAAAAGTTTAGCACACAAGGTACTCAGACATGTTACTATTGGCCTACTCTATTCTCAGATGCACAACAATGTTCGGAGAGTTGCAATACTTGCCAAAGGATTGCTAATGATATCTGACAACCCCCTGAACAGCTCAGAAACCTCACATCCCCATGACCATTTGTCATGTGGGGTTTGGATTTAATCATCCCAATGCCAGCTGGGACAGGGGGTGGAGCGAAGTATGCCATAGTAGCAGTTGACTATTTCACGAAGTGGGCAGAAGCAGAAACATTGGTGCATATCACAGAAGCCAACACCACAAATTTCATGAAAAAGAATATACTTTATAGGTTTGGAGTCCCAAAAAATATAATCACTGACAACGACACCCAGTTCGATATCCTGAAATTCAGATAGCTGTGCAAAGACTACCGGATTGCCAATTACTATGCCACACCTGCCCACCCTCAAACAAATGGGCAGGTTGAAGCAGTGCATAAAATCATCAAACACACAATCAAAGCAAAGCTAGATGCCAAGAAAGGAAGCTGGGTTAAAAAGCTTCCCGAAGTATTATGGGCATATCGGACAACAGTAAGAACGTCAACAGGAGAGACTTCATTCACTTTAGCGTTTGGAACAGAAGCTGTTATCCCCATAGAAATGTCATACGCATCACCCCGGGTCAGGCTATATGATGAAGAACAGAATGTTGATATACTATTACAAAGTCTAGATGAGCTAGAAGAGAAAAGGGAGAAGTCCAGAATACGAAATATGGCATATCAGCAAAGAGTAGCCCGCCACTACAACTCTCATGTTTGGGTCAGGAAATTCCAACTAGGAGACCTGGTACTCAGAAAGGTGTCATTGAACACAAAAAATAAAGCTGCAGGTTCCCTGGTTGATAAGTGGGAAGACCCGTACAAAATCAAAGGAATAGCTGGTCATAGAGCATATTGGATTGCAAGACCCAATAGAGGTGTTTTACCCCGACCATGCAATGCCCAATATCTGAAGATTTTCTATCCTTAGTCAGGACAATTTTAGTTAGGTCAGATATTAGCTGTGGAATTTAAATCTTTGTTGATTTTACAGTTATAAATAAAAATCAAACTCAGGATTTCCGAAAGATAAAGTATATGATAATAAGAACATATGGAAGACGAGCATGATAATAAGAACATGCAAATAGAATACTCGGGACTATTGATTCCCGAATAGGCGGAGATGCTCGAAGGAGCATGCCAGTCGAGCAAGGTCAATTGATCTTAGTAAAAAGGCAAACCCGATGCACTGGATTCTGGAGAAAGGCTCGGGACGCTATCGGAAAAAATTTAGGTGAAATGCGTAGCAGTGTTAAGCTATTCAAAAAGCTTAACGATTCGGCAAACACTTACGCATAAAAACTGGGGAGACATCATCGGTAATGCATAAGGACTCGAACATATGATCATGGTGAGCCTTGATGTAATGTTCGGGTAGCAACCGTGTATGAAACATAAGTATAAACCTACTTGCCTGTTTTAAGATGACTCGGTTAATAATACTAGCCAGTTTAATAAGATACTTGTCATAAAGATTGTAAGAGCCAGTTTAATAAGATACTTAACGTTAAAAATTACTCGGGGAACGAAATCGGTTTAATAAGATACTCGGTGAAGTTACCCGAACATCAGAATTAGCCAGTTTAATAAGATACTTGACATGAAGATTGCAACAGCCAGTTTAATAAGATACTTGGCGTTAAAAATTATTCGAGAAACGAAACCGGTTTAATAAGATACTCGGTTAAGTTACCCGAACATCAAAAATAGCTGGTTTAATAAGATACTCGGCAACAATAGAGTCAAGTTGAAGGTGAAAATCCTTGAAGCAATAAATCAGATCAAGACCACTCGGTTTAGAAAAGCTAAACTCGGGATTTTATTAATCTCTCTAAAGAATCGTTACGAAAAAAAAATGTACAGTACAAGATTTGTTACAAAAGATTTGTTACAAAGAATTTCTACAAAACTTATAAAAATTCTACAAAAATCAAGGTTTTGAGGATTTTGAACTCTTCCCAATACTCGGGTCGAGCACCATCTCGTACTCACGAAGTAGACTTTCATTGGAAGGCCGAGAAATCGTATCGACTGAATCGTCCATCCATTGGTTGTAATCTTCTCCGGGGATCGGTCCGACATCAGGGACCACACCCTCCAAATGCATAGGATAGGGCTCTTTGCCTCGGCTATGGCAGTAAGCTCTCAACTCCTTCATCTGAGTCCGAAGAGATTCCAAGGACCGATCCACATGATTCTTGATCGACAACTCCCAGTTGGTTCGGGCTTTCTCAGTTGCCCGATTCTTAACCTTGAAGAACTTGCCAGCTGAAACCAAACCACGTTGAAACTTCCGAAGGAGAAGGGCATCGTAGGCAGGGGATCTCTTGAAACGATCTACCCCTTGCACTTCGAGTTCCAGCCTGGTCTTCTTGGATAGGGACTCGACCGTCAGAGCCTGGCGTTCCAAGTCTTCGATCTTTTGCTCATACGCCGACTTAGACTATTCCGTTTCTTGCTCGGCCCTAAGCATTGATTATTGGGCAGAAGACAATAAATTTTGAAGTGACTCCGTTTTCTCTTCTGCTAAAGAAGCTCTTTCCTCGGCCTCCACCTGCTTCGCCAAGCAGTGGTCGGAAAATACTTGGGCAGAGCCAACCTCTTATTGATAAGCTGATTCGACCTGAGCACGGCTATCCTCACTTTCTTTCAGCAGAGCCTCGAGACGCCTTATTCTATCAGCTTGATGTTGTTGCGTCGGAACCAGCTCAGCAAACTCGGCCACCATCTGTAAAGGAATATAATTAAAAATCTGGCGAATAAGCAAAACAATTGAAGAAGTTAAGGATAACTTACATAAGATGCACCTTTAAAAAACATTCTAAAGACGGTATGTCAGGGAGACATCCCGAAAACAACTCCAGCGGTCTTCCTTGATGAAAGCCTGACATGATGACATCTCCTGCAGCATAACTTGGGGAGAAGGATATGAAGGAACCCCCGAGGGTTCAGCCCCTTGATCTTCAACCTCGGGGGGATGGGAATCCCTGTTCGGCTCTGAAGTCTCCTCATCCGTCAATGCTTCAACATCAACGCTCGAGGGATTCTCAGCCCCAATATCTTCATCACTGGAGTCAATGAATGAGACCACCCGAGGGACCTTGAGAGGCCAAGTAAGAGAACCAAATGCCTTCCGCTTCTCAGCCAGAGAATGATGGAAGCAAAGGTCAGCTGCGGGATCTTTCTGAGCATCATCCCGGGAAGATCAAAAATATTTAAAACCTGAAGTTAATTGTCTCGCAGAGGTATTACCTCCATCACCAGCGTCTGACCGCACAACATATCCTTCACTAAGACCCTCACTCTGCCTCTCCCCATCATCAGGCAGTTAAGTATCTGTTAGGCCACTCGGGCCACTAGTTTCCCCAGCGGTCGGTTGAACAACGTCCTCGGGAACATATTCGGGGATTTGTTCCTCGGCTACATCGGTCTCCTCATTAGACTCAGGTGGGGCAATACCATCATTGCTCTGACGAGAAGCTTCTTTTCGGCTCGCCTGAAGAATTGACTTCACTTGGCGAGCTTAAAGGTCGCAGACGATGTCCGTGTCATACACTTAGAAAAAAAAAGGGACCGAGTCAGAATACGAAAAGCAAAAAATAACAATAAAAAGAAAAAAGAAAAAAGAAAAAAGAAGAGGGTTACAAAGATCATTTACATCGCCTGCGGGTAAGCAAAAATCTGGCTGAAGAAGCTGAGCTCTATCATTTTTGTCTCGATGAAAAGATAAGACATGCTCTTCTTCTCCAGCGTGCGAACTGATGCCCGAGCAAGTCTGGTCAGCTCAGCGTCGCTAAATTCAAGCTTCTTCTTATTCCAAACCTCAGAGAACAGAAGAAGAAGGGAAATTTCAGCACCCTCCTAGTTTCCCCAACCGAAAGGGTGACTTTAAGACCCAGATTCTCTCCAGTAAAAAACCAACTGTTCTTCCAGAACTTGTTGGATGAAGGGAATCCCCATACAAACCCTATCTTTTTAGGATCATCAGAAGTATCGACTCCCCGGTTCACCTTTGTCCACTTGGGGACCCAGCAGTCTGGCGGATTAGATATAAGGAAATAGGTCCCTGTCTTGCCAGACTGCCTCAGCGTGAAGAAATGTCTGATCTCACTCGGGGAAGACGGTGACAAGTTCATCCGGTTGTACATGTGCCACATGCACATCAATATCTTGTAGCTGTTCGGCCCAATTGAGCTGGGACAATCCCTGTTTTAACAAAAAACCAGGCAATGAACGGCTGAAGAGGAAGTGTGACGCCACAGCAGAGCATGGATCCATAGATTACCACCATGCCCGGGGGAGGATTCCACGCAGCTCTATCACCAGCGGGAATCAGAGTAATCGAATTGTCCAGATTAAATCGGGCACGATACTTTCCGATCTCTTCTACCCCGACCACATTCGGTTCAGTGTCAAACCCACTCGGGGGATCAGTAGAAAATGTGAGTCGAGATACTCTGAACTCCTTTTCAACATCTTTCTCGTTAACAGTCTGCTCTTTGATCCTAACGCCGCTTGAGCCATGCTTATGAACTTTACTTCTGCTTTGATGTTTTCCCATCCTTCGCAGAGATACCCTGTGATTAGAAACGTCAGATTCAGAACTAGATGAAGAATTGGATACAAAAAAATTGGACGTCAGGGTGAAGCCCAGAAACGTCGATTTCTAAAAATGGAGGTTCATCAGGGGGGATTTCCCCCAATAATCTTTGAACGTAGAAAACCAACTGGAAATCCCCAAGATCGAGCGCTTCGAAAGCGATAGTAAAAAGTCAATGACGAGAGGACGAATTCATTAACACTAACCTTGAATTAAGAAATCTGAACGTAAAATCTTCTACGGAGAAATGACGATTTGTTAAGCAAAGAAATCTGGGTTGGCAAAAATTTCTGGTTTTCAAGTTTTTTAGAATGAACCAGCGTAACCCTTCAGTGAAGAATTTAAAGGGGTGATAGCACGAAACCCTAAGGTCTCAAGGTGGGAAAAATCTGTGACGAGACTTGATGACGTAGGCGGTGCACGGGGAGACGCGAAGGTCGTTTCTAATAAATGGTATCGAAAAATGAAGAGACAAAGGACACGTGTCAAGAAGAGAACTGGCTTTCACCGTCAGAATTCTAAAACGTCGCCATCATTGAAGATCTCACGTTAGGGGGCAAATCGAATTTACAAGGTCACCATTAAGACACGCCATTATGATAAAACATTTACTCTGGCACAAAAATAAAAATTGAAGATTAAAATACTTTTGCCCGAAACGAAACTCTATTCTGTAAAAATATTTTAAGGGGGTATTGTCGTATGTAAATTTTATTAGATGTACATGTCATTGACAAATATGATAAAATCGCCAGGTGGACATCCGAATAGGCATTCAGAAAATATCCTATAAGACATCATCAAATAAGAGAAGCCCGAGTAAACAAGTATTGGACAGAACCTACTCGGGGTCAACTGACGACATAAATTACTCGGGGTCAGATAAAGAAAGTCGGGGCTAGTTGGTGACATTTTCTACTCAGGACCAGATGATGTCACTCGGGACCATCTGATATCGTTTCCTACTCGGGACAAGCATGAATAAAACTGAATAAAAGTCCAACGCGTAGCTTACATGAATCGAGCCATTAAAATACATGAAGATATCCCTATCAAAGAGGAATTCCAAGAAGAACAAAATTATCAAGCAGAAAGGGTTCCTAATCAGGCAACAATTTTACTTCTTCAAAAAGACTACGCTCTTATAAGGAAATAAGTCATAATTGGACTACATTACTAGAGTCTCATTCGATCTCAATACAAGTATCCGAAACAGGAAATAAGACAAATTACTTCGAATAAATAAACAATCATAATTAAATACAAAGATCTTTTATTACTTGTACAAAGAAGATTAGGGTTCTATTGACATATAAATAGACCCATAATCTCGTCATACAAGATATACAACAATCATAGAAAAATACATAAAGAAGAAAGAGAGATCGAGAATTGTAATTATATTATTTCATAGTGGATTTTGCCTTGGTTGATCATTCAACCACCCGTGGACGTTTCTCCGGTCATCAGAGTTTTACCACGTAAAAAAATTACGTCCGATTTCTTTCTCCTTCTCTTTATCTTTGAAATCACAGCTAAAATCCAATCCTTATTGGCTTTTCTCATACATCCAGAAATTGACGTCAACAACATGTATTATATATATTAATATTATATGATATATAATATTAATATATAGAAAATAATATATATATATATATATATATATATTATTGTATAGGTAATAATAATATTATAAATATTATAATGTAATATAAATATATATTTATGTATAATATATATATATATTATATAATAAATATATATTTATATTACAAATATTATATAATAAATATATATTTATATTACAAATATTATATTATATATATATATTAATATGTATTATTAATATATATATATATATATATATATATATATATATATAAATCATATATATTATGTGTTGTAATAAATAATAATAATAATAATAATAATAATAATAATAATAATGTTTAATATATCATATTATTATATAATATATAATATATATATATATATATATATATATATAATTATAATATATAATTTATTGGGCATAATTGTAATTGTTTAAGGGTAAATTGTTCATTTTGACAGGACAAGTTGTCCTAGGGTCTTGGATAAGAAAAGTTTTTATGATTTTTGTCACATCTTGTCCCGTTCTGTCTCATGCTAAGGACGCGCCAAACGTGAGACAATAACAAACTGTCACACGTTGTCCTGTCCTGTCATGTCTTGTGTACCAAACACACCCTTAGTTTACATTTATCTGGGTTTGATCCACTAGTTTTTGGAATTACTAACTGCAGTCCACTAAGTCTCTAAAAATACATAATATAGTCCATACCGTCCAATTTCAATAGTTTTTCGTTGACTTCTGTTAGGTCAACAAGGGCATTATAGGAAATTTGATAAAAGATTCTAGAAACCGGTCTGGAACAAGGGTAAAGACGATTATGCCCTCCAATATAAATAAAAAACAATATAAAATAAAAATTAAAAATAAAAATAAAAACGAAAAGAGGATGCTTGACTATTCAATCATCATCATCATCATTCAACCAAACCTATTCAACTCACCACCACCGTTCAACCAAACACATTCAACCCACCACCACCGTTCAACAAAATCCATCATCATCATCATCATCAAAACTACCACCACCACCAGATTGAAACCCATCGCCACCAAATGCATCTTCTTCGATGTGAAACACAAATCAATCTTTTAAATCTCGAACTTGATGGAGGGCAGTAGACATACAATTTTTTTAAAAAAAATATAGAGAAGATTGAAGGATGATGAAAGAGAGAGAATATATGATTTTGGTTGAAGAGAGAAAATAGAAGATTTGGTGATATGGTGCGTTACGGCAGAGGTTGCAACGGCGGTGGACGACGCGCGAGGCAGTGGGAGGGCACAAAGTTGGATGAGAGGTTGCAGCGGTGGTGGAGCTTTGATGGACCGTGCACGATGACAGTCAAAGGGCATGGCGGCAGCAGGAGGTCACAGTGGTTGAGGTGAAGTGGTTGTTGGTGATGCAGTTGAAGTTAGAGACAACAAGAGGTCACAGTGGTTGTGGTGAAGTGGCTGTTGGTGATGCAGTTGAAGTTGGAGGAATGGGTGGTTGTGATGGTGTAGGGTGTTGGTGTTGGTGATGGTGTGGGGTGTTGGTGACGGTGATGACGATGGGTTGATGTGGTGGTGATTGTGGATGGTAAGAGTGTTGGTGATTTGAAGGGCTGGTAAGGATCAAATGGTGGGGTGTTTCAGACCCTTACCAAATATATGATTTTGTTTTTTAAAAAACTTTATTATTATTTTTAAAATTTCCATTAGTTAATCAGCTTTTTAATATTTTATTATTACTTTTAATTTTAATTTTTAATTAAAAAGTAGTGATTACAATTTCTTTTTAAAAAATTGATTTAATTTATTTTTATTTTTAAATTTCTGTTTTTAAAGTTTAATTAAAATAAGATTATTATTATTATTTAAATTTAAATTAATTTTTTTTATTTTTTATTTAATTAAATATAAAATTACCATACCGTCCTTATCATAATCCTTCATTAAAGGTATTTCGGTCATTTTACCCTCTGACAATGTCAGTCGGTTTGTTTTAACGAAATTCCTAATAGAATAACTAAAGTTAGTAATTTCAAAAATTAGTGGACTAAACTCATTAACACTGACTTGAGGGACTAAAATCTTAATATGCCTAAAAATAATAAATAAATAAAAAGCACTTCTATTGACCAAATCAACCCAGCCAAAACAATTGACAAGTTCCCTGCCCACCTGTGTAGAAATCTAAAACTGACTAGAAGAAGAGAAAATCATAAGGACCTGTTCGGTATTATTTTATGTTTTCATTTTCTATTTTATCCATTTTCACATGAAAACAAGAAATTAATTTTATATTTTTAAGATTTAAAAACGTGTCTACAGCAAAAACCGAAAACAATATTCTGAATTATATATATATAAAGCAATAATATTATAATGTATTTAATGTATTTATTTCAAAAAACATGATGTTAAATTATTTTAAATTGAATTTATTTATTAAAAAAATAAAAGAATATAAATTTTCTTATATTTTTAAAATAATAAATTAAATTAAATTAATTTAAAAATGATTTGTGTCTTTTCATATATATATTTTTAACAAATTGTATGGGTATTTTTTTTTAATCTTAAGGAAAGTATATTTATTAATAATTAATTTAATCTTTAAGAACTTTAATATTTTTTTATAACAAAGGTAGCATATTCGTTATTTAGGTTCTATATGGTACTTACCATATACCAATTGGGTAAAAGTAGAAAACCTGTAAAACTTTTCTTTTTTTTCAATAAAAATGAAATACATGTTTCCATTTCATTTTTTTTTTTAATCATTTTCATTAAATAACATTGTAGTTAAAGAAAAGAATATATATACACACGGTATCTATATATCTAGACCAAATATTTAAATAGGTATTTTTTAAAGTTGTATGTATATATATATTATCAATTTAATGTCATTTATCTAAATTATAAATTCGACAATGTACCGGCTACCGGTCCACTTTATGCCTCTGGCTATATGCCTTATCTGTAATTAACCATAAAAAGAGGATAAATCGGTAAGGTACTGGTACTATTCCCCTATAAAAAACGAGAGGGTTTCGAGCCATAAAAGCGGAAATGGCAGGAGATTCATGTAAGACAAAAGCACGACTACGAGTGCATTTGGCAGCGAGATATAGGAAGAGAAGAGAAACACTCTCCTTTTAATTCTCTTTCTCTCTCAAATCTTCGAAACAGCGAATCGCAAATGGTTCTCTCAGATTCCTCCAGAAACTCTATCATACCAAGCTACCTCTACTCTTTCTCTTCTCAGAAATCCTCCTCTCTACACGCAACCACTTCTACCGCAACCGCTTTCAATGGTGCCGCCGCCTCCGACTCATCTTCAGTGCCTAGGAGTAGGAGCTTCGTGGTGCCTTCGCCAAGCGAGCCTTTCGGTAAGATCGAATTGTACTCGCCTGCATTTTACGCTGCTTGTACCGCCGGCGGTATCCTCAGCTGTGGACTCACTCACACGACCGTCACTCCTCTTGACCTCGTCAAGTGCAATATGCAGGTCTTTTTTTTATATATATCTTTTTAAAAATTTCATTTTTGTAGAAACGAGACCGCTGCCGACATGTTATTATCTACTCAAGTCTTCAAGCCTATTGAGCCATGCAATTGTAATTTTGTCTTTAAAATGTTAATGGAATTAAGGCTAACTACTCTGTGGGGAAAATCCCAAACAAGAGTACTTGTACCTATTAATTTATAGCATTAGCTGGATTGGAATAAAATTATGGAATCATATCATATTTGTAAATCTTCCAAGAAATGAGAAGTTGAAAACAGGAAAGACGGTGTCCGTGTTGAAGTTGCCAAAAATAAAAATATGTGGAGGAATATGCCATAACTGCTCTGCTGAGCTGGGCAGCTTTCCCTTTAATGATTTAATCATTGACCGATACAAATCAACCCACATGTAATTAACTACTATGATTTTCAAATTTTAAAATACAGTTGTTTTTAATGTATAATTTGACTCTATAATATAAAAATACGCGACTTGATAATTATATATACATGAAATGAAATAGTGTTGTAAAACACTTCAAATATTTTAAAATTTCAAACCGGCCTGTTTGATTTATAAGATTTAATTTTTGTATTTGGTTGAAATATGTTTAGAAAAAAAAAAAAAATCTTCAAAATTTGAACTTCAGTGGTTCAACCTATTTCTTAACATTTATATAAACATTGACGATAGCTTAATTCCATTTGTATGTTGTTTACCATCCTTATTGATCACTTTAGTTTACTATTTAAAAATAACATCGTCTTTTTCTTAAAAAAATATCATTGTTTTATAGTGAACAAGAAAAATATTTTATTTTTTATATGAGTAATAGCTAGACTTTTAAATTCTTTCCAAACATGTGTAGCACGTGACATGTCAACATTATATTAATCACCATATGATCTTATGATTTACAAGATGTTAATATCCCACAAATTATAAATAGTTGGGAAAGATTTGGAATTTTTTTTTAGGAAACCTAGCATTACTCTATATATATATATATATATATATATATATATATATATATATATATATATATATATATATATATATATATATACCACAAATGATGACGGTAAAATTAATATATGAGTCAAGGTAAATCATTTTAAATTTGTGATTTAAACTTTTGACTTTAATATTTTACCAACTTATATGTTTTTATTCTAATGGTTTAAACTTGAATGCACTTATAACTTTTGGATTAGCAGCATGTTGAAATCAATATTTTAAGTTATAAATTTAAATTGTATTGTCTGACCCTCTCTCTTATATATATATATTTATTGGAGAGTGGGTAATATTAGTGATTTTGTAAACATTTAGGAAGATTATAGTATGTATAATGTTTGATTTAAATCTTGTAAAAAAACAAAACAAAAAAACTTTATGTATTAAAATCCTTTATACCAACAATATTGCAAAAATACAACTTTATAAGCATAAAATTAAAAATAAAACCTTTTGTTTAAAAGCAAGGCACTTGTACTTAAAAATAATAAATAAATAAAAAGCACTTCTATTGACCAAACCAGCCCAGCCAAAACAATTGACAAGTTCCCTGCCCACCTTATACCTTTGTGGAAGTCTAGATTCTAGAACTGACTAAAAGAAGAGAAAATCATAAGGATCTGTTTGGTATTATTTTATGTTTTCATTTTCTATTTTATCCATTTTCACATGAAAACAAGAAATTAATTTTTATATTTTTAAGATTTAAAAACGTGTCTATAGCAAAAGCCGAAAACAATATTTTGATATATATATATATATATATATATATATAAAGCAATAGTATTATAATGTTTTTAATGTATTTATTTCAAAAACATGATGTTGTAATGTAAACAATATAGTGCATATTTAAATTATTTTAAATTGATTTTATTTATTCAAAAAATAAAAGAATATATATTTTCTTATATTTTTAAAATAATAAATCGATTTAAACTAATTTAGAATTGATTTGTCATTTGTGTCTTTTCATATATATATATACATATAAAGTATTGAGTATTTTATTTATTAATCTGAAGGAAAGTATATTTATTAATAATAAAAAGGAAAAAAAACAAATAATCCATATATATATATATATATATAATTTTATATAATAAATATAGCATATTCATTTATTAGGACCAAATGGGTAAAAATAGAAAACCAAAGTGTGTTCTTTCTTTCAATAAAAATGAAAAACATGTTCCCATTTCTGTTTTTTTTTTTCATTTTCATTTAAAAACATTACGGTTAAGGAAAAAGAATGTGGGTTTTTTTTTTTTACTGATATCTATACATCCAGAAATTTAGACTAAATATCTAGATAAATATATATAAATATATATTTTCTATCGATTAAAAACTCATTTATCTAAACCTCAAATTTAATCATCTACCAAGTTAACCCCCGGTCGTCAAAAGAATATATTATAGCCTTATAGGCCTACGGTAGCACATTTATAATAAACCATAAAAAGAGGGTAAATCGGTAAGGTACTAGTATTAGTCCCCGTATAAATAACGCGAGGGTTTCGAGCCATAAAAGCGGAAGTGGCAGGAGATTCTTGTAAGACAAAAGCACGACTACGAGAGCATTTGGCAGCGAGAGACAGGAAGAGAAGAGAAACACTCTCCTTTTAATTCTCTTTCTCTCTCAAATCTTCGAAACAGCGAATCTCAAATGGCTCTCTCAGATTCCTCCAGAAACTCTATCATACCAAGCTACCTCTACTCTTTCTCTTCTCAGAAATCCTCCTCTCTTGACGCAACCACCCCTACCGCAACCGCTTTCAATGGAGCCGCCGCCGCCGCCTCCGCCTCATCTTCAGCGCCTAGGAGTAGGAGCTTCGTGGTGCCTTCGCCAAGCGAGCCTTTCGGTAAGATCGAATTGTACTCGCCTGCATTTTACGCTGCTTGTACCGCCGGCGGTATCCTCAGCTGTGGACTCACTCACACGACCGTCACTCCTCTTGACCTCGTCAAGTGCAATATGCAGGTCCTTTTTTATAGATATAGATCTGTAACTTTAAGTGCCGTTTTTTGTATTAAGATTGATTGTTCTATTTGATCTGTGTGTGTTTGTGTTTCAAGTTTAATTTGTTAACTTCTCTTTAGGCTAGATCTGTGGTTTGAGTTTGATTCATTGTCTATTTTTCATTTTTCTCTTCTGAGTTCTGATAGATATTTTGCTGGATCTAATAAATTTTACTTATTTGGACGGATTTAAACATTTTTATGTTATCACTATTATGTTAAATGTTACAATTTGTGATATTTTATTAGTTTTTTCAAGCTGTATTTCTTTGTTTGTACTCTTCTTTGCTTTGTAGTTTCTACCTGTATAGTTTTAATGGTAAATTCCACGCACAAGTGACAATTTTGAAAACTAATTCACGGTCTGATTAATTTGGTGTTGTGCAATATTAAATTTTCTTGCTGTCTTGATAACAGTTATTTGCTTCAAAGTAACATCAAAGTCGTCGTATTTTTCAGATTGACCCTGCAAAGTACAAAAGCATATCGTCTGGTTTTGGGGTTTTGTTGAAGGAGCAGGGAGCCAGGGGATTCTTCAGGGGATGGGTGCCTACCCTGCTCGGTTACAGCGCTCAGGGAGCTTGCAAGTTTGGATTTTATGAGTTTTTCAAGAAGTACTACTCTGACATTGCTGGTCCAGAGTACTCTGCTAAGTATAAGACCTTAATCTACCTTGCTGGTTCTGCATCTGCTGAGGTGATTGCTGATATTGCACTTTGCCCATTAGAGGCAGTCAAGGTCCGGGTTCAAACTCAGCCAGGTTTTGCCCGAGGTCTGTCCGATGGACTTCCCAAGTTTGTCAAATCTGAAGGCGCTCTTGGGTATGCTTATTGAATGCCTTACACTTTTCCATTCTATAAACTATTGCTTTTCATAATTTATCCCTTACCTACTCTTGATTTTCTGCAGTTTGTATAAGGGTCTTGTTCCTCTCTGGGGACGTCAGATTCCATGTAAGTTTGTGGTTTGACATCACTAGATTATTAGTTTTTAGTCCTATAATTTATGAACTGCTAATTTAATTTGTTATTAAATAGTAATGTTTTTTGTATTCTCATGTTATATTTTTTCTTATATGGCTTAATGTTATTACTGTTTGCTTTTTCTGTGATAATGGCTTATCTATCAAATTCTCATGGATCTGATTACTATCAAATGTTTAGTTTGGTTGCGTGAATTAATTGCCTAGAAGTTATGGTATTGATCAATTTGAGAATCAGGACATGCACTACGTACAGTAACTTATGTCAATTACTTAGTCACTTTTCCATATAGCTATTGTTTTGAAATTTATGATCTCAGGTGCAGTTCATTCCGACCATCCGTAACATAGTATTGTTAAGTTATCCCTGTTTGCTGTCAATGATGTATACATGTAACATTTTATTTCCTGCTGTGTACTTGAAGAGGCCCCCAGTATTCTTACTTTCTGTTTAGCATCAAACACTTCACATTTTCTCTGGTAACTTTGCAATCATTATTTTAGTTGGCTATTCACTTTGAGCTGCATGAATCTGATTTTATTTACAATTTGTTCCTGCCCTGACTCTTTGCAACTGATGCTAGTACTTCTTGGGTGTTTTTAATAGTCGGGCGTTTTTCCTTTTAGATACAATGATGAAGTTCGCTTCTTTTGAGACCATTGTTGAGATGTTCTACAAGTATGCCATCCCCACTCCAAAGGACCAGTGTAGCAAATCACTACAGCTTGGTGTGAGTTTTGCTGGCGGTTACGTGGCTGGTGTGTTATGTGCTGTTGTGTCTCATCCTGCTGACAATCTTGTCTCTTTCCTTAATAATGCCAAAGGGGCAACTGTTGGTGATGTGAGTGCTATACCTTGGCTTAATCGTTAAAACTTCACAACTTTCGTGAGTCTGTATTCTTACTTTGTTTTTACTCTTGTTTTCTGGTTGTGTAGGCTGTGAAGAAGCTAGGTTTGTGGGGTCTTTTCACTCGCGGGCTTCCTCTTCGTATTGTCATGATTGGAACACTCACTGGAGCCCAGTGGGGTATTTATGATGCATTCAAAGTTTTCGTGGGACTGTACGTTGTTCTTTTCTTTATGGTTAATTTGTTTGTTTCTTTTGTTACTGAATTAAATTGCTTATGGGATATGATATGTATCTTCAGGCCAACTACCGGCGGTGTTGCCCCTGTTGCTGCTGTTGAGCTTGGAAAGGAATGAAACATTGCACAATCAACACAATAGTATGTCACTTTGTGGAACATTGGAAAACTTCTTCACATGAATTAATAAACATAGGATTTTGCTGAAGGGTGCCTGATTGGCTCTCAAGTTGACGGAGTATTCTTTTTACATTCAAAACTTGTTTCGAGTAATATTGTTTTTTCGGAGGATGATTTTGTTTCCTTCCTAGTATCAAAAAACTGTTTTGTAGTTAGATTATATGTGAAATTTTACTTTTGTAAGTTGATAATCCTCCCCATCAACAATAGGCAACAAAAATAATGGGCAGGAGGGGGGGAGTAACTGGGTTTTGTCTGCCTATTTTTCTTGTTATGCAGCCAGCTGGTATCAGCAGAGATATTGTGTTTTTTTGAAAGGAATAGGATTTATGGTTAGTAGATCATCACTGTGGTTGATTTCTTTACAGCAGTTTTGACATCATTTCTTTATTAATGCATTTCCTCGCTGTATTTGTCATCAACTATCTAGTCTTCAAGCACTGGGTTTCAAACAGATCATGCTTGTCACGATTGCCTCTGCTGTGCCATGTGCCTGTGATCTGAAAATTTTGATATGTTGAGGCTTCGTTAGTTTCTATTCTATCTAACACCAGATATGTGGTTTTAGGTGGTGATCGATTGGAATTCAACCTTGGAATTTTCGATCTCTCGCATAAAATTTGGGTTAAATCCATAAATAGCCATTAACCTAGGGTAGTTATTATTTTTAGCTTGAATTAGTGTTTTGATTGTTTTAGCAAACAATCCATTTTTTGGACAAAACTATCCTTAATGAATTTTGAATAAAAAATACATTTTTTTCAAGAGGAAATGGTGAAATATATCTTATTTTTTAAGGTCTGTTGTGATGATGTCGTCATTTTAATAACTTAAGTTTAAAAGACATCTATTATGGTGAACTGTTAAAATTACCCTTAAACTTTAATTTTTTAAAAGGCCCTTTCTGAACTCATTGGTATCTCTCTAAAAAAGTTGTCTGAAAAACTTGACTCTCTCGTCAGATTATGTAGTAGAAGGTAACAAATATTTATGATCTTCACTTAAATTTCTTTTATACATTTTAGATATTTTGCATTCAATTATGTGTGGGTTAACAATGTATCAATTCTTCGATATCAATGTATCCATTTCAGATTCTGTAGTAGAATGTTTTTTTTGTTGTGTAACCGATAATATTTAATGATGAATCGAGCTTATTTTATATTGGATCAAGCTGTTGTTTAGTTTGAAAAAAGCTTGATTATTTGAAAAAAATGCTTGACAAAAAATGTTCGATCCCTTAGGAAAAGTTTTCGATCTCTGGACAAAGGTTCTCGAACCGTTATAAAAGTTCTCGATAATTTGACAAATAATCTCGATCCCTTAAAAAAGTTCTCGATCCCTTAAAACTTTCTCGATCCGTTAGGAAAAGTTCTCGGTCCCTTCGAAAATGTTCTCGATCCCTTGAGAAAAGATCTCGATCCCTTGATAAAAGTTCTCGATAATTTGAAAATTTTCTCGATCCCTTTAAAAAGATGTCGAACCGTTAGAAATGTTCTCGATCTCTTTGAAAAGTTCTCGTTCCGTTGTTAAAAGTTCTCGATCCGTTAGAAAAACTTCTCGTTCCCTTGTTAAAAGTCCTCGATCGCTTGATAAAAGTTCTCGATAATTTGAAAAATATTCTCGATCCCTTAAAAAAGTTCTCGAACCGTTAAAAAAGTTCCCGTTCCCGTTCCATTGTTAAAAGTTCTCGAACCGTTATAAAAAGTTCTCGATAATTTGACAAATATTCTCGATAAAAGTTCTCGAATTGAACCTTTTTTAAAGTTCTCGATCATTTATAAATTATTCTCGAACCCATCATTGAAAAAGTTCTCGATCCCTTATAAAAAGTACTCGATCCATTTGAAATTTTTGTAATTGTTAGTAATTGTAAAAGTATTTTTTTTTATCTGTTAATAATTGATAGTGATGATGATTTTCACAGGGCAATAGATCAGGTTAGATTAGTAATATCATACAACGGTCGATGGGAGCAATTACCTGTTGGAAGTCAGAGGTTTCTTGGTTCCGATAACCAAGGAATGTATATGTCCATAAATATGACTTACGAAGAGCTGGTGTCGATTGTACAAACCGTTGTGAAGTACGATGTGAACAAATACATTGTTGATCTACAATCAATATCAATTGTTCCCGGGACAATATGTCACACATTTATAAGAAATGACGACGGTGTTTTGTTTATGCTAGGGGAAGATAAGGTAATCCCTCAAGTATGTGTCAGTTTAATTGAGAGGGCTGCAGGAGGTGCCATCGGTGAAGAAATCCCTCGTCATGATAACACCCAATATTTTCGATCTTCAGGCGGAAGCAACCGGTTGTTGACAGAAAGAAGTGGGATTGACGGTAGGGAAAACCTATGTGGTGTCCCACCGGAAGTAGTCAACCATTGTGATATAGTTGGAGCTCAAGTGGACGATGATTTCGGTTGTCAAATTGAAATAAACGCTGAGCAGTACAACCACCAATACAATGAGATGTATAATGACATGAACAATGAGCGGAACAATGAACCTCATAACCTACCAATCCATGAGGTGGCTAATGAGACAAATTTGCCTCCGGTACATAATGTAGCTAACAATGAGGAAGATGAAGAACCATTCCAAACGGGAAGACGGGCAAGACGTGTCCATAGATGTAGTTCCATTGCAGTAGATATAGCTGGGACATCTGAGGTCCGACCTGATGTAACTTCAGCTGAGTTTGAGGATGTCAGAACGTGGGTTATTCTAGGAGCAGAATCATACTCGTTTGGTATGGGTGGAAGCAGGAACTTGGTAGAAGATGAACCTACCAACATGATATATAAAGGTCAATTTTTTCCTACTAAAAAGGATTTGAAGAGATTGGCTGGCCATTTTGCAATGCGGCACAACTTTGAGTGGAAGGTGAAAAGGTCGAATAAGACAACATTACATCTGGTTTGTTTGATGGACAACTGTACATGGAAGTTAAGAGCGGTTATGAGAGATGCAGCGACATACTTTCAAGTACGAAGTTTTATCAACGAACACACTTGTCCGTTGGAGGAGATTCACCGCCGCCATCGACAAGCTAGTGCAGTCATAATTGGAGAAGTGGTTACACCTACATTGCAGCAACATGATGGTCGACTAATGCGTCCGAATGACATAATCGCCGACATGAAAACAATGTATGGCATCCAAATAATGTACAGTAAGGCACATCAAGCCCTTGATTATGCATTGTCACTTACCTATGGAACGCATGAGGAAAGCTTCCAACTGCTGCTATCATTCGGTTACGTGTTGGAACAACTAAATCCCGGAACGATTACTGACTTACAATGCGATGAAAATGGTAAATTCCTATACTTTTTCGGGTCATTGGATGCCTCACTCAGAGGATTCCAGAGGTGTATGCGTCCAGTTATTACCGTTGATGGTACCCATTTAAAAGGTAGATTTGGGGGCACAATGTTTGTTGCAACTGCACAAGATGGGAATGAACAGGTTTATCCAATTGCTTTTGGGTACGGTGACTCGGAAAACAACCTATCATGGGAGTGGTTTTTGGATTCCTTGAAAGGTGCCCTTGGCCATATTGATGATTTGGTTTTCATTTCCGATCGACATGCAAGCATTGAAGCAGGGATTTCTAAAGTGTTCCCTTATGCCACTCATACCATATGTTGCTGGCACTTTTATGAAAATATTAAGAAGAGATATCATAGAAAGGATGTGGCCGTAATAATTGATAAAGCAGCCCGAGCGTACACCGAGTTGCAATATAACCGGCACATGGAAGAGTTACGCAACTTGCACCAGAATGCATATGAATATGTAATTGATGCCGGTCCACACAAGTGGTCCCGTGTTCACTGCCCCGACAGAAGGTATAGTGTCATGACAACAAATGCTGCAGAATGCATAAACTCATGTCTTAAATTTGCACGGCAACTGCCTATGTTGACTTTGGCAGAGTTTATTAGGAATATGCTACAACGTTGGTTTCACGATCGTCATAGGGCTGCACAATCCATGCGTCATCAGATGACCGACGTAACACATCTTATGATCCTGAAACGTGTTGAAAAGTGTAATTTTATGACCGTTAATCCAATTGACTGGAACATATTTTCGGTGAAATGGGTTGGAAAACAGTGGACCGTAGACTTATCCCGGAAGACCTGCACATGTAACAAATTCCAAATGGTCCTTCTTCCATGTTCTCACGCTCTCGTTGCCGCAAGGTACATCATACAATTTTGTGTACGGTTAATATTACTTAAACATCATACAATTTTATCATCGTTTTTAATGTTTTTACAAGGACCGAAACATGGATTTCACATCCCTCTGTGCGGACTACTACAAGCGACAAACACTTATTGATGCGTACTCGGTTCCTATTATACCGGTTGGACATCCTTCCACTTGGATTGTGCCATCTGACATCGCTGAGAGAGTCGTTCTGAATCCAAGCTCCAGGAGACAAGCAGGCCGCCCGAAGGCGTCACGGCCTATCTCGTTTTTAGAGAGAACATCCACACAAAACTGTAGACGATGTCGACAACCAGGACATAATTCGAGGAAATGTTCTAACCCAGCTTTTACTGATGAATATCCGAGCAGAGTCATTCCTGAGGAATGCAGACGCAAGTGTAGTATCTGTCATACTATTGGTCACAACAGACAAACGTGCCCTACTAGAGACGGTGGGACCGTGGAATGAGGCGTTATCATGATGACATTGTTATAATTTGAACACGCATGACTTGTTAAGTAACTGAAATGCAATTGTATTTAAATATGATTTGTATATATACAAATGTAAAAAAAATTTATACAAAAGAATTTGTAAATATACAAAAGAATTGGTAAATATACAAAACTGTTGGTACATATACAAAAGAATTGTAAATATACAAAGTAATTGGAACATATACAAAAGAATTGGTATGTATACACATGAATTACTACAGAAATCTATGCGGGTGTGGAGTTTGCAAATATTTCAACCGCCATCTTCTCCCGAATGATCCCCATATCGTCTTCAGACCAATCGAAATCGTTTTTGTTCGCCAGTATGTACTCTATCAATCTCAACGTGTGGGGACCACAGTTACCCCTACAGTTGGACACATTAACAAGTGTTAATAAAACATAAGGTTTATACTAATACAATCTTAAAGTGACTATTACTTAATGTCTTACGATTGCTTCTGTTAGGGGACATGTTTTCCAGACACGACGTTGACATCAAAGGGCTTAATTGTCTTCTCAAATTTCAACAGTCCTGCCGCTCGTTTAGTATGAAACTGGCCTGATGCAACATTGAGGGCACAAAGTAGCGCAACGGGGATACCTGCTGCTTTCGGGTATGAGCTTGGACCTTCTGTCTTCAGGGGTCGACTATGAACATCTTCCAGCATGTGAGGTTCACAGTCACCAGCAGCCAATGTTGGCGCCCAATGTTGCACGGTATCAGGACCTGGAAACGTCAACAACATGTGTTAGGATGTACAAAGCCATTTATATGTACAATTGCAAACCATGTGAAGTAACACTTACCATGTCAACCTCGTGCCACAGACGGCATCCAATCGGGGCACCCACCAAGGATCGTTGTGAGGTCGTCATCCTTCCACCAAGACCTCAAAACACTCCAACGGCTCGGGGTAATCTGCCCGGGAGAATCGCGAGACATCATTTTCCTGTACTGGTGCTCAAGAAACAAAAACACAAATTTTTATTTTTTTTCCATACACACATAAAATAATATGTAATCATTATTAATTTCAGTACTTACAAAAAAATTGCGAGTCCAATATGTTAACCATCTGACTATACACATTCGGGAAAGCCCGTTGACGCTTCCGAAGAATATGGAGGTACGCGTCCATATGATGGGAATATAAACACGTTAAGATATGTTAGGATGCTTACACATCTAAAACAAATACTAAAATCAGGATTTACGGTCCCACATACCTCATCATCAACATCTATGAAGTTGGTCTGCAACCGATGGAACCATGCAGCACTAACAGGCTCCAGCAAATCGACATCACGTCTGCATTAATGTTCCATTAGCTACACATTTATATAATGCATTACAAGAATAGCGGCCACCTAAATGACAATGAATTATACTTACAGTTCCCCATTTACGTTCTTCTTAAAGGCTCGGTACGCCTTCAACTGGGTATCAGCCACCAGTCCCTGGGGATTAAATACGTGGTAAGGTCCATGTACTACCCTCTTAGGTCGGCACGGATTTGTGTACGGGCTAACCAATTGCCAACCGCGCTTCAGTACACGTCTGTGTTGTCGAACTCCTCCCGACGGGGTGTGCTCAGATGAGGATGAGGGAGGGGGAGCCTGCTGTTGGAGAGAAGGTGGAGGGGGAGCCTGTTGCTCGGTCGAAGGTGGAGGTGGAGGGGGAGCCTACTTCTCGGTTGGAGGTGGAGGTGGAGGTGGAGGTGGAGGTAGAGGGGGAGCCTGCTCCTCCCTAGAAGGTGGTGGGGAAGCCTGCAGGTCGCTATGGGGTGGCGGGGGAGCCTGCGAATCGCTCTTAGCGGGAGAGGGGGCCAGCTGCTCTCTCAGAGGGAGAGGGGGAGGGTGAGGGGGAGACTGAGCCCCACTATCCAGAAATTCCCCTCCGGTATGTGGATCCTCTGTATGGGTCCTGAAGCCCCAAAGGCCCCCGATCAATGCAAGCAACTCCTTATGTTGTTGCTGTCGATCCCCCTTGCTCTTCCGAAAAAAATCGAGCAACTCTCGGTGCTGTTGTTGTCGATCCTCCTCACTCTTTCGGAGGGCTTCACGCAACTCCTTCAAGTTATGTTCTAAACGGGCCTGAATCAAGCAACTTTTTTAATACGAAAACAATCAACAACTCCTGTTACTAAAACAAAAACTACATCTCCACTTACCTCACCATCAAGTCGAACGCCTGCACGGAAATCCCATGTAGCAGAACCAGTTCCTGGGGTGGTAAATTGAACATGCCTCACTCGCCGGTGAGACGGCTCAGATTCGCCAGTGTCCATAACTCTGAAATCTAGACCTGTAGGGTCTGAAGCCTCCGTCTCAGTACACCTCCCACCCTCACCCTCCTCATCGGGACGAACTGCACTTGTAGTCGGCTCAGGGACAGTAGGAAGGTGAACCCTATCGTCCTGCACATACGGGGTCCCCCCCCTCACTTAGGCCTACAAAGTACGGGGCCACCGCCTCAGCTGCTGTGGGCACGATTTCCGTCATCGCTGACATCTGAAAGCGTATTTAGATGAATGTCATTGCTACTTACCGTAAGTAAAAAAAAATTACTTAACAAAAAAATAAATTACCCTAGCACTAAAAATCTTCTCCAGCTTCTTCCCTCTAGGTTGTTTGATCAACTCCCACTTCAATAATCAAGGGGAAATGTCTGTAACCCTTCGAGTCCCGAAAACGACACCCAGTTGGGGGATCACCTCAAAAGCAAATATTTACATCAAAGATACGTACAGTTATAATCCAAAACAATTTTTGAGTCAAAATTAAATGTACATGTTGGAAATCAAATTTCTCACCAAAAGGGCGTGTGATAGACCATAGATGTTGTACCCCTCCACGGAATGTCCAACATCGCCATGTGACTGTTACCGTCTCTCCTCACGACGTCGCGATAAGGCATGCTTGAATGAAAATATAGAATGCCTATAGACGTAGGCACCCCACGGGAACGCATCAAAGGCATTGAGGTCCTCTACCAACCTAAACTACCAAACTGGAATCTTCAATCTCTTGTCCACCCCTATCAGTATCCAGTTCAACATGTAAATGAGGCACAACTTCACAACATCACAACATCGTACGCCTGTTGAAACTCTCCCTGGGTAAGAACAACCCTCAAGTCATCCAACGATACCTCATCATGTCCAGGAAAGTACCGTTGATGTATGCCATTATCTACTGCAACATACATACTCGTGTCCGGTACGACTCCAAAACGTAATCCTGTGATGAGGCTAAATTCCACCTTCGAAAACCTCACCACATGGTTCCCTAACAAGAACCACATCTCATCTGTCGGCCCGTCATGGTCCAACTCCCGCAACAGCAGCTGATGAATAACACCACCTGAAAATTTCATCTCCCGGTGCATCGACATGAAATGCCCGAAACAGAAGGCCATGAACCGATGCCGATCCTCAACAGCAAACTCTTCAGGGACCCGATTAAGTGCATCGTCTATACGGGCGAGGGCTTCAAAATGGTAGTGTCGGGTCAATTTTCCCTTGAACCAATCTCCCTCTGCAGTTTTAAGCAATTCCTTCATACTGCTCGTCATCTATAATGTCATAGAAACAGTACATCAGTAAACTGCACAAAAACTAGAAAATATTCTTGATCGTTTGAAATAAATTCTCGATACTTTTAAAATATTCTCGATCCTTTGAAAAAGTTCTCGATCCTTTGCAAATAGGCTCGATCATTTGAAATTAGTCTCGATCCTTTGTAAAACCTCTCGATTCATTGAAAAGTATTCTCGATCATTTGAAAAAGTTCTCGACCCTTTGAAAAACATTCTCGATCGTTATGAAAATATTCTCGATCCTTATGAAAATATTCTCGATTCTTTGAAAAACCTCTCGATTCTTTGAAAAAGTTCTCGATAAATTTAAAAAATCTCGACCCTTTGAAATTATTCTCAAACCTTTGAAAATAGTCTCGATCCTTTAAAAAAACCTCTCGATTCTTTAAAAAAACATCTCGATCCTTTGAAAAATCTTCTCGATCATTTTATAAAATCTGGACCCTTTGAAAAACATTCTCGATCGTTTGAAAACATTCTCGATCCTTTGAAAATAGTCTCGATACTTTGACAAACATCTCGATTTTTTAAAAAAAATCTTCTCGATTCGATTATTTTAAAAAATCTCGATCATTTTAAAAACATTCTCGATCGTTATCAAAATTTTCTCGATCTTTTTCAAAAATTCTCGATCCTTTCAAAATAGTCTGGATCCTTTGAAAAACCTCTCGATTCTTTGAAAATTTTTCTCGATCATTTAACAAAAGCTCGATCACTTTGAAAAACATTCTCGATCACTTTCAAAAACCTCCCGAATCTTTCTAAAAAATTTCCTCGATCTCGCTTGAAATATTCTCGATTTATTATTATTTTTTAAAAAAAATTGCTTGATACCATAATATTGAACCTCATTTCAAACTCAAACCATAACCACAACCAGTGTCAACCCTAATCTACAATTTCATTCAACAGAACAAGTCTAAAATGCAATTATAAGTTATGAACAACAAATCGATAAATAAAACAAACTCAACTTACCTTTGTCAGTCGCTGCGAAATGTACTGTATTCCCGTTTCGGTCAATAAGCCGTCGATTTCCTCGCCGTCGATTTCGTTGTCGTCGGTTTCTTTCTCACTGTTGCTTTTCTCAGAATCACAAAACGACAATTTTTCTCTCTTTTTCAATTTTGTGGGGATATTCTCGTCTGTTTAGTTTAAATGGTGCATTTTAAACTTACATTACTAAACTGGTGACATTTACACAACTTCCCTCTCAAATAGTGCCATTTTTTTCAACAGAAAAAGTAAAAATATATATTTGATGTCTCTTGTTTTTATGGCTATTTCATACATGTTCTTTTGATCCCTTGAAATGACATACTGGATACATGTACAAATGGGTCGAGAACAAAATGCATCTCTCTTGCTTCGTATCACACTAGAATCGAGTTAATTAAACAAAACGACTAATTTTAATGTTTTATTGAAAATGGACTGCTCCATTTTCTTTTTAACAATTAAGGGTAGAATCTGACCAACGCTTTATTCAGAGCCTGTAATTAGGCAAGGTCAAGGTTTGTCCAATGAAACTATAACCTTTCCTCATCTCATTTCTCAACTCTTCCACACTTTTTTTTTTAAGAAAAAAAAATGCAATTACATCCTAACCACCAAAATTCATTATAACATTTGTCATGAGATAATAAGTGAGGAAAAACTGAAATGAGAAAAGGATCTAAATCCATATCCATGATCCATATGGTTAAAATCAATACACAAATTCCAGTCTAATCGTTGAAATAATGAAAATTTCATTACATTTATTATTTTACCACATATAAGAAATAGTACCAGCAATTGAATATGCATTTGATCAAATGGGGTAAATTGAAATAAAAATCCTTTAAAAGATCAGATATAGGTAATAATGCATTAATGCCACATAGAAAAGATGCGATGAATGCTTCATTTATTTATTAAAAAAATCAAGAAAATGCAACACCTAGCAGACCATCATAATATAATAAATTGAAGGTTCACCACGTGCGATCAATACTCAAAAAATACAGAAAGTAACACTTTATAAACTTAAAATACAAATATCATATGGCAAGATCTTTCCTGCAAATTTCACCCCAATAAATAAACCTTATCGAAACTCTTCAAGCTGAGATCACAAGTAAACAAAAGAATTAAATTATTAATTCTAATATACATTATCTTCAATTCCTGCCCCTTATTATTGCTGCTTTAGAGTAATCACTGCAACTCTCAATTTGGTACAAATGAGCACCTGGTAAATCATCAATCAAACAAGATTGATTGTAAAGGAGACATATGGATAACCATCGATATCACCTCCCAAAGCAGCCATCCCTCCCACTTCTTCTTCGGATTTCCAGTATGCGCTACATCAGACATCGATGGTATCACAAAATAATTAAGTTATGCAAATGAACAAAAAGGTGTTACTTCCTGAATTCTTCTGCATTGCATCAATAAACTATGCAGGTAAGTTTGAATAATACTTGCTATTTATTGGTTTTGCTAGAAAACTAATTTATAAACGCATAACCAAAATGCTGGCTTATTACATGTTTGCTTCTAAAATTTATAAGAAATCAACCATACGGTGCCTAATGTTAACAGAGGACTAAAAGTCTGTTTTCGCAAAAAAAAAAAAAAGACAAGGGTTTTGGCAGAGTTTTCTTAACATTGTTTGGTCGCATGGGATTAGACCTTTAAAATTGGAAATGCTGATTTATAATTCTTCTGAAGAATATGACCTCTAGTTTTAATTATACGGTCATGTTCCAGGCTGTCAAATGCAGCCAAACTAATTAGTGGCACATCATATACACAGTAAATAAAATCTTGACTCTATCAATTTCTGTAACAATACAGGTTCTCAATGCCATAAACAAAATTTATTTTGATTACCTGTTTCTACTGTCGCACAATTGTTCAAGAATTGAACGTACTTTCTTTTCACTCTTTGTGGAGGGAGCCAAAACACATGCCTGAAATTACATCAACCAATGCTTAAATACAAAACTTATGACTGATTATGAAAACAATGTAGAGTTAAGGAATAGATGAGTATTATTACCAAGAAAGTTGGTGGCAAACCATATCTCAGAATGCTCTCTGAAAAGACACGTACAGCACAAAAGTGCATCCAGGAGCTAAAAACCTACAGGAAAAAAACCCATGCTATTAAAAATTTAATGAAGATTGACCATAAGAATACAGAAGACACTAATGACAGCAATATGAGATTACAGTGATACTTCAAACTGTTATTCTCTTCTTTATTTTCTTACGAAAGGAAGGACTGTGTGATACATTCACCCCATTTCATTTCCCAACAATACTTGCATTAGGTTCCCAAACACTACACTGTACAAGACAGCATGATGGATTTATACATTGGCAACCTCTTTTAAGTTGTTAGAAAACATCAATGGCATAAATTTCATAGGAAAGACAGAAAAGAATACCTCCCCGTAACTGGTATAGCACCACTGTAAAAGAGAGCTTCTCATACTGTCCTGGTCTTGAACCAACCTTTCCAATTCCTGCTTCCTGCTTTCTTGTGCTTCTGAACTATATTCAAAATCACGAATCTGAATAACATGAAAAACAAATAATCCTGAATTAAACACCCTCCATCTAGTCAACTATTGAAGAAAAAATTTAACATAATTCTATTAAGCATCAATGCACAAGTATTTACTAAACTTAAATAGAGAACACCAGAACGAAAACTTCAGATACTATAAGACACAAGGTTGACATTGTAGTAATATTTTGCATCAGATAGAGTACTGCAATTTGCAGTATACACTCACTTGGAAGCCCTTTTCTCTTGCAGCAGTTTTGAAATTGTCGGCAACACGGCCAAACAGTGTGACAGTGTATAGAGCATATTCATTATCCTCATGCAATTTCTTGGAGGACCTAGGTACCTGAAAGAAACTTAGCTCCATTATTGACACTGAAACCGTAACAAACAAAAAAGAAATGTAGATTCAGTTATTCCAATTTCCACATGTTTCCAATATTGTGATGGACCAATTAACTTCTGAAATCCTGTCTCGGTGAGCTAGGAAGCATTCAAAATTACCAAACACTACATATGATATCAAGGCTGTAATATCGGGTGAGTCATAATCTACAGCTGAATATATTCTTACCACGTAGTTAGTCAATGTTTCATAACTGGCCAACCAATCCTTCTGTGAATACTTGGGAACAACTGCAAGGAGGGTTACTAGATGTTCTGAGGTAACGATATCCTCTGGTTTTACCAGATTAGAGAGATCACGAACAGCTAAGCTGGTATAGGAAAAAAGCAATCAGCCGATCATTACAGAATATATTATTCACACAACCAGATAGAAAATACCTCCCACTTTGCTTTCTGTTAATGATGTTCAGCTGACTGCGCACATTGTTATACTCAGCAACACGAACCTAACACAATATATAAACAACACTTAAAGACTCAAACATCCAATTCAGATAGCAACTCCTATAGCAAAGAAATGCCCTCCTTTTCCTACATTACTAGGCTCACACAACCCATAACACAGCATCCTTATCAAGGAGAAATCCTACAGAATCAAAGAATAAATGGCCAGATATTGACATATTTAATTGTCTGCTAGCAATACCTTAAGATCATCTTCGATCTTTGATACTTGACTATGTATGCCATTCACAATTTCCCTCAACGTTGACACTACTGGGTACTTCGCATCATCCCAAGCAAACCTTCCACCACAACAAAAACACAATTCATAATAAACACAAATCACTCATACAACTGAAACCAATTCCAAATTCAAAACCAAATCACTGAGATTCGCTCACAAAAAATTCACACCAAGTTCAAAAGTTAACACAGATTAGAGGTACAATATAACCCTGACGAAAAATTCATGCTAGGTTTACTGAATTGGGATATACCTGGTGAGGTAAGAATCAACTGGTACTCCATCAACAGTCAGAGAACTACTCTCCACACCTGATACCCTCTCCAGATCCTCAATCTGTCGCCTGATCTTGTGACAGACGCCTTCAACAAAGCTATTTGACTGCACATTTTATCAAATGAAAAAATTCTCAATTTTGAAACTAAATATATTTTGTAAATTTACAAAATTTGTTTTCAATATCAAATCCCAAATCCAATTAGTTACTTTACATTCCAAAAATCCAAGTGAATTGTAAAATTCACAACAAAAAACATGTACAAGTGTATAACGATTTACCTTTTAAGTGACTATAACACAATCTATAGATCTGACATTCAGTAAATTTATAGGAGTTGCATTCAAGATAGAAAACTGAAATTGATTGATTTCCAATTTACAAAAAAAAAAAAGAGAGTAAATAGTTGATTTCCACACATTCCATAAATTACAGGAATGTTGGATTCAAAAACTATATGATAGATGATAATTCGCCGGTAGGGATTACATCACACAATTCATAGATCTAAATATTCATAAGATTTGAATATAAATTTAAGAAATCTCATCATCAAACGATCAAAGCTGAATTCCATATAACTAAAACAATAAACAGAATTATAATAGAAACAAAAGCGATTAAAATCGACAAAATTGAGTTTCAAACATGAAAAAAGATTACCTTGAGGAGATCATCGCTGAGTGCAAGGAGTGAATCTAAGGTTCCAACACGGAGATTGGGGATATTGAACTGCAAAAGCAAAATTAAAATTCAACTTAAAATTCAAATAATGAAACATCTTTAAACAAAAAAAGGGATCAGATCTGAGAGTACCCTGTAGAGAGGAGTGTCAAAGGAATGCTTGGAGATTTGTTCTTGTAAAGTGTTCCAAAGAGCAGCGGCTGAGTCTTGTACTGGAAGAGACACCGCCCAGTATCTAGATGCCATTTCTCTCTAACTCTTCAATCTCTCTCTCTCTCTCTCTCTCGTCGTCCTCCGTGTACAATGGCGTTTCCCTTCTGTTTAGCTGGCTACGGACCTACGGTGATAGACCGTCTTTTTTTTTTTCTTTTTAATTGAAAATATGGAAATACGGAAAATATTTGCTAGTTGAATCCTATTTGGCACCACTAAATTACCAAATACCAAACAAGTCACTCCGTGTAACTTCACATGTAATGTTTGATAATAATTGGATTATTTATCAAATTTTATAAAATTCCACAATTATTTATGATACTTAATAAATAAATAAATAAACTACTGACAAAATAAATCACGGTGATAAGTTTATCCAGACTTATTGAGATCTATGTTAAATGTTATATATCAAGATATTATATACACGATCCAAAGATATATTTATTGGGATTCAAAACTTAACAACTATCGAGATGTACAATCTGAATATATATTCTCGTAATACAAGTTCAGTAAATGCAATATATAACTAATCCGAATATTTTCTTCTACAACATTCCATAAAAACCTACCCTATGCTTATAAATATGAATGGTGAGGTTTCAATCCCATAACAAATGTAAAGTGAGGAAACACTGCTTAACCAAAATTAATGATATACGGCTATTTATGATAAATGTTGTGAATATCAAATAATGGACATTACATTATAAAAAATATATTAATATTATAATGAGTTGATGAAAAATCTTGTTAGGTCTCAATTAGTCCTTGACCCATAATAAGTGGAAATCGTTAAAACTAATAACATATAACATAGAAAATTTGTTTTTAATAACAAAAAAAATATATTCATTAATAACTATTTTTTTTAAATTATTTGAATGTCCTCATATAAAAACCATTTACAAACACACACTCTCTCTTTTTATCTTTTTCTCTTTTTCTTTCTCTGTCCTCTCTTCTCTCTCTTTCCCCATCGGTAATGTGCCGACGAATCGTCGCCGGAGCCATCGCGAAGGCCGACGAATCGTCACCGGCCTCCTATCTCTCTCATCGGACCTCTCTTTCTCTCTCCCTGCACCTCTCTCTCCTCTCTTTCTCTCACACGACATCGCCGGCTGCCGGTGTGCCGTCGTCGCCTGGGCTACACGACCGTCCAGCAGTGCCGTCGAGCTGTCTCTCCGCTGGTGATATGATCTACAGAAAAAAGGGAAAGAAAACGAAAAACATAGAAACCCAAAACATTTTAAGTTTTAACATTTCAATTTAGTCAGGATTCAAGTTTCAATATTTTAATTTAGTCAAGATTTTAAATTTCAAGATAAACCAAAAAACCTAGAAACCCAGAACATTTCAAGATAAAACGAAAAACCTAGAAACCCATAACATTTCAAGTATTAACATTTCAATTTAGTTAAGATTTCAAGTTTCAACATTCTAATATAGTCAAGATTTCAAGTTTCAACATTCTAATTTAGCTAAGATTTCATGTTTTGAGGCAAGATTTCAAGATTTCAAGTTTCAAGTTTCAAGTTTTTATTCATGATTTCAAGTCTGGTTTTAGATTTTAGTCATGATTTTCAAGTTTGCTTCCATTTTTAAAGAAAAAATTAAATCCAGATGTATTTTTATAATTTATGGACATACATTAAATTAAAAAAAAAAACAGTTATTAACAAAAAAAAATTCAAAAGTGGTTACTAATGAAAGTTTAATATTTCCAATGACTATTATAAAAAATATAATTAAAGATACATTGTTTATATATAATTAAAAATAATTTGAATGTTATATGATGGTGAGCGTCCGTCATCGGTAATTTCAAAAAGTTATGATTAATGATACAATATAACAATTGAGTTGTAGCTACCACCGGGGTCAACACTGAGCCTGGTCTTTAGGGGCATCTGTCCATGACCCATCCTTTAAAGGAGCCTATATATATTTACTTGTAATGAGTTATTATCGCTTATTCACTTAATTCCTTTTTTTTTCTACTACTGATTCATATCTCTCTTATACAATAAAAAATAAGCATCCCAAAATACATCATTAAAATTACAATCAAACCATAAACCTGTGGATCCATGTCTTTTTTTTTCACACTATTGATCCATGTCCCTCTTATGCAATGGAAATAAACATCTCATCATTATAATATATTCAACACTTGTTGCAATATTGAGTAATGGTTTATAGTATAAATTCAAATCTGATTCAATTATCAGCGTTATCCTGAAAATCCAGTGGGAACTTTCGAGACACCAATTGACCACGGCGTACTGATACACCAAAGTTGGTGCGAACCGGGTATGGTTTTAGCCCTGTTTGACCTAGGCTGGGTTAGAAGTTTTACTAAGTCCATCCACTAGTGACCGACACCGAGGTTCAGGGCTATTCCTGAAAGTGATGGAATGTGCAACAGTAAAGAAAACGATCGAGAATGGAGTGTCTCCTTGTTTTATTAACTAACCCAGTGGAAGGAGGTACATCATACAATGCCTTTAGGCGTACATAATTTTGAAATAGTGACCAATAAGAGCTTTCTATAGGAGGTTAGTAGCCAAGTAGGATGAACACTATAGAGCTTTATATATGAGGGTAGTGAAACAAATATTACGGTGTGTATAATATTAATTTAGAGGGGGGGGGGGGGGTTGAATATATTTTAAACAATTTTAACCAATTTTCGTTAAAGGTCAAGTTGACGAAAATGCCCCTAGCTAGTTACAATAATATCACGAGTGTAAAAAGTACGGAAATAGTAAAGACACTTGAGATTTACGTGGAAACCCTCCAAATGGAAAAAACCACAGGCTGATATGTGCGCCACACTCGAACCTCGAATCCACTAATGGCAAAGGAATTACAACCTAATCCCGGTTTAAAATCCACCACCACTACCTAATCCCGGTATAAGTGAACCTAGTTCATCTTGCTTGCGATTTAAGCTACCTACTCTTGGAAGTAACACAAATCTTACTTCTCAATGAAGATATAAAATGTTCTATGTGAATATATGATGATATTCAATGAACAAACAAGGTTAGGAAACCTTATATGCTTATCTAGGATAATGAGATGACAATTAATGCAATCCTAGATATCAAGAGCTAAATGACATGTTCAACAAGCTTAGCTAAACATAGATCAAACAATCCTATGAAGCTATCACAATACAACACTCAATCATGTCATCACAACATCTCTAATTGTATCTAGAATATGTTCTAAGAGCATACAAATAATTAAAGAGATGGCTTAGCAAGCAAAATACATAACTTGTAAGAAGATAGTGAAGAACTTACCAAACATGATGTGATGAAGCAAAACTATCCATAGATGCACTCTAAATGACTTTAGATGATGCAAGATGGAGTTTTTATGCACATGGGAATGCTTGGAAGGGTTTTCCTTTTGAAATGTGTTCTAAGGAAAAGATATGATGTTCTGAACTCTACTTACGACCTGAATACAAAGAGTAATATATATATGAGATCCAACCAAAGTGAGGTCGTTTTGGAAAAAATGTTCCAGCTTCCGCTATGTGCGTTGGTGAGGTGCGCTGGTCGAGTAGCGCACCACCATCGCACAACCTAATATTTTCAATAGGCACTGGTCGAGTGGCGCAGCTCAGTGGCACATGACATGCGACAATCCACTGGAATATTGCGCTGGTGAGGTTGCGCTAGTCGAGTAGCGCACTGCCCATTTTTTCAACATTGCGCGAGTACAGTGGCGCAGCTCAGTGTCGCATGACAAGCGGCGATCCACTGGAATGTTGCGTTGGTGAGGCTGCTATAGTCGAGTAGCGCACCACCAGCGCAATGCCCACTTTTTCAACACTCAAACACACAAAATCAACAAGTCCTAGAGTGATGAAAATGCATCCTATTCTAATGCCTAACATGATATAAAAATTTTAATAACAAGATGCAAATGAATCAACAAGAGTCATTTAAGCCAAAATGCACACAAGTATAAACACACAACATATATGAATAAAAGTTATGCATGAATTTGTGAGTGTGTGCAACTAACTCTTCAAAGCAAGTAAGCACAAGAATTTTACCTTAGTTGCTTCTCCTCTTGAGGTCTTGAAAGCCTAAGCTATCCTTACATAACACCCCAAAAATGTAATTTGTTCACGAAATAAGCCAATCAATAAATGAGGACTTTACAATCTCCCTCTTTGGCTATTTCGTGACCAAACCACCACTCACATTGATCCTCACAAAACAAAATAAAGCACCGGGAAGATATTCTACATTATAAAGAGATATACATAAAAAAGAAACTTCAAATCTTCAATCTCTTGTAGAATCATCAACTCTACACACAAAATAAACAACGAGTACACTTTCCAAACCAAGTGCATGTGGGATGATCAAGTGGATAGAAAACAAAAGCATTTGCATTTAAGAATATGAGTAATGCACCTCATCATGCGATGCTTCCCCTCAAAGGGTTACTCCCCCTAAATGTAATCTCCTAAAAAACAAGTACTACTCCCCTTAAAGCCAACACATGCTACCACATTCTACTCCCCTAACATCACAATGCTAGGTCAAATGCTACTCCCCCTTTTTGTCATGATATAGGCAAAGGAGAAGTCCCCAACCGGGTCACTCAAGACAAAGAAAGAAAAGAGCATACAAGATAAATGCATAATTATATAAGCCATATTTATGCAACTCAATTAATAGGAGAGAAACAAGGAGATTTATTTGAAGAAAATGTGTGAATCAAAAATGCTTTGCATACAAGACATGTTGCATTCAAGTCCAAAAACAATGGTATTTGGCAAAGCAAATGACAAAGGTTTCCAATATAATTCAAACCAATTTCACCATTTGTCATGAGAGAAGCAAGGATATAGAGTTTTTATAGATATCAAATTTTAATGGCACTATATCCAACTTTATAAGCGAAACATGACATGAGCAACTTTGCGCCCTATTTGATTTTTCCGGGTAGGAAACCCGTATGATAGTAGCCATGTTCAACTAATAAAGAAAGAGAGACATTGATGAAACATTTTAGTCTCACTAGCTTTTTTCACACAATATTTTGCATTCAACAATTGCAATCATCAATTCATGCTTGATCATTTTTCATTAGCATGTCATTAAAGAATCATCATGTCATGGAGATAATTATAGGTCATTCAATATGTACTTTCTATGTAGATTTCCTAGTCCAAAAATACATGTTCGAACATAAATATGACATGGATTGTAATTAAAGCAAAGTTCACACTTATTGAAGAAAATACAATATACTATAGTATAAGTGCTACCAAGCTACTAGAGCAATCAATAAAGGAGCATAAACATTTTCAAAAAATTTGGATGCAACAAGTATACAATAGCTCTCTTTGCTTGAGTTCCCTTTATGGGGTCAAAGACCACAACTTATCACTCTATTAAACAAATCCCAATAGATATACTAAGAGTTTTGAATCGAGTAGCATCTAAGGGTTTAGTAAATAGATATGCTAGTTGATCATTAGTACCTACATGCTCAAGTACTATGCATTTGCTCTCAACTAGTTCTCTAATGAAATAATGACGGATGTCAATATGCTTAGTTCTAGAATGCTGAACCGGATTCTTGGAAATATTAATTGCACTCATGCTATCACAAAAGAGGGTAAGAGTACCTTGATTGAATCCATAGTCGACTAGCATTTGCTTCATCCAAAGGAGTTGTGTGCATCCACTCCCAGCAGCTATGTATTCGGCCTCAGCCGTGGATAAAGAAATCAAATTTTACTTCTTGTAAAACCAAGAGATAAGGTTGTTCCCAAGGAAAAAGCAACCGCCCGATGTACTTTTTCTATCATCATAATTTCCTGCCCAATCTGCATCACTAAAGCCTACAAGACTAGTATTAGTGTCAAAAGAGTACCAAATTCCATAGTTAGATGTCCCATTCACATAACAAATGATTCTCTTAACGGAATAGAGATGAGACTCCTTAGGATCCGATTGGTACCTAGCACACACACCCACCCACCCACACGAAAAGAGATATCGGGCCTACTTGCTATCAAATAGAGCAAGCTACCAATCATGCCACGATACAAAGTTTGGTCCACACTTTTACCACTAGCATCCTTGCTTAGCTTCAAAGTGGTGTTCATGGGTGTATTACAATGTTTGGCACTTTCAAGGCCAAATTTCTTCACAAGGTTTTTGGCATACTTAGCTTGAGATATGAAAATCATATAATCCATTTGCTTTTGTAAACCTAGAAAGTAACTTAGCTCACCAACAAGACTCATTTCAAACTCATGAGACACGACATCAACAAATTGTTGGACTTTGGTGTTATTAGTGGAGCCAAAAACTATACCATCAACATAGATTTGAGCTATAAAGAGCTCATCTTTGTCTTTCTTGATGAATAAAGTCTTGTCAACACTACCCCTAGTGTAGCCATTGTCTATAAGAAATTGAGTGAGACGTTCATATCAAGCCCTTGGTGCTTGTTTCAACCCATATAAAGCTTTCTTGAGATGATAGACATGATTAGGGTGGTGAGGATCCACACACCCTTTGGGTTGCTCAACAAACACTTCCTCTTGCAAGAAACCATTGAGGAATGCACTATTAACATCCATTTGATATAATTTGAACTTGTGCAAACAAGAGATGGATAAAAGAAGCCTAATGGACTCAATCCTAGAAATGGGAGCAAATGTCTCCTCAAAGTCAATACCCTCAATTTGAGAGTACCCTTGTGCTACAAGCTTAGCCTTGTTTCGCACAATGTTGCCATCCTCATCGGATTTGTTCCTTTATACCCACTTGGTGCCTATCACATTGGTGTTCTTGGGCCTAGGAACTAGAGTCCAAACCACATTCTTTTCAAATTGGTTAAGCTCTTCTTGCATAGCAAGAACCTAAAATTCATCCTTTAAGGCTTCATCAACCTTATTGGGTTCTATTTGAGAGGTGTAGCAAATGTAGCTGATTAGATTAGCCATTTGACGCCTAGTCCTAACACCCTCACTAACCTCCCCAATGATATCATCCTTGTCATGGAGTTTCCTAACCCATGGAGCAGGTTCTTTTGAGTCCAAGTGAGGAATCCTATCAATAGGTTGTGTTATGTCATCATCAAGATTAGTCTTTTCAACATTAGAAATATTAACAACCTTCTCCAAAGGGGAGTCATCAACTAGATCTACCTCCTCCTCATGGTCATTAGATTTGAGCCTAGTATCATCAATGACAACATTAGATGATTCCATTATAGTCCTAGTTTTTAGATTGAAAACTATATAGGCTCTACTATTCAAGGCATAATCAATGAAGATACCCTCATCACTCTTAGCATCAAATTTACCAAGTTGATCACGGTCATTCAAAATGTAGCATTTGCTACCAAAAGTGTGGAAATAGCTAACATTTGGCTTTCTACATTTCCATAACTCATAGGAGGTTTGCCTAGTGTGGAAGACTCTATTTCCTATGTAGCACACCGTATTGACGGCTTCGGCCCAACGATTCCTAGGGATATTGTTTCTAAGCAATATCACATGGGCCATTTCTTGAAGAACCCTATTTTTCCTCTCAATCACTCCATTTCGTTGAGGTGTCCTAGGAGCCGAAAACTCATGAGAAATGCCTAGACTGTTGCAGTAGTTTTCAAAATGGGCATTCTCAAACTCCTTCCCATAGTCACTCCTAATCCTTTTAATGCTTTTAATCTTGGAGTTTATTTCATTTTGAATTTTGGAACAAAGCACTTTAAACTTGTCAAAGGTTTCAGATTTTTCTCTAAGAAAATAAGTCCAAGTGTACATAGAGAAGTCATCTACACACATAAAAATGTATCTCTTTCCAACTAAACTCTCGGTTTGCATGGGACCCATAAGATCCATGTGGAGAAGCTCTAGAGGTTCCTTGGTGGATAAATACTTGTTCTTTTTGTGCATACTTTTGGTTTGCTTCCCTTGTTGGCAAGGTCCACAAACACCATTTACCTTTTTCCCAAGCTTGGGAAGGCCTCGCACAACATTGAACTTATCTAAGATTCGTAAATCCCTATAGTTCATGTGACCAAGTCTTTCGTGCCACAACTCAATTTGTTCATCCTTGGACACATTGCAAGAGACACCTCTAGCCTCAAGACAATAACAATTGTCGCTAGATCTCATACCTTTTAACAAGGTTTGTTCATTTGGCAATAGGATAGAACAATCATTTTCCTAAACAAGACGGAATGTCCTTCATCACTAAGATGTGAAATGCTTATCAAATTAGCTTTTAAACCATCAACATACAAAGCATTGGATAAAGAGGGTAATCCGGGAATGGAAATGGTTCCCTTTCCTTTAACCTTCTTTTTTGATCTATCACCAAATGTGACATTTCCTCTCTCCTCTATCACAAGAGTCTCAAAGAAACTCTTATTTATAGTCATGTGCCTAGAGCACCCACTATCCAAATACCAAAAATCATAAGAATGAGCTTTCAAGGCAATTTTTGCAACATGGCAAAAGTGTTCATCCTTTCTAATCCACCTATGTGCAATATTTTCCTTCCTAGTGGTCAATGGTACATAGGCTCTAAGTGTCCTAGGATCATGCAAATGTGTTCCATTTTTCCTAGTGACATTCATAATGGCTTTAGTCTTTTTCTTCTCTATCATGTTTTCAATTCTACACAATTTAATATATCTAAAGCAACTTGGTCTAATGTGACCATCAATACCACAAAAATGACATGTAGGAATGAAGTTAGGAATCATACCATAACATTGAGGATGCATTGGAGCCTTCCCATGTCTTTGTGGTTGTCTTGATTGTTGTTGAGGAGCTTTCCTTCTTTGTTGTTGAGCAAGACTTGATTGCTTCCTTGGTTGAGCTTGCATGATAGGTATCTTCCCTTTAAGAGCTTTCGGTTGAGGGAAGTTAACTTAAGGAGCCCTTATAGGATGGGCTTGAGGTAGGCTTCTTGGTGCCACCATCACTTGAGCACCACTTGAACACCACCACTACCTAATCCTAGTATAAGTGAACCTAGTACATCTTGCTTGCGATTTAATCTACCTACTCCCGGAAGCAACACAAGTCTTACTTCTCAATGAAGAGAAAAAATGTTCTATGTGAATATATGATGATATTCAATGAACAAACAAGGCTAGGAAACCTTATATGCTTATCTAGGATAATAAGATGACAATTAATGCAATCCTAGATATCAAGAGCTAAATGACATGTTCAAAAAGCTTAGCTAAACATAGATCAAACAATCCTATGAAGCTATCACAATACAACACTCAATCATGTCATCACAACAATCTCTAATTTGTATTTATAATATGTTCTAAGAGCATACAAATAATTAAAGAGATGGCTTAGCAAGCAAAATACTTAACTTGTAAGAAGATAGTGAAGAACTTACCAAACAAGATGTGATGAAGCAAAACTATCCATAAATGCACTCTAAATGACTTTAGATGATGCAAGATGGAGTTTTTATGCACATGGGAATGCTTGAAAGAGTTTTCCTTTTGAAATGTGTTCTAAGGAAAAGATATGATGTTCTGAACTCTACTTACGACCTGAATACAAAGAGTAATATATATATGAGATCCAACCAAAGTGAGGTCGTTTTGGAAAAAACGTTCCAGCTTCTGCTATATGCGCTGGTGAGGTGCGCACCACCAGAGCACAACCTCATATTTTCAATAGGCGCTGGTCAAGTGGCGCAGCTCAATGGCGCATGACATGCGACAATCCACTGGAATGTTGCCCTGGTGAGGCTGCATTAGTCGATTAGCGCACCACCAGCGCACTGCCCACTTTTCAACATTGCGCTGGTGAGGCTGCGCTAGTCGAGTAGCGCACCACCAGCGCAATGCCCACTTTTTCAACACTAAAACACAAAAAATCAACAAGTCCTAGAGTGATGAAAATGCATCATATTCTAATGCCTAACATGACATAAAACTTTTAATAACAAGATGCAAATGAATCTACAAGAGTCATTTAAGCCAAAATGCACACAAGTATAAACACACAACATTTATGAATAAAAGTTATGCATGAATTTGTGAGTGTGTGCAACTATCTCTTCAAAGCAAGCAAGTAAGTACAAGAATTTTACCTTTGGTGCTTCTCCTCTTGAGGTATTGAAAGCCTAAGCTACCCTTACATAACACCCCAAAATGTGATTTGTTCACGAAATAAGTCAATCAATAAATGAGGACTTTACAGGTAGTAACCAAGTAGGATGATAAATATGGAGCTTTCTATAAGATGGTAGTAGTCAAGTGGGATAAACAATATAGAGCTTTCTATAGAGGGGTAGTAGCCAAATAGGAATCTCTCTCAGGGTCTTATGAGTGCCGAGTTATCCAGCCTTTTTCTCTTCTTGAGATGTGGTATTTATAGGGTGACATTGGGATGGTTGGTGAGGGGGGCCTCTTTTAGACGGGAAAAGTTAGGTTCAATCGTCACCGACATTTTTGGGTTATGTGCCAGGTGGCAACGTGATGGTGCCTCTTAGGCTTTCTTTCTGGTCTGGTGCTGGTCTGAATAAGTGAAGGTTCTCGTTCCTAGCTCAAAGATTGACTAGAGGATCTTCACCGCTGCTTTGAATCTGACCAGTGGATGGCACACGCCTTAGAGGACGGTGATTGCTCCATGTATGCCCCATAGTGTTCTAGGTGCTTTAAAAGGGTTGACATGGCACTCTGGTTGCGATTTACATCTTTTTGGTTGGCTGGAGATGTTCCTAGTTGGCGAGACTTGTCGCTTTCACTCTTTCACCCAAAAGGGGAAGGTTTCAACACCTGTCAAACGCTCTTTACCACAATTTTCTTCTCTAACTTAGAGACCTTCTACATTCTTTTTGTTGAAAAAACACGGTTTTTTTCTTCATGAATTTGATAACTAATATTGGTTAGGGCTTAGGTAGAGTGAGATTTGATTGTTGGTAAAGCACAGGCTATAAGGAAATCTCACCCATTGGTCCCTTATCTTTCCCTCTCCATGTTTACTGTCCCGACATTAAATGCTCAACCACTCACTACAGGTTGCCCTGGATCTCCATTCTTTCATGTGACCTCGCTTTAGGGCTAACATCAGCCCTCACCATAACCTAGTGGTTAGCGGAGGTGTTTGAGTCGTTCTAGAAGGTTCCTAGGGTACTTAAAGGTTTGGTTACGGTCTCAGACGTCCCCCGTTGCTGGGTAAGCAGGTCCGGGTTACTCAATCTCGCTTACCAATAACAGATTTCTTAAGCATCGGGGGGAGTCTTTAGCGGAAGTGAGCCCGACACCTTTGAGGATCGAGTGCGAGCTTGGACCAGGTCTGGTAAAGGTGAATCCAATACTTTTCGGGACTGGGTATCTGCTTTGCCAAAGTTTGATAGAGGTGAGCCCGATACTTTTTAGGATCGGGTACAAGCTTGGATTGAGTCTCTGGCGAACCGGGTATTTCTAGGGTGCCTCGGTCATCGCTTGTTGGGACTGAGGCTGATCTCCGTCGGGCTTGGGTCCGTAAGGGATCAAACCCACACTAAAGGGAAAAATGCTTCATTTGAGAGGTTGCCCAACTTTTCCGGTTAACAATAGGCTTTTGTCTTTTGATGAACAAATTACTCTTAATATTAAGAGTTGATTGGAAACAATAAATTTGTGGCTTAAAAAAATCCAAACATTTGTAAAAAAGAAAAAGAAAATCCAAACATATACACGTGATCAAATTCATGGTCACTATTAAGAGTTCATTGAACTTAAAAAAGTCCAAACATTTGTAAAAAAAAAAATCCAAACATATGCACGTAGTCAAATTTGGTTCCATAAAGCACTAATATGAAGATTATTGAATCTAATTGAAGTTGCAAAGTGGACTTTAAGGAGGATGAATGAAATGAGAAAAAACAAGGTTAGCCATTTGAAATATACTGGTTTGATGAGTATTATGAATTTTGTATTTTTATGGTATGAAACGGTTTAAGTCTGTTATCAAAGTACTACAAAAAAACATTATATATATATGGGCAAAACCAGAAACCATATATATTTTTTCATTATTATTATAGTATAATTTTTTATCTGTATAAAATTGTCCACAGCCTATCTAGAAAAAAAAATATGGTTTCTGGTTTCGCCCCTATACATACATACATACATAAATACACACACACACATACACACACACACACACACACACACACACACACACACACACATATATATATATATATATATATATATAAATAGTGTTTCTCTCATAAGAGATTCCTTATTTTAATTTCGGTAAGAATCACCATGAAATCACATCTATTTTTATGTATTTTGATCTGATTTTTTGTGTGTGAATGTTATGTTCAATTAAATCTACCTATGAATAAAATTTAAAAAATTTTAAGAATTTTTCAAGCACTACAACTATTTTTCTTGAATTTTCATATATTTCACCATTTTTTAATACCTTTATAGTTAATAAAATTGGGATAAATAGTTGTGGTGCTTGAAAAATTCTCAAATTTTATTTATAGGTAGATTTCACTGAAAATATCATCCATAAATAAATTCATAAAAATGGATGTGATTTCATAACGGTCCTTATCGAAATTAAAATAAACCCTTATGAGAGAATCACTTTATATATATATATATATGTATATATGTGTGTGTGTGTGTGTGTGTGTGTGTGTGTGTGGAATTAAACAAAGGAGCCCATTTTAATTTTTTCACCCCGAACCTCTAGAAACTCAAGACCAGCCTTGGCCATCACATGGGGCATTTCAAAAATAAAATAAAATGACACAATATGATAATATTTAAAGTTTTATAAAATGATAATGATACAATATTATGAATTTTAATACATTTTTTTATATTCACTTGCAAATCATATGAAAAAAAAAGGAGAAAATAGAAGCAATTTCTAAAAGAAAACGCCCACCGTGGGGCTTAAACCCATGACCATAAGGTTAAGAGCCTTGTGCTCTACCAACTGAGCTAGACAGGCAACTTGTTGAAATCTTATATAACTATTTTAAGAACAAACATATTGAACATTCCAAGTAAGTTGTCACTTATCGGATAAATTTAACTAGACAAGTAACTTGAATCACTTGATCTGCATATGATTTGTACCTTTGATAAAATGGAAAAAATGTAGCGAAGACAATTGCTAAATAAGCATTTTATTTGATTTTTTTTTTTACATACATATATTTTGACATTAAGGGATCGTTTGTTTTTTGGTCGAATAGACCTTAATTTTTTTAAAGATTGAATAGAGATTAAAATCTAAACTTGAATGATATGTTTGTTTTTTATTTCCTCATATTTGAATGTATTGGCAGGCTGACAACACATTTGTTTTTTAAAAATAGAATTATCTAAAAATAAGTAATTTTACATTTATACCCTTGTTAAACAATTATACATATAATATGGAATAAAAACAATTCAAAAATAATAATTATATATAAACACAAATGATTATGATCTTCTTATTCGATTACAAACAAACTTCATTTTCACTTAGAAAAGTAAAAGTTTTTTTATAAAAAAAACGGGCAACATGAAAAGTCACACAAAACACTAAAAATTATATATAAATACATCACCCTAATATCATACTAAAGTACTAATATTAAACATCAATATGTGAAGTGATTAGGATTCTTTTTATTTTTAAAGCTATTTAAAATAAGCAATATATTAAAATAAAGATTGTTATACCATATATAATTATGATGAAATTGGAAATATGTTATATGTAAGGAATAGTATCAGAAGAAAAGATTTTTGATTACATTTAATACAATTCAGTGATTTACAATTAAGTGAAATGTCAAGAATTTTTACTTGTTATTTTAAATTGTTTTTAGGTATTTTTAAGTTGTTTGACCAAGGGGTGGACACCAACCCGCCAATCCAACCCAACCCGACCAACCCGACTAGATTGGGTTGGGTTGCTTTCAAGATTGGATTGGGTTAACTCGACAACCCGACATTAATAATAAAAAATAAATTAAATATTTTTATTTATTATTAGTTCTAATATGAAATCTCATTTTTTAAAATATGTAAAAAATTTACTCATGCACCATTGATAATTTTATAAATGATAAATATAAATATATATATTTAAATATTTTATACCATAAACATATAATACATTTATTAAAACATGCAATTATATTGTCTTCATCTTTTGTGTTAATTGATACATTCTTAATTATACTTTAAAATGTTTTTTTTTCTCTTAGGATTTGATTAAGAATTTAGTAGAAAAAAGTATAATAATTGTATATAAACTCAAACTATTATATTGATTGAAGTAAATAATAGATTATCCAACTATAAAATATTGGATGAAGTAATTATAATTGTAAAATTGATAGGAAGCTTAGATAGCGACTTTCCAAGTTGGATAAATTGTTATATTTTTAATTTTTAATTATGCAACAGATATTTAAACAATTTATATTATATATTGTGATTTGATTTTGATGCTTTTAAGAAATATAAACTCTATGTGATATGATATTATGGTGAAAAATTATTTTAAATTTGAATTTTGATATAACAAAATTTGAATTCAAATATTTTTTTCTATTGGGTTTAAAAAGCCAAACCCGATCAACCCAACCCAACCCGATAAATATTGGGTTGGGTTAAAATTTACGTTGTGTTGGATTGGGTTGAAAAAAATTCAACCCAACCCAACCCAACCCAACATGAAAACGACCACTTAAAAACAACAAACACAACAACTTAATAATTATGATTCAGACCCATTAAGTTTATGTGGAAAAACAAACGGACTCCAAATATATTTGTCTTACAAATGTCTATGGAATGCTTCTGACGACACAAAACTGCAAGATCATATGGTTAATAATAAACCGATAAAGAAATGAGATGATAAGCTATGATTCTAATTCAAATAAAAATATTATTTTTTAAAATGTTTTATCTTTAATCAATTCTAAAATAGTAATGTTACACCTCCCACCTAAAATTATAACTTTTTCATCCCAACCCATGTGGCTGAGATGTCAAATGATGATAAGATATATTAATAATGATTTATCTCACTTATCGTATATATTCACTCAACATTTGACACCCCAACTTCTACACGTGTTGGAATATGAGTTGAGATTTCTAGCATTACTCATTCTAAAATAATAAAATGTTGTTGTGACATAATTGACTTCCACTACCTAGAGAATAATCAACTATTAATTCTCTTGATCTCTTTTCCTATTTCATTATAAAGTAACTACTTCTCTTCTATTTCATTGTAAATTCAATTCTCCCTATGCATATGTGTATGCTCATTGTATAAGCTTTCCTGATATAGAGAAATAAACTCGTAGAATTTATTTCCTCTCATTCTTCTCTCCTAGTTTACATTATTACTTTCTATATTTTTTATGCTTTAAAAAAAAAAGTAATAAGAACCAGAGGTTCTTGATCAGAAAATCAGAATCAGTAGTTCTTCTAGAAGTTCTTGAATAGGAAAATCAGAACCATGAATTCTTGATTCGGAAAAAAAAAACAGAACCAGAAGTTCTTGTTTTGAAAAAAAAAATCAGAACCGAAAGTACTTGATTTGAAATAATAATTAGAACCAAAAGTTATTGATTAAAAAAAATAGAACCAGAAATTCTTGATTCGGAAAAAAATCAGAACCAAAAGTTTTTGATTCAAAAGAAAATCAGAACCAGAAGTTCTTGATTAGAAAACAAAAACAAAAGATTTATATTCCAATTTAATCAGGACCCGAAGTTCGTATTCTAATTTAATAAGAACCTGAAGTTCTGGATATCAATTCCATCAGAACCTGGAATTCTATAATCCTATTCAATTAGAACCTGAAGTTCTAGATACATATGGATCCTAATTTTTATGAGAACTCAAAGTTCTACAAGCATAGTTATTGATCAAATGTTTCGAAAATTAATTGAATAAGAACATGAAGTTCCACATTTCAATTAAATCAATCAGAACCTGAAGTATTAAACTCCAAGTTACTCGATCAGAAACCAAAGTTTTGTATACTAATTTAATTAATCAAAACCTAAAGTTTTGGATTTCAATTTAAATCTAGAACCTGAATTTCTAAATCCTGAAAATTATTAGAATATGAAGTTCTAAATCTTAAAAATTATTTAGAACATGAAGTTCTAAATACTTGAAATTATTTAGAACCTGTAGTTCTAATTCTTGAAAATTATTTAGAACCTGAAGTTCTAAACCTTTGAAATTATTTAGAATATGAAGTTCTAAATTTGATTTTTTTTCCAGAATATGGATGAACGATCTAGTTTCAAAAGAAAAATTGGGGATATATGTTTGGTCGATAGTGGAACAACGCATACGATTCTTCGAGATAGAAAATACTTCTAGAATTTAACCTTGATCAAAGCCAAGGTAAACACTATATCTAGTCATGCAGACATAATAGAAGGCTCTGGAAGAGCCACAATTATATTAACAAACTGTACAAAAATAAGCATAAATGTTGTTTTATATTCTAGCAGATTCAAAAGATATTGGCTTAGTTTCAAAGATATCTACAACAATGGATATCATATTGGAATCATAAGTGAGGATAATAGAGAGTACATCTATGTTACATCACATGTCTCGAGCCATAAGCTCATTTTAGAAAAGTTCAATGCTTATTCATCTGGATTATATTATATAAATATAAAATCAGTTGAAACCTACACAAATATGAACCAAAAGTTCGTAAATCCAAAATATTTTTACTTTGGCTTAATCATCTTGGTCATCCAGGATCAACTATGATGCGTAGGATAATTGAGAATTCTCATGGACATCCATTAAAGAACCAAAAGATTCTTCTGTCAAATGATCGTTTGTTCACATGGAAAGTTAGTGATCGGATCATCCATTACAAAGGAGACATATATGGGCACATCCATCCAACGAGTGGACCATCTAGATACTTTATAGTATTAGTTGACGCTTTTGCACAATGGTCACATATTTGCGTATTGCTTACACGTAATACTGTCTTTTCTAGATTGTTGACTCATGTTATTAGACTTCGAACATATTTTCCAAATTATCCAATGAAAACCATATAAAGAACAGTACTTTTGGTTGTGTCGACGATAGTATGTTTAATGCCGACATAAACACATACTGAATATGTGTGTTGTGTACGTGTGCAAGAAACACATTGAAAAAAAAATCAAAGAAATACATATTGCGGGGACTTACATTTGTGAAAGGTTTCCAAAATCATAATCACCTTATGACTGATGATGCGACCAGTAGATGATTCTGCTTCAGCTGTAAAATTTGATTTCTCGGTAAACAATATGTAATCCGAAATAACTATTTGTTTTATATATAAAATACCAACAATATATATTTTATTTTATACATTATACTTATCACCTTTATTAGTTATCATATATTCATGGTTTACATTGACGTCTTAAATTTGTTATTTCTATTGCACTTGAAAATGATTATGTGGGGATACTATGTTTTTTAATTTGTACCCGACCAAAATCATTTATCTTGTCTGACTAGATTGATTGATATCATTCCTGAAGTGAATGTTGAGTCATCTAATCGACATGATGGAAATTTTGGTCAATTAAAATTATTACGACATTGATGATCATAATAAGAAAATCTAACCACCCGAATTGGAATCACACCAAAATAAAGGAAACCGTTTACTATTGGTGATGAAAATAATGGTGTACCTGAAGTATACATAAATATCATGTTGATATTTTACCTCATATATATATATATATATATATATATATATATATGTATGTATGTATGTATGTATAAATACTTTGGGAGAGCTAACTGTATATTACAAAGTAAAAAACAAAATAACATATATGTGACACTTTGTTATTATAGATCCGGAAGAATATATTTGGTTATAAAAATTTATATCATAAATAAATGTTGTATTAAACTGTCTCATGCCAGAAGCAAGCAATTCCATTATTACCATTGAGTCTATTATATATAATTTGCATATTCTTTAGTGAAAGTCCTTGAAGGGCATTATGATAGTAAAATATATCATTGAAGAATGATATGACAGTATAAATATGTCTCAAAATGACATTTTGATGAAGCAAATAAATCCATGAAGGATAATAAAATAAGGCCAATAAACAAATAAATTCACCTCGTTAGGGGGAGAAAGACACAATTAAAAAAATCAACAACATGAAATTGCAGTTGACATGCATCATCTTTATCTTATCTTGATCCTTGTTTGAAGTTCAAACAACCATTTACTTGCAAATTGCATATTCGAATGAATTTATTAATTGACAATATATTAACTCGGGTGATTATTTCTGAAGAACAATTTATACAAACGGCAACAGATAAATTATATGTGGCACACTAAAAGTGTGAAATGCTACTTTTATTTAAAAGTTATTATTCCCTGAAGCAAATATGAAAGATTATGACCATGTTAATTAAGAATAATGATCGAGCTATATGTAATCCTCATAATGGCTCCCGAAGAGTTAAATGTTTTTGAAGAGACGAAAACCTTTTTCGAAGAGGTACAAAGTAAAGTAAAGAAATGTGATCTCCCTCTCTGAGACTCAAAAATTAAAAGGATCTCAATTGCCCATGCAAAGACACATATACTGGAATTATACAAATATTATAGTTCCCCACTATAAAATTTTACAGTGCTCATGAAGAGACATGTGTACTACAAACTAAAAGTTGAGATCTTCTATATTGTTGCTTTGCGTATTATAAAATGACGAGGATATCAAAAATTAAGATGGTGAGATATAACTTCATTACAAGGAATTATGCATTTCATCATAGGACATCTACCACGGGGCATACTAGGTCCGTGTTAGCTAATTAATAACAACCACGAGCCTTTAAAAGCTTGTGGTTGATATTAACTGATTTTTTTTCCACCATGAGCCTTTAAATGCCTGTAGTGAATATATTTTAATTACCACGGGTAGTACTAGGCCTGTAATAGATAAGTAAATAATAACCACGGGCAAATAAGGGCCTGTTGTTATTAACAACATATATATTTGAAGGGTTTGTAAGGTAAAAATAAAAATGAAAATCCCCAAATATCAAATGAAATCCCTAACATCAAACTCTCTCTTCCTCAGTATGATTCTTGCCTTGGGAACCGCAATTCTCGCCGGTCTCTCTTTCTTCGCTCTTAGTTGGATGGTTCCAATCCTCTTCACTCCTTGAAGCAATAACAGAACCTAAGCCCACTGATTAAAGTTACTTCTTCGGTATGTTTTATTTTGACTTATAGGCTCCAATCTTTATTTTTTTTAGGGAGATTTGCATAAATGGTCACTTCCGGTTTTCAAAAACCAAAAATGGCCTCTGTTTGAATTTTTTGCATTTTTGTTCCTTTTAGATTTGATTTTACCGAATTACCCTCTAAATTCATTTTTATCATTTACCCATTTAATACAATATCACCAAACTACCATTCACACAAATTTCCCAAAAAATTTAAAAGACCAACAATCCATCGTTCATCCAAAGACAAAAAAAAAATCAAACCTAGAAAGACATCGCAAACCCATCGCAAAGGGATCTTCCAGTGTGGCCAGCGAAGGAAGGGAGACTGGCGAAGACATCTCCAGTGGTAGAAAAGAGCAAGCAACACCACCAGTGTGGCCGGCAAAGGAAGGCGACGACATCTCTAGTGGAAGGAAGGAGCAAGCAACACCATTGAATATGGTGGTCGCAAAATCAACGAGAACAAGCTCCTCTCCAAGAAAAAAAAGGTTCTTTTTTCTTCTTTATGTTGTCTAATTGTTTGATTTATTCCTAAAAAATCCCAATTTTTGTTTTTATTTGCTTTCAATTGATGATTGCTTTGACATGTGTGAATGGAATCCGACTTAATTTTGTAATTTTGTTTCGTTAAAGTGTAAAAAGTGGTAGACCTCTTGGCTAAAAAAGGAGCTTCGAACTATGTAGGCATCTTTTTGTGGTGTGATTAAGATTTGTGTTTTTCTTGGCTTGCCTTTTTGTTTTTCAGTGGTTGTGTTGTTGTTCCCTTTTTACTGTTGGGGGCTTTTGGGTGTAATCTTGTTTGGGTGGTGGTTTTTTTTTGTTGTTCTTGTACGCTGCTTATGTTATGGTTGTTGTCGTTGTTTTGTTTTTTTATTGTCCTGCTGTTTTGCGTTGCTCCCCTATCTGTCTTGGAGTTTGAATAAAATTGTCTTAAAAAAAAGGTGTAAATAGTGATTGGGATTTTGAAGGGTATGTGTTTTTTCATAATTAAGTTTGATTAGGATTTGATTGTCTTACTATATCACCAAACCTAAATCCTAGTGGGTATTAGTTACTGTCACCAGCAATTGCCAAAACCAACCAAACCATCATTGTTTATGAGAAGGATTAGGTAGGCTACTAAATATGAAATTGGTTATTGAATTATCATATTGTTTTTTATCTCCAGTTTTTTATTTGAGAGTCCAATGTCCTAGTGGAAAAGCAAAATGCTATTCCTTGTATTTCTTATACTGGGAAATGTTATCCCCACTATTCATTTATAATTGAGTGGCAATCATCTTCGTTGTTAGCTTTACCAGTTCACTTTGTTGTCGAACTTGTGGAAATTTAATCTCCATTTTGGTTTGAATGTTTGATGAAACTGATTTTGGTGGAAAAACTGTCATATTCTTTTATTTGGATTTTCTTGTACCATTTTTCATGACAATTTGACTGTAAGAAGTGTGCAAATGATAAAGTTAGGTCCTCATAAATCTTATTCTCGTGGCCAGTGCCTCTTCATTTAACTTAGTTTAGTTAACAGTAGGCTACTAATATTTAAGTATGTTTCAATGTTTTGTAATTTTAGATTTTCAAGTTTTGCACTATATAGATGCATATAGTATTTTCCAGTAAAGTAATGCTAGACATTCCACCTTCGTATATCATATTCATCTCAACTTATGATGTGGTAAGTGATATAAATCATCATTATTGTGTATTCATTGACCAATTGACACCCTACAAGTTAGGATATGAGTTAAGATGTTTAATATTACTATTTTTTTGTATTACTGTACTGGCGAGACACTTTGCATGTGTTAGAACTTTATGTTGTGTGAATACTCTCTAAATACAATATCTATAGCTATCTATAATCAGTTTGTAATTGTACATAGGGAACACAAATAAAGGGTTGACAAAATGGGTTAGGTTCAATGGACCCAGACCATATCATTAGAAAGACTATATCATTAGAAAACCTGCATACCATCTATAACTTTAAGCCCACATGAATTTTTGTTCAATTTGTGGGTCCAAACCTGGGTATGTTTTAGACTTTTATTGCAAGGAGCACCTTTTACTTTTAGTTTAATGTGAGCTTCCATTTGTATAATAATCGTATTCATCAATTCATAATAGAACAAAAAAAGTTTTGAATTTATGAAAAGTTAAAGAGACGAAGATGTGGTAAGATATTAGGAATTCACCTGTGGTTTGATGATTAGAGATTTTAAGAACTCTTGTATAATAATTTTTGTTTATCAATTTCTCATGTTCCCTGCCAAGGTAATAGCGTGGCCCACGGGTTAGCTAAATTTTCCTTATAACTCTTGGTGAGAATTAGTTCTCCTCATTGTGTAGGCCGTAGGGAATGTAATCTTGATTGTCATCTTGGTTTTTAGTTTTTTTTTTTTTGAGTAATAAAAAAAATTGTCTTTAGAACCTTTTGTTTTGTTTAATAATTTAAGGAGTAATACTATTTTATATAAATTTAATGTCTAAATGATATGACATGCTTAAAACCCATTAATTTCAATCTTACAATTCTAATATGAATAAATCAAAGACGTCACATCATTTGGGTTTCAAATTTAGATGAAATAATATTATTATAATTTTTATTGTAGATAAAAGAATATAAAAATAGAGTGTGAATAGATATTTTGTGAATTGTCCACAACATCACTATAAATAATAATAACCTAAATCAAAATTATTTAAAACCGTCCTCTTATCTCTATTTTCTTCACACTTTGGTTGACAAATTATTTCCCAATTTTATTTGGTGCATCAATCATCATATTGACAACATCACAATAATTATAGTTTTGGTTATATTGGATGCCCTTGTTACCGACGGGTTTGACATAGACCAACCACAAATACATAAACAAATATATATAGGGGATTTGAACCCAAGACTGACAATCAAAACTCTGATACCATGTTACTAATTAAAAAAAAAACTGTCATATTATCTGATAGTAGTTTAGAATACACTATAAAAAATTGGTCGGGAGTTCATTTTTATAGCTTCCGTCAAGGTTCTTCTCCATTTCTTTCCGTTATTTTTTAATTTTATTTTCTTTATCAAGTTTCCAATTTCACTTCATGTGTCTTCCTAAGTTAAAAAGCAAGGTATATCTGTACAATTATCATGATTATATATATATATATATTATAGGGGCATCATCCCTAGCCCCAAAAAATTACACAAATTGTTCGTGTATCTTTGTCATGAGGATTAAAACCACCATCCCACTTCAATAATCCTTCTCGATCCATCAATCAATACCCTTCCACTAATAACATTAACATATAGTTGCCGACTTACTTATAAGTTATATCAAGTCTGATTATGTGTTTGTTTCTCATTCGAGTTTCTGTTTCAATATCATTTACATCAGTTTTTAAAGGTAAATAACTTGAATGTCATGATTTTTGTTCCTCTTGATAGTTTTAGAACTGCTATTTTTTGTTCTATTTTTTTGGATTATTTTTTGTGTTTTTGGTGGTTGTTAACAGAACATCGTCTTGTTTTGATAGGTATATCCTGCTCAATATTAACAGAATTTCGTCTTGTTTTGATAGGTTTTTGGGCTCTGTGATCAGTTGTAGAGCCCTTGGCAGTTTACTAGAGAAGTGAGGTTAAAGCTTGAACTGAACGTGAAGATAGGATCAGGATATACTAGTGTGGAGGAAATATATTGGTGAGACTGTATACGAAGACACTGATTCACTTTAGAGAACAAGTGGATTCATCTTTTTATCTTTTGCCTAGGTGGATGCTTTTTGTTAGTCTTTGTGGACATAATTTTTGACCTTTGTATCCAATTATCAATTAATATTCATGTTTCATTTGTTGATAGTCCACAATAGATGCATTTAAGATTCTTATAATGCATGCTACTCATTTGTGTTGGTTCTTTGGGTTCTCGTGGGCATTGTGGTCTTATGAGGGATACATTAGTTGTGATTATAAGTTTGTTTTGACAGCCTAAATCACCATGACATATCACAAGTGACATACTTGAACTTTCCCATGTCGGCATGTACTTTGTGTTCATAAAAGGGATACAAAATTTACTTCACAATTGAATTTCAAATGTTATTTACTTTAATACTTTGCTTTTAAAAAAATTCTAAGGCCTATTTTGAGCCTAGGAATCAACCTTTTCAGCTCGATAATTAAGTTTTTTATTAAATTTTATTTTTTCGGCAACGCGGGAGAGTTCTCACATGATTTGACTATAATACGGTGTTAGATACCACATCTCAAAGCGATTTCGGGAGATCAAGTGCACAACTCATAACTACATTAAGTGTATGGAGTAACTATTATTATTATTATTATTATTGTTATTATTATTGTAATGGATAGTGTTTGTTTAGATTTTTTAACTCATGCACCTACTTTAGATTATGTCTCCTCCCTTAATTAAATTAGACCCATAATGGGGATATTTCATTTTAAGCTCGGAAATCAATCTCTTGAGCCTTGATTTTAATCATTTGAGCCCAATAATTAAGTTCTCACTTGACGTGACTATCACTACTGTTATTATTATTATTATTATTATTATTATTATTATTATTAATCTTTTATGCCCGATAATTGAGTCTGATTCTTAATCTTTTAAGCCTGAGATTTTGTATATGTGTTGACATATTACTATTACTATTATTTTTATTATTACTGTAGTGTATAGTCCTTGAATAATGTCTCATAAATTAATTAGACTCTCAATAGAAATGTTTTATTTTAAGCCCGGTTCTTCATATTGTAAGCCCGAGAATCAATCTTTTGAGCCTGATGTTTAATCTTTTGAGCCCGGTTTTTAAGTTTTCGAATAAATTTTATCTTCCCGGCGTTTAAATTATTTTTTCTAGCACCGCGGTGTTGGGGTTTATGCCCTAAAGATGTAATTTATAAATGGATTTATAAAATAAATAAAAAGAAAAGTTCAATTCATTCTTGTTGTGTTGTTTATTTTATAATTTGTGCATATACTTAACATCCAAGATTGCCAGATGTAATCTCGAACTGTGTATATGAGTGTCATATACGGATGGATACAGTAAGAGACGTGCAATCTAATGAGTCTATAGATAACAAGTAAAGCTGGGTACTTTATTTGTGGTTAATCTATATCTGCGGTCCATTCCGTAATGTACGGTGATTCTATCCTGAATCATTCATATGGAGATATGAGAATGGAGGTACCTTGTATGATGTGATCATATAGGACTGGGCCATGATCTATATGAATCTCTCAACAAGATCCGTTTACCGATGAGATTCATATATATCAACTAATGATGGCTATATGTGGGTGATCTTAATCCAGAGTGTCTTATCGACTCCTTCAAGTTAAATCGTGGTCTTTGATATACCATGGGTGAGGTCAGATGCATTTCCTGATCAATATACTTTGTATGTTGGGATTACGGTTTGGCTTGTGGCTGTGAAGGTTTATACATAATAGTGGAACCCACTCTTTCTTATGAGAAGTAGATGGTAGTTCCCTTAAGGGTTGATTCGGGGCTTGGACAATATGAACGCTTTCCTAATTCCGTGAGGAAATAGGATTTATTGTTCATTAGAGAATCAACGGTACTTAAAGGATATATGTAATTAGAGGGGTATAACGGACATTATGATCCAGCTCTAATTATGAACTACTGTGGAGGATCACACCATGTGTAATAGCTATATCGATGGACACCGAGTTGTATCGGTCTGTGTAAAAGCGTATACAATTGAGAGAGTGCAGCTTCGGGTTTTTAGTGGAATAACACCGGAGTTAATAATCAAAGAATATTAATTAAAGAGTTTAATTAATGATTTCTAGGATTATTGGAGCTCAAAATACTGTGGGTCCATTAGGTTCCCTTGCTAGTACGATCGATTTAGGTAACAAGGGTCACGGTAAATTAATTGGATTGTCCAATTAATTGTGTTACAAAAGTGACACGTGTTTATACGGGAATTAATTGAATAATGAGATTATTTAATTAATGAATGTTAATAGTTAAATTAATTAAATAATTAGATTATTTAATTATATTGATAATTATGAATTATTAATTAACTATTAATTGGAGAATGTTAGTTGATATATGGATTTAGGTGAAGATAAAATAATAGGATTATTTTATTTTTACTAAATCATTTATCTAAGTATTTGAATTTAAGTTTAAATTTAAAATACTTATCATCACTTTTAATATATTAGATATTGTTGACGTCGATTTATGGATGTATAAGAAAAGCCAACAAGATTTGGATTTTAGCTGTGATCTCAAAGAGAAAGAGAAGGAGAAAGTAATCGGACGTAAGTTTTTACTTGGTAAAACTCCGATGACTGGAGAAACGTCCATAGGTGGTTGAATAATCAACCGAGCCAAAATCCACTATGAATAGAATAATTACAATTCTCGATCTCCCTTTTTTCTTTATGGTTTTTTTATTCGGTTTTCTTCATGTTTGTCCCGAGTAGAAAACGCTATTAGCAAGTCCCGAGTGACGTCATCCGATCCCTAGTAGTACATGCCATCAGTTAGCCCCGAGCATTTTTAATTGACCCCGAGTAGTATATGACGTCAGTTGACCTCGAGTATGTTTTATTCAATACTTGTTTACCCGGGCTTCTCATTTTTGGTGATGTCTTATAAGATATTTTCTGAATGCCTATTTGGATGTCCACCTGGCAATTCTATCTTCTTTGTCAATGACATGTACGTCTTATAAAATTTACATACGACAATACCCCCTTAAAATATTTTTACCGAACAGGGTTTCGTTTCTGGGTAAAATTATTTTAATCAATTCTTCAAATTTTACATCTCTTTAATGCTAGGGTAAATTTCTTGTCATAATGACGTGTCTTAATGGTGACCATGTAAATTTGATTTGCCTCCTCACGCGAGATCTCAACGACGGCGACGTTTTGGAGTTCTGACGGTCAAAACCAATTCTTCTCTTAAAACGTGTCCTCTACCGCTTCGTTTCTCGATGCCATTTATAAGAAATGACCTATGCGTCTCCCAGTACGCCACCTACATCATCAAATCTCTTTGATTTTCCCGCCTTGAGACTCTAGGGTTTCGTACGATTTTCCCCTTTAAATTCTCCTATGAGGAATTGCGTTGGTTCATTCTCAAAGACTCAAACCAGAAACTTTTCCAGCCTAGATTTCTTTACGCAAAAAGTTGTTATTCTCCGTCGAAGATTTTGCATCAGATTTCTTCATTCAATGTTAGTTTTAATGAATCCGTCTTCCCGTCATTGACTTTTTACTATAGCTCTCAAGGCGCTTGATCGTGGGGATTTTCAACTGGTATCTTGCGCTCGAAGATTATTGGGGGAAATCCCTCTGGACGAACCTCTTTTTTTAGAAGTCAACGTCTCTGGGCTAATTCTGATTCATCTAGTTATGAATCTGTCGTTTCTAGTCACAGGGTACCACTTCGAACAAGGATGGGAAAACATCAAAGTAAAAGCAAAGTTCACAAGCACAACTCAGGCAGCGCCCGAATCAAGGAGCAGACTATTAATGAGCAGGACGTTGAAGAGGAGTTCAGAAAATCTCGTCTTTCTTTCTCTGCTGATCGCCCGAGTGGGTTTGCCGTCGAATCGAACGTGGTCGGGGTTGAAAAGATCGGGAAGTATCGTGCTCGATTTGATTTGGATAATTCAGTTACTTGGATTCCTGCAAGTGATAGAGCTGCATGGAATCCTCCCCCAAGTATGGTGGCAATCTATGAATCTATGCTCTGTTGCGGCGTCACTCTTTCTTTTCAGCCGTTCATTGCCTGGTTTCTGGCTGAAGCAGGGATCGCTCCAGCTCAACTAGCCCCGAACAACTACAAGATCTTGATGTGCATGTGGCACATGTGGAGCCGAATGAACCTGTCGCCACCTTCTCCAAGTGAAATCAGGCACTTCTATACACTAAGGCAGTCTGGCAAGACAGAGACTTATTTCATTTTGTCAAACCCACCAGATTGATGGGTCCCTGAGGGGACAAAGGTGAATCGGAGAGTTGATACCTCTGATGACCCTAAAAAGAGGTTTAGTATAGGGATTCCCTTCATCCAACAAGTTCTGAAAGAACAGTTGTTTTTTCACCGGAGGTAATCTCGGTCTTGAAGTCACTCTCTCGGCTGGGGAAACTCGGAGAGTGTTAAAAGTTCCCCACTTTTTCTGTTCCCCCGAGGTATTGAACAAGAAAAAGCTTGAATTCAGCGATGCTGAGCTGACCAGACTTGCTCGGGCAGCAGTTCGTACTCTTGAGAAGAGGAGCATGACGTATCTTTTTAATGAGAAAAAGATGATAGAGCTCGGCTTCTTCAGCCAGATTTCGGGCACTGCAGGTGATGTAAGTGATCTTTGTAACCCTTTTTTTTATTATTTTTTTCTTTTTGTATTCTGAAGTGATTCCCCATTTTCTTCTAAGTGTATGACTCGGACATTGTCTGCGACCTCCAAGCTCATCAAGTGAAGTCGATTCTTCAAATAAGCTGAAAAGAATCTTCTCGTCAGAGCCAAGATGGTATTGCCTCGTCTGAGTCTGACGAGGAAACTGATGTGGCTGAGGAGCAGGTCCCCCAATATGTCCCGGAGGAAGTCGTTCGGCCGACTGCAGGGGAGTCTAGTGGTCCGAGTGGCCCAACAGATCATACTTAGGAGTTGCCTGATGACAGGAAGAGGCAAAGTGAGGGTCTTGGTGAAGGGCATACCGAGCGGTCAGATGCCAGTGATGGAGGTAAAACCTTCGAGGGTCAAGTATATACAGATCCCGAATTTTTTGAATCCTTCCAGGATGATGTTCAGGAAGATCCCGCACCTGATCTCAGCTTCCATAGTTCTCGGGCTGAGAAATGGAAAGCGATCGACTCTCCTACTCGCCCTCTCAAGGTTCCTCGAGTAGTTTCATTTTTTGAATAAAGTGATGAGACATCGAGGCTGAGATTCCCCCGAGTGTTCATGTCGAAGCATCGGTGGGTATGGAGACTTCTGACCCTAACATAGGTTCCTCTCCCCCCGAGGTTGAAGATCTAAGGGATGAACCCTCGAGAGGTCCTTCCTTTCCTTTTCCCAAGGATATGCTCAGGGAGATGTCATCTGGTTGGGCTTTTATCTGGGATGATCATTGGAGTCATCTCAGGGGCACGCCTCTGATGAGTCGTCTTCAGAATATCTTCAACCGCGCATCTTATGTAGGTTTTATTCCTAACTCTTGCCTTGCCCGTTTGCTTGCTAGATTTTTCATTTCTTTTATTTTTAGCGAGGGCTAGTTTCAGCTGGCGAGTTTTTTAAGGTTAAGAATCGGGCAACTGAGAAATCCCAAACCAACTGGGAGCTGTCGATCAAGAATCATGTGGATCGGTCCTTGGAATCTCTTCGGACTCAGATGAAGGAGTGAAGAGTTTACTGCCGTAGCCGAGGCAAAGAGCCTCATCCCATGCATTTAGAGGTTCCATCCGAGCATTTCCTCTCGACCTTTTACGCCAGTCAAGAATCGGTTGTGGAAGGTATGACGCATGATGTCGGACCGATCCCGAGAGAAGATTACAGCCAATGGATGGATGATTCGGTCGATACGATTGCTTGGCCTTCCAATAAAAGTTTGCTCCGCGAGTATGAATGGTGCCCGACCCGAGCATTGGCAAGAGTTCTAAATCCTCACAACCTTGATTTTTGTAAAATTTTCATAAATTTTTGTAAAGATTCTTTGTAACAATTTTTTGTAACAATTCTTTGTAGCAATTCTTTGTAAAGATTAATGAAATCTCGAGTTAACTAATTCTAAAAACCGAGTGGTTTTGATCTGATTCATTGCTCAAGGAATTTCACCGAGTATCTTCTTTAACTTGATTCTATTGTTGCGGAGTATCTTATTAAACTGGCTATTGCAATTTTCATGCCAAGTATCTTATTAAACTGGCTAATTCTAATGTTCGGGTAACTTCACTGACTATCTTATTAAACTAGTTTCGTTACCCGAATAATTTTTAATGCCAAGTATCTTATTAAACTGGCTATTTGCAATATTTATGCCAAGTATATTATTAAACTGGCTAATTCTGATGTTCGGGTAACCTCACCGAGTATCTTATTAAACCGGTTTTGTCACCCGAATAATTTTTAACGTCAAGCATCTTATTAAACTGGCTAATATTATTAACTGAGTCATCTTAAAACATGCAAGCAGATTTATAATTGTGTTTCATACTCGGTTGCTACCCGAACATTACATCAAGGCTCACCATGATCATATGTTCGAGTCCTTACACATTACCGAGGACGTCTCCCCAGTTTTTCTATGTAAGGGTTTGCCGAATAGTTAAGCTTTTTGAACCACTTAACACAGCTATGCATTTCATAGGAATTTTTTCCGATAGCGTTCCGAGCTTTTCCAGAATCTGGTTTGCCTTTTTGCTAAGGTCAATTGACCTTGCTCAGCTGACATGCTCCTTCGAGCTTCTCCGCCCATTCGGGAATCAATGGTCTCAAGTATTCTATTTGCATGTTCTTATTATCATGCTTATCTTTCATATGTTCTTATTATCATATGCTTTATTTTTCGGAAATCTCGAGTTTGATTTTTATTTATAACTGCAAAACTAATGAAAATTTAAATTCCAAAATTAAAATTGTCCTAAGGAAACAAAAAATAACTTAAGGATAGAAAATCTTCAAATATTGGGCATTGCATAGTCGGGGTAAAACCCCTCCATTGGGTCGTGTAATCCAATATGCTCCATGACCAGCTATTCATTCGATTTTGTATGGGCCTTCCCACTTATCAGCCAGGGAACCTGCAACTTTATTTTTTGTTTTCAATGACACCTTCTTGAGTACCAGATCCCCTAGTTGGAATTTCCTGACCCGAAAATGAGAGTTGTAGTGGCGGGCTACTCTTTGCTGATATGTCATATTTCGTATTTGAGATTTCTCCCTTTTCTCTTTTAGCTCATCTAGACTTTGTAACAGCATATCAACATTCTGATCTTCATCATATAGCCTGACCCGGGGTGATGCGTATGATGTTTCTATGGGGATAACAGCTTCTGTTCCAAACGCTAGAGTGAATGAAGTCTCTTCTGTTGAAGTTCTTGTTGTCGTCCGATATGCCCATAATACTTCGGGTAGTTTTTCAACCCTAACTTCCTTTCTTGGCATCTAGCTTTGCTTTGATTGTATGCTAGATGATTTTGTTCACTGCTTCAACCTGTCCATTTGTTTGAGAGTGAGCAGGTGTGGTATAGTAATTGGCAATCCAGTACTCTATGCACAGCTGTCTGAATTTCAGGTTATCGAATTGGGTGCCTTTGTCAGTAATTATAGTGTTTGGAACTCCAAACCTATAAAGTATATTCTTTTTCATGAAATTTGTGGTATTTGCTTCTGTGATATATACAAATGCTTCAGCTTCTGCCTACTTCGTGAAATAGTAAACGGCTACTATGGCATACTTTGCTCCACCCCCTGTCCCAGCTGGAATAGGGCCAATTAGATCCAAACCCCACATGGAAAATGACCATGGGGATGTGAGGTTTCTAAGTTGTTCAACGGGTTGTCGGATATCATTAGCAATCCTTTGGAAAGTTTTGCAACTCTCCAAACATTGCTATGCATCTGAGAAAAAAGTAGGCCAATAATAGCCTTGCCTGAGTACCTTGTGTGCTAAACTTTTACCCCAGTGTGGTTTTCGCAAACTCCTCTGTGGGTTTCCTGTAATATCCGATATGCATCCTCCTCTGATACACATCTTTGGAGTGTTCGGGAAACCCCCTTCTGTATAGTTCTTCTCTGATCAATGTGTACCTTGCTGATCGATACCTGGTACATTTTGCTTGTTGAGGATCTTTCGGGAGCACACCTTCTTCCAAAAACCTTTTTAGCTGAGTCATCCAACCGTTTGGCGGTGTTCAAATTTCTAAAATTTCAAAGTTTTTCGGTTCAGCTGTGCTCGGTTTGAGGAGATGTGCAACCGAAATAGTTTTTGGCCTGATTGTGGTTGTTATTGATGCTAGTTTAGATACAACATTTGCCTTTTCATTCTTCTCCCTGGGGATCTGGGCAATCCTATATTCTTTGAATTTCTAAAGGAGCTGTTTTGCAATGTCACGGTAGGCTATCATGCCTTCATCCTTGGCTTGGTATTCGTCCAAGACTTGGTTGACAACTACCTGTGAATCGCTGAATATCTTGACTTTATCTGTCTCGAGAGCTATGCAGACTCTGAGTCCAGCTAGTAGCGCCTCGTACTCAGCTTGATTGTTGGTTGCTTTGAAGTCAAACCTCATGGCACATTCGACATCATCTCCTTCTGGAGTGCATACTACGATATCTGCCCCACTGCCGTGAGTGTTTGAAGAGCCATCAACATATAATTTCCATGGGAAATTTTTACACAACATCTTTTTTGCTTCCAGGTTTGGTTCTGTGAACTCTGCTATAAAATCTGCCACTGCTTGTCCTTTAAGAGATGTTCTAGGGACGTAGTGGATATCGAATTCACTTAGCTCGATTGTCCATTTGGTTAGTCTTCCTGAAATCTCTGGCTTCTGTAAAATTTACTTCAATGGGCAGTCGGTGAGAACCTGGATTGTATGAGCCTGAAAGTATAGCTGTAGTTTCCTTGCTACTGAAACTAATGCTAGGGCCATTTTTTCTGCCTATGAATACCTGGTCTCGGGTGGTAAAAGTGCATTGCTAGTGTAATATACTTGCTTCTATACACCATCTTCTGTTCTGACTAGGACTGAGCTTGCTGCTAGTTCTATAATTGATAAGTATAAATGGAGTATCTCTCCCATTTATGGTTTTGAAATGATGAAAACTTGCCCCAGGTACTCTTTGATTTTTAAGAAAGCCTGCTCGCACTCTTCATTCTATTCGAGTCATTTTCCTTTTTTGATTACTCTAAAAAAGGGTACGCATTTGTCCGTGGCCTTTGAGATGAATCTTCCCAAGGAAGCTAAACATCCTGTTAAGCGCTGTACTTATTTTAATGTCCTTGGTGAGGTCATTCTCTACAGGACTTGGATCTTTTCAGGATTGACTTCGATTCCCCTTTGGTGAACTTGAAAACCCAGGAACCTTCCTGAAGGAACTCCGAATAAACACTTGTTTAGATTCAACTTCATTTGGTATCTCCTCAAAACATCAAATGTCTCTCACAGGTCTGAGGTATGCTTGTCTGCCGAGATGCTCTTAGTCAACATGTCATCAATGTACACTTCCATATTCCTTCATATTTGCCGTGCGATGATTCTATTGACCAGCATTTGATATGTTGCCCCAGTATTTTTTAACCCGAAGGGCATTACTGTGTAACAGTACAAGCCCTGATCAGTTGTGAATGCTGTTTTTTCTTCGTCAGCCTTGTTCATTCGGATTTGGTTATATCCCGAGTAGGCGTCTATGAAACTGAGCAATTCGTGGTCTGATGTAGCGTCCACCAACTGGTCTATCCTCGGAAGTGGAAAACTGTCTTTTGGGCACGCCTTTTTCAAATCTAAGAAATCTACGCACATTCTCCATTGTCCATTTTTCTTTTGGACGAGGTTTCATTAGCTACCCATTGAGGGTAGTTGATCTCTCTAATCGACCCTACAACGAGTAGCTTCTCCACTTCCTGTTTGATTGCCTGACTTCTCTCGAGATTGAATGATCTTCTCTTTTGTATCACTAGTTTTGCATTCGAGTTTACTGCGAGATGGTGAGATATTATTTGGGCATCTATCCCGACCATGTCTTCATGACTCCAGGCGAACACATCTCTGTATTCCTTGAGCAGATCTGTGAGGCTTTGTTTAATCCTTTCTTCCAAATTGGCCCCGATCTTGATCTTCTTATCTTGTTGATCTTTTTTTAAGATAATTTCTTCGACCGGTTCATTTTTGGACTCATTCGACTCTTCCCTTGGATCAAATTCGAATGACAGTGACTCTTTGTTCTAACTCGGCTGCGTTATAGTGCATACCTGTTCACCTTCATTTTTGTCTTTGTATACTGACAGGTTAGCTCTTCGGGCCATCTCTTGGGATCCCTTGACTACACCGACCCCCCGTTCGGTCGGGAACTTGATCATCAATGCATAAGTGGCTGTTATGGCCTTAGTTTTATTTAAGAATGTCTGACCCTACAACGTATTATACGGCCAATTGTCTAAGTCTACTACCACAAAGTCAAGCAATACAGTTCTCAGACATGGTGCCACTCCAATCTTTACGGGTAGCTTTATCGTCCCGAGTGACCTGACCTCAATTCCTCTGAATCCTCTGAGTCCTCTGAGTGGAGTATGGAAAGGTTGTAGATCCTTTCGGTCCAACCTTAGTTGATCGTAGACGGCTATATTGAGAATGTCTGTCGAACTTCCGTTATCTATCAGGATTCTCCTGGCTTTCCGGTGACCAATCCGGGTACTTATGACCAGGGCTTCATTTGGCAGAACATCGACCCCATGTGAGTCTGCTTCTGTGAATATTATTGGGTCATATCCTTTCTTTACCCTTTTTCGGGTCTGGCTCGACCGAGTTCACGTCAAAGTTATGCCTCACCTCCACTGCTTCTTTGATTTTCTACGTCCGCTCTCGGCTACTTCTCCCAGTGGATGGTCCTCCAAAGATTGTTTGTATTTGTATTACTTCATTGGCCTCTGGGCTGGCCCTTAGATTTCGACCAGAGCCATGATCGGCCCTGATCTCTTTTTTTGTCTCTGATTTCTCATCCCTTTTCAAGATTACATCCTGTAGATGTCCTTCCCGAATGAGGGTTTCTATGTAATCTCTGAGCTGGTAACACTTGGAAGTCTCATGACCGGTTTCCTTGTGGAATCTGCAGTATTTGGTTCTATCCCGCCGGGCGAACTGAGTCTGTCGTCGTGACTCTTGTACCAGATTCTTTGCTTCCAGTATGGCCAGGATTTGCTCCTACTTTTTCCGAAGAAGGGTGTAGTTGGTGTATTTACCTCAGAATTTCTCCGTGGTCTGTTCGGCATTACGTCTGTTTCCCCCGTCCTTTCTTTTTTCTTTGATGTTTCCTTTTTGTTTTCCCTTTTGGTTTTATACCTTGGATTCGATATCCCTCTGTTCGGGTTTTCCTCCATGCATGTAGCATCCTCTCGTGGCTAATTCTTCTTCTTCGGCTAGTGCATATCCTCCCGTCATGTCCATCATATCTGAATATCTTGTTAGATGGGCTCTTCTCAGGTTAAAAGATAACCGTCCATTCTGTAGGTTGTTGATGAACGCAGCAATTATAGCTTCATAGTTTGCACTGCCGATTTCTGATACCGCTTGGCCGAATCTCCCCAAGTATTTATTCAACGACTCATATTTTTCTTGTTTTATCTGAGAAAGGTAAGCCACTGATTTTTTCCTGTGAACGTTGCTCATAAATTGTCTTAAGAACCTCCTGCTTAGTTCACTGAAGCTTCTGATGCTCGTTGGGGGCAATCTCCCGAACTATCTTGATCCCGTGTCTCCTAGATTTTGTGGAAAGTTGAGACATAGTAAGGGATCGCTGTGAGCATACTGGGTCATAGCACTTTTATAACGTCTGACGTGTTTTTTAGGGTCTATATCCTTTTTGAATTGCTCCACGTGCGACATTCTGAACCTTTCTGGGAATGAAGTCCGTAAGATTTCCCTAGTGAATAGACTGCCAGAATCTTTTTCAGATAAATCGTTGTACTCATAACGCCTGACCAGTGTATCCATTTGACACTTATTATTTTTGACTTCTCGAGTTAGGCTCTGAATTACGACATCTCTATCTCCCACCGGATCTCCATGTGGGTTAAACCGCTGAGTGACAGTCATTCCTCTCTCTAGCTCTTCGCTTTGCTGTCGAGTCTCTCGGGTTGATTCTTACAAGCGTATGGTTCTGTGATGGCGCTTGCGATGGTGTCGATCGCTATCTTTCGATAATGACCGATCCCTATACCGATCGTGCTTGCGGTGTTTTGTACGGGCTATCTGATCATGGTTCTGCCTCTGGTGTGGTTGTTCCTCTTCAGGTGTCTCACGTCCGGCCTGATTATTTGGAACAAAGTTCCTTCCGGCTCCTGGTGTATTTAGTTATGGCCCTACTATAACCGAACGAAGCCTTGTTGGTGGGAGGTTTGGAGGTTGTAGTTCTTCTGCAGCTAGTAGATCAACTCCTTCTTTTGTTGCGTCTGCCACCAGTTGTTGTAGTGCCTCTCGAAAGCGTTATGTCAGGTTTTCGCTGGTTAGAGGAACTTGCTGGATCCCTACCAGGGATGTTGGTTGGTTCTCCATGGTTGTAGTGAGATCTCACTAACTACTGCCAACATGGACATTATCTGGAGATTTTTGGACATCCCCAGGACTGCTTCTGCTCCCTACCATTACCTTTAATTAAATCGGAGGTTCACCCCTTCCTCTAGCGTCAATTGTTGACATCGATTTGTGGATGTATAAGAAAAGCCAACAAGATTTGGATTTTAGTTGTGATCTCAAAGAGAAAGAGAAGGAGAAAGTAATTGGATGTAAGTTTTTACATGATAAAACTCCGATGACCGGAGAAACGTCCATTGGTGGTTGAATAATCAACTGAGTCAAAATCCACTATGAGTAGAATAATTACAATTCTCGATCTCCATTTTTTCTCTTTGTATTTTTCTATATTTTGTGTGTGTATTTGTGACGAGACTATGGGTCTATTTATATGTTCGTAGAACCCTAATCCTCTTTGTACAAGTAATAAAAGATCTTTATATTTAACTATGATTGGTCGCTTGTTTGAAGTAGTCTGTCTTCTTTCCTATTTCGGAGACTTGTATTGAGATCGAATGGGACTCTAGTGATACAATCTAGTTAGGACTTATTTCCTTATAAAAGCGTAGTCTTTTTGAAGAAATAAATTTGTTGTCTGATTAGGAACCCTTTCTGCTTGATATTCTGCTCTTCTTGGAATTCCTCTTTGATATGAATATCTTCGCATGTTTTAACGACTAGACTCGTGTGAGCTACGCACTGGGTTTTTTATTCAGTTTTCTTTATGTTTGTCCCGAGTAGAAAACGATATTAGCTGGTCCCGAGTGACCTCATTTGATCCTGAGTAGTACATGCCATCAGTTATCCTCGAGCATTTTTAATTGACCCCGATTATGTTTTGTTCAATACTTGTTTACTCGGGCTTCTCCTTTTTGGTGATGTCTTGTAAGATATTTTCTGAATGCCTATTTGGATGTCCACCTGGCAATTCTATCTTCTTTGTCAATGACGTGTATGTCTAATAAAATTTACATACGACAGATATATTTGAAAAGAATAATTAAAAATATATATCAATTATAACACAAGAGATTGCATTGGATGTAAATTGATATGTAATACATATAAGTGTTTGTATATGATATAATCAGTGCAGGTGTGTAAGAGAGAGAAGAGTTTGTATATATATATATAAAAGTCGTTGACTTTTTATCAAAAATAAAAAGTTCACAGCAAAGTTTAATATATATTTTGAAATAAAAAAGTGCATGATTTTTTTTTAAACTGTCATGCACTGTTAACACAAAAGATATATATATATATATATATATATATATATATAAACGCACGAGACACACAGCTGATAGGCATATTTTTATTCAGGTGCTTGGTCTGTTATCAAAAGTGTGCATGAGACGCACAACTGCACAAGATCAAAACAAGTGTTGCATAGTGATTAAGAAGAAAGAATTTCTTCAAATCTTTTCTCTACATCTTCCATTCAAGTTTCTGAGATCGTGACGCGCCCACACGCAGTTACTAGTTCCGAGAGATAGCGAGGAAGATCGAGTGATTCAGACAGGAGTATATCAAAAATTGAAAGAGCCTCCAAGCGTTGGTATGTTCTTCTGATTATATCGATTTCAATTTCCTATGTTTACATATTGTATGTATTAGTTTCGAAAAATAATTACGATCTCAAGTTCACTGATCCCAGATACAGATTATGATATGCATAAAAAATTTAAAACCTAATTCCGCTGCGTGACCGATGAACGGGGTTCCTACATTCGGGAGAGTTCCCACGTGATGTGACTATCATACGGTGTTCGATCACACATCCGAAAGCGCTATCGAGAGGCCAAGTGCATAACTCATAAGTACTTCAAATGTACGGAGTAACTACTACTATTATTATTATTATTATTATTATTATTATTATTATTATTATTATTATGGATAGTGCTTGTTTAGATATTTGTAAGTCATGCACCTACTTTAGATTATGTCTCCTAATTAAATTAGACCCATAATAGAGGTATTTCATTTTAAATTCAGTTCTCCATCTTTTGAACCCGAAAAATATCGTATCAGCCTGGTACTTAGTATTTGAAGCCCGAGATTTTGTATATATGTTGAAATATTACTATTACTATTATTTTTATTATTATTGTAGTGTATAGTGCTTGTATAATGTCTCATAAATTAATTAAACTCTCAACGGGAATATTTTATTTTAAGTCCGGTTCTTTATATTGTAAGCCCTGGAATCAATTTTGTGAGCCCAGTTTTTAAATTTTCAATTAAATCTTATCTTTCGGCATTTTAAATTATTTTTCTGACACCACGAGAGAGTTCCCATGTGATGTGACTATCATACGGTGTTAGATCAACATCCGAAAGCAATTTTGAGAAGTCAAGTGCATAACTAATAAGTAATTCAAATGTATGGAGTAACTACTACTGCTATTATTATTATTATTATTATTATTATTATTATTATTATTATTATTATTATTGTTATTATAGTGGATAATGCTTGTTTAGATATTTATAAGTCATGCACCTACTTTGGATTATGTCTCCTAATTAAATTAGACCCATAATAGAGGTATTTCATTTTAAGTCTGGTTCTTCATCTTTTAAGCCCGGAAAAAAAAGTGTATCAGCGTGGTTCTTAGTCTTTTAAGCCTGAGATTTTGTTTATGTGTTGAAATATTACTATTACTATTCTTTTTATTATTAATGTAATGTATAGTGTCCGTATAATGTCTCATAAATTAATTAGACTCTCAACGGGAATATTTTATTTTAAGCTCGGTTCTTCATATTGTAAGCCCGAAAATCAATATTTTGAGCCCGATTTTTATGTTTTTGAATAACTTTTATCTTCCCAGCATTCAATTTTTTTTTCTGGCACCTCAGGAGAGTTCCCATGTGATATGACTATCATACGGTATTAGATCACACATCCGAAAGCGATTTCGAGAGGCCAAGTGCATAACTCATAAGTACTTCAAATGTATGGAGTAACTACTACTACTACTAATACTATTATTATTATTATTATTATTATTATTATTATCATTATAGTGGATAGTGCTTGTTTGGATATTTGTAAGTCATGCACCTACATTAGATTATATCTCCTAATTAAATTAGACCCATAATAGGGGTATTTCATTTTAAGCTCGGTTCTTCATCTTTTGAGCCCAGAATAAATCGTATCAGCCTGGTTCTTAGTCTTTTAAGCCTGAGATTTTGTATGTATTGAAATATTACTATTACTATTATTTTTATTATTATTGTATTGTTTAATGCTTGTATAATGTCTCATAAATTAATTACTCTCAATAGAAATATTTTATTTTAAGCCCGGTTCTTCATATTATAAGCCTGGGAATCAATTTTTTGAGTCCGGTTTTTAAGTTTTAGATTAAATTTTATCTTTCCGGCGTTTTTATTTATTTTTCTGGCTCCGCAAGAGAGTTCCCACGTGATGTAATTATTACTGTAGTGTATAGTGTTTGTATAATGTCTCATAAATTAATTAAACTCTCAACGAGAATATTTTATTTTAAGCCTGGTTCTTCATATTGTAAGCCCGCAAATCAATCTTTTGAGCCCTGTGTTTAATCTTTTGAGCTCGATGTTTAAGTTTTTGAATAACTTTTATCTTCCCAGCGTTCAATTTTTTTTTTCTGGCACCGCGAGAGAGTTCCCACGTGATATGACTATCATACGGTATTAGATCACACATCTGAAAGCGATTTCGAGAGGCCAAGTGCATAACTCATAAGTACTTCAAATGTATGGATAACTACTACTACTACTAATACTATTATTATTATTATAGTGGATAATGCTTGTTTGGATATTTGTAAGTCATGCACCTACATTAGATTATGTCTCCTAATTAAATTAGACCCATAATATGGTATTTCATTTTAATCCCGGTTCTTCATCTTTTGAGCTCAGAAAAAATTGTATCAACTTGGTTCTTAATCTTTAAAGCCCGATATTTTGTATGTGTGGAAATATTACTATTACTGTTATTTTTATTATTACTGTAGTGTATAGTGTTTGTATAATGCCTCATAAATTAATTAGACTCTCTACAGGAATATTTTATTTTAAGCCCGGTTCTTCATATTGTAAGCCCAAGAATCAATCTTTTGAGCCCGGCTTTTTAAATTTCGATTAAATTTTATCTTCCCGACATTTTAAATTATTTTTCTGACATCACGGGAGAGTTCCCACATGATGTGACTATCATACGGTGTTAGATCACACATCCTAAAGCGATTTCGAGAGGCGAAGTGCATAACTCCTAAGTACTTCAAATGTATGGAGTAACTACTACTACTACTATTATTATTATTATTATTATAATGGATAATGCTTGTTTGGATATTTGTAAGTCATGCACCTATATTAGATTATGTCTCCTAATTAAATTAGACCCATAATAGGGTATTTCATTTTAAGCTCGGTTCTTTATCTTTTGAGCTCAGAAAAAATTGTATCAGCTTGGTTCTTAATCTTTAAATCCCGATATTTTGTATGTGTGAAAATATTACTATTACTGTTATTTTTATTATTACTGTAGTGTATAGTGTTTGTATAATGTCTCATAAATTAATTACACTCTCAACAGGAATATTTTATTTTAAGCCCGGTTCTTCATATTGTAAGCCCGAGAATCAATCTTTTGAGCTCGGGGTTTAATCTTTTGAGCCCGATTTTTTAATTATCGATTAAATTTTATCTCCCCCCGGCATTTTAAATTATTTTTCTGACGCCACGGGAGAGTTCCCACATGATGTGACTATCATACGGTGTTAGATCACACATCCTAAAGTGATTTCGAGAGGCGAAGTGCAGAACTCCTAAGTACTTCAAATGTATAGAGTAACTACTGCTACTACTACTAATACTATTATTATTATTATTATCATTATTATTATTACTATTATTATTATTATTATTATAGTGGATAATGTTTGTTTAGATATTTGTAAGTCATGCACCTACTACAGAATATGTCTTCTAATTAAATTAGACCCATAATAGGGGTATTTCATTTTAAGCCCGGTTCTTCATCTTTTGAACTCGGAAAAAATCGTATCAGCATGGTTCTTAATCTTTAAATCCCGAGTTTTTGTATGTGTTGAAATATTACTATTACTGTTATTTTTATTATTACTGTAGTGTATAGTTCTTGTATAATGTCTCATAAATTAATTACACTCTCAACGGGAATATTTTATTTTAATCCCAAAAATCAATCTTTTGAGCCCGGGGTTTAATCTTTTGAGCACGGTTTTTAAGTTTTCGATTAAATTTTATCTTTCCGGTGTTTTAAATTATTTTTCTGGCATCGCGGGAGAGTTCCCACGTGATATGACTATCATACCGTGTTAGATCACACATCTGAAAGCGATTTCAAGAGGCCAAGTGCATAACTCCCAAGTACTTCAAATGTTTTGAGTAACTACTACTACTAATACAATTATTATTATTATTATTATTATTATTATTATAGTGGATAGTGCTTTTTTAGATATTTGTAAGTCATGCACCTACTTTAGATTATGTCTCTTAATTAAATTAGACCTATAATAGGAGTATTTCATTTTAAGCCTGGTTCTCCGTCCTTTTAGCCCGAAAAAAATCATATGAGTCTGATTCTTAATTTTTTAAGCCCGACATTTTGTATATGTGTTGAAATATTACTATTTCTATTATTTTTATTGTTACTGTAGTGTATAGTGCTTGTATAATGTCTTCTTCTTATTATTATTGTTCTAGTGGATAGTGTTTGTTTAGATTTTTGTAACCCATTTACCTACTTTGGAATATGTATCCTTTTTAAATAGACCAAAATATGAATATTTCAATTTAAACCCAGTTAATAATATTTTAAGCCCGATAATATGTCTTTTGAGCTCGGGAATGAATTTTTTAAGCCCGGTAATTAAAATTTCGATTAAATTCTATTTTCCGGCATTATATAATATCTTTATGGTACCACGAGAAAGTTCTTACATGATATGACTATCATACAGTGTTAGATCACAAATCCGAAAATAATTTCTGGCAACCAAGTGCATATCTCATAAGTACAAAAGAGTATGGAGTAACTACTACTACTACTACTAATATTAATTTGATATTCTTCTTATTATTATTGTTGTTGTTGTTGTTGTTATTATTGTTCTAGTGGTAAGTGTTTGTTTAGATTTTTGTTACCCATTTACCAACTTTAGAATACGTCTCCTAATTAAATTAGACCAAAATATGGATATTTCATTTTAAGCTCAGTTCTTAATATTTTAAGCCCGGTAATATATCTTTTGAGCCCGGGAATAAATTTTATAAGCCCGGTAATTAATTTTTCGAATAAACTCTATTTTTTTCGGCGTTATATATTAATTTTATGGTACCACAGGAGAGTTCTTACATGATATGACTATTATACAGTGTTAGATCACACATCCGAAAGTAATTTCTGAAGACCAATTTCACATCTCATAAGTACATAAGTGTATGGAGTAACTACTATACTACTATTAATTTGATATTATTATTATTATTATTATTGTTATTGTTATTGTTATTGTTATTGTTATTGTTCTAGTGGATAGTGTTTGTTTAGATTTTATAAGTCATTTACTTACTTTAGTATATACTTGCTAATTAAATTAGAAAAAAATATGGACACTACTAGAAAAAAATGGGTTTTTATTACTGTTAAAAACCATTATAAACGTTATTTTATAACGGTTTAAAAACATCATTAAACGCAGTGTCAAGAATTGATTTTTGACGCTTTATTACGCATCATAAATTCTTGACGCTTTTAAACCATCATAAACATACGACGGTGAATTTCCATCATAAAAAAGGTCATGCAATGTTGACCGTGTTTAACCATCATCCATTTTTTATAGTTATGAATTGTCAAAACAATCATTATTATTTTCTTTACAAAATAATTAATTTAATGACAATTATTACATTAAATGAAATGAAATTTTATATTACCATAAATATAGATTTTCGTATATAAGTAAATAAAAATTGCATTACAAAAAAAAACTTATAACAAAAACAATAATTTTCAAATTTCAAAATTTTATTAAAAACCAACAATAATCTCATTATAGATTTATAGAACATGTTTTCTATAACTCACCAGATTTTCTACGGTCTTAAAAAAACCTAATTTTCTACAACATCAATGGGATGAAACATGTCTCCAAGCCAATTCTGCTACAAATCTTTCCATCCTTGAAGAAAATATCTCAACATTAACAAGTTTCAAATGCAGTATAATTACCTGTTGCAAGAAAAAAAATAATGAACTCACTCAATCATATAAAATTGTGGATAAAAAAAGTTTAAATATCTATGAAATTCTAAACACATGAAACAAAAAATAAAAAATAAATATAAACACACATGGAGATGATTCTTCACATGAGATATTCATAGGTTTTTTATGTTGGGTGTTGCTCCTGCTCATCCTATAAAATTCTAACATTATATACTTGTTAAATTTTTTGGCTCATATTCAACCATAAACAAAAAATATAATATTCAATTAGTACCCACTCTTAAAGCATAAATGGCCTCTGAAACCTCGGCATCGACATGGTGCGAAATCAGGACGGCGTGGAGATAGAGTGTGATCGCATCCTACCTGAAGGATTTTTGTGGAGTCAAATTGCCTCCATGAAAATGGGAATGAAGGATAACTAAAAAAATGGGAATGAAAGAGACGGCATGTGCAAAGTAGTTAAAAAGAGATTTTTAGGGTTTTGGTAGCTGTTTGTGAGAGTAAAATATTGTATGCATTAACGTGTATTGTAGATATTATAACAACCATCAAGGGTGTGACACGTGTCAATTTTAAAATGATCACAACAATCTATCATTCTTGATGGTTTTTAAATATCAACACTTCTTGACGGTTTTTGAATATCAACACTAGTGATTATTTTTAAAAACCATCAATATTGAATGACATCATATAAAAGCGTCATTAACTCTTGAGGGTTTTTAGAAAGCCATCATATTTTTATGACGGTTTTTAAAAGCATCAAAATTTTATGACGGTTTTTAAAAACCATCACATAGGTTTGATGGTTAAAGTAACCTTCATAAATAAGTGTCATAAAACATTCATTTTCTTGTAGTGGGATATTTCATTTTAAGCCCCGTTCTTTATACTGTAAGCCCGGTAATATATCTTTTGTGCCCGAGAATAAATTTTATAAGTCCGGTAATTAGTTTTTCGATTAAATTCTATTTTTCCGGTGTTATATATTAATTTTATGGTACCACAGGAGAGTTCTTACATGATATGACTATCATACAGTGTTAGATCACACATCCGAAAGTAATTTCTGGAGACCAAGTGCACATCTCATAAGTACATAAATGTATGGAGTAACTACTATACTACTATTAATTTGATATTATTATTATTATTATTATTTTTATTGTTGTTGTTGTTGTTCTATTGGATAGTGTTTGTTTAGATTTTGTTAAGTCACTTACCTACTTTAGAATATGCCTGCTAATTAAATTAGAAAAAAATATGGATATTTCATTTTAAGCCCGATTATTAATATTTTAAGCCTGGTAATATATCTTTTGAGTCCGGGAATATATTTTATAAGCCCGGTAATTAATTTTTCGATTAAAATTAATTTTTCTGGTGTTATATATTAATTTTATGGTACTACGGAAGAGTTCTTACATGATATGACTATCATACAGTATTAGATCATACATCCGAAAGTAATTTCTGGAGACCAACCACACATCTCATAAGTACATAAGTGTATGGAGTAACTACTATACTACTATTAATTTGATATTATTATTATTATTATTATTGTTATTATTATTTTCTATTGGATAGTGTTTGTTTAGATTTTTGTTAGTCATTTACCTAATTTAGAATATGACTGCTAATTAAATTAGAAAAAAATATGGATATTTCATTTTAAGTCTGGTTCTTAATATTTTCAGCCCGGTAATATATCTTTTGAGCCCGGGAATAAATTTTATAAGCCCGGTAATTATTTTTTTGAATAAATTCTATTTTTTTCGGCGTTATATATATTAATTTTATGGTACTACGAGAGAGTTCTTACATGATACGACTATCATACAGTGTTAGATCACACATCCGGAAGTAATTTCTGGAGACCAAGTGCACATTTCATAAGTACATAAGTGTATAGAGTAACTACTATACTACTATTAATTTGATATTATTATTATTATTATTATTGTTCTAGTGGATAGTGTTTGTTTATATTTTTGTCACCCATTTACCAACTTTAGAATACGTCTCCTAATTAATTTAGACCAAAATATAGATATTTCATTTTAAGCCCGGGAATAAATTTTTTAAGCCCGGTAATTAAATTTTCGATTAAATTCTATTTTTCCGGCATTATATATTATTTTTATGGTACTACGAGAGAGTTCTTACATGATATGACTATCATACAGTGTTTGATCACACATCCGGAAGTAATTTCTGGAGACCAAGTGCACATCTCATAAGTACATAAGTGTATAGAGTAACTACTATTACTACTACTATTAATTTGTTATTATTATTATTATTATTGTTGTTGTTGTTGTTGTTCTAGTGGATAGTGTTTGTTTACATTACCAACTTTAGAATACGTCTCGAAATTAAATTAGACCAAAATATGGATATTTCATTTTAAGCTCGGTAATATATCTTTTGAGCCCGAGAATAAATATTTTAAGCCCGTTGATTAAATTTTCGATTAAATTCTTTTTATCTGGCGTTATATATTATTATTATTATTGTTGTTGTTTTATTGGATAGTGTTTGTTTAGATTTTTGTTACCCGTTTACCAACTTTAGAATATGTCTACTAATTAAATTAGATCAAAATATGGATATTTCATTTTAAGCCCGGTAATATGTATTTTGAGCCTGGGAATAAATTTTTAAGCCCGATAATTAATTTTTCAATTAAATTCTATTTTTCTGATGTTATATATTAATTTTATGGCACCACGTGAGAGTTCTTACATAATATGACTATTATACAGTGTTAGATCACACATCCGAAAGTAATTTATGGAGATCAAGTGCACATCTCATAAGTACATAAGTGTATGGAGTAACTACTATACTACTATTAATTTGATATTATTATTATTATTGTTGTTGTTGTTGTTGTTGTTCAAGTGGATAATGTTTGTTTAGATTTTTGTAAGTCATTTACCTACTTTAGAATATGCTTGCTAATTAAATTAGACCAAAATATGGATATTTCATTTTAAGCCCGGTAATATATCTTTTGAGCCCGGGAATAAATTTTATAAGCCCGGTAATTAATTTTTCGATTAAATTCTATTTTTCTGGTGTTATATATTATATTTATGGTACCACGGGAGAGTTCTTACATGATATGACTATCATACATTGTTAGATCACACATCCGAAAGTAATTTCTGGAGACCAAGTGCACATCTCATAAGTACATAAGTGTATGGAGTAACTACTATACTACTATTAATTTGATATTATATTTATTGTTATTATTGTTCTAGTAGATAGTGTTTGTTTAGATTTTTGTAAGTCATTTACCTACTATAGAATATGCATGCTAATTAAATTAGAAAAGAAAATGGATATTTCATTTTAAGCCCGGTTCTTTATATTTTAAGCCCGGTAATATATCTTTTGAGCCCGGGAATAAATTTTATAAGCCCGGTAATTATTTTTTTTGAATAAATTCTATTTTTTTCTGTGTTATATATTAATTTTATGGTACCACGAGAGAGTTCTTACATGATATGACTATCATACAGTGTTTGATCACACATCCAGAAGTAATTTCTGGAGACCAAGTGCACATCTCATAAGTACATAAGTGTATAGAGTAACTACTATTACTACTACTATTAATTTGTTATTATTATTATTATTATTGTTGTTGTTGTTGTTATTGTTCTAGTGGATAGTGTTTTTTTTAGATTTTTGTAAGCCATTTACCTACTTTAGAATATATCTGCTAATTAAATTAGACCAAAATATGGATATTTCATTAGACCAAAATATGGATATTTCATTTTAAGTCTGGTAATACGTCTTTTGAGCCTGAGAATCAATTTTTTTAAGCCCGATAATTAAATTTTCGATTAAATGTTAAGCCTTTTTTTTATTTTACTGGGTCATACTGTTTTATATATTGGTATGTCATGACCTTAGTTTGGATAATGTCTCCTAAATTAATTAGACTCTCAATGGGGTGTTTCATTTTAAATCTAGTTCTTCATCTTTTAAGCCCAGAAAGCAATTGTGTGAGCCCGGGTCCTAATCTTTTGAGCCCGGGATTCTCTATATATATGTTGAAATATTACTATTAGTCTATTACTGTTATTGTTATTATTTTAATATTGGATTGTGCTTATTTAGATATTTATATGCCATACCCTTACGTTGGAAAATGTCTACGGAATTAATTAAACTCTCAATTGAGGTATTTCGTTTTAAGTCCGTTTCTTAATATTTTACGCCCGGAAATCAATCTTTTGAGCTTGATTGTTAAATTTTGGATCAATTACCCGAACTCAAAAAAATAATAGTCATAAAATATAATTGCAACACCGTAAAAATAACAGACCACCTGTTTACATATTTATTCCAGAAAACATAACTACCATGTTTTTAGATACACTTCAACACCATAAATATTCGCCACCACCTATTTGCAAATATATTAAAAATAACATAAATATCAAGTTTTCACATAAATAAAACACAACACAACACAACACAACAAATACTCATAACCACCTGTTTATAAATACTATGAAAACATTAATATCATGCTCACATACACCACACTTCCACAAATATTCGCAACCACCTACTTTCAAATATTAAAAAAACAGAAATACCAAGTTCACATACAACACCACACCACACCACACCACACCACAAATTATCACAACCATCGGTTTTTAAATATTCAGAAAACATAAATACCAAGTTCACATACAACACCACACCACACCACAAATATTCGCAACCACCTATTCACAAAACATAAATACCAAGTTTTCACATACAACACAACACAACAAGTTTATAATGTATACATCAAAAAAAACTTATACTTAATAAATTCTCACATATAGATCCCAACAGTGATACAAATAGTAATGATACATACTTAAATTAATCGTTCAAAATGAGTTTTCCAAAAATATACCTAACAATCAATGAGTTCATCGTCTGTGTCATCCGAATTGGTGTCAGGTGCTGTATTTGGACACTTCAGTCTATTATGTCCTTCTTGCTTGCAAACGCTACAAGCACGTGCTTTTTTTAATGGTTTGCTAGTGTTACAAGATGGGTTCGGGCAGCTTCCTTTGTTGTGTCCTTTGTCACCACAATTCGAGCGGAACTCACCTTCTTGTAATTTTTGCACTCAAGATTGGGCAATTCAAGCGGCTTCAGTACTTTCTTCTTTACTTTCTCTGCTCTAAGACCCCGTTTATTATTCTTCAAACAAGTTCTTATGGGCTCCAACCTACCCTGTTTGCACCATAAGTTCATCAATTAGAACTTAGAAACTGACATACATACTATTGACAATCTATAAGAGTGGCACAACATCAAAGGAACGATACAATTAGCCAGGAAAGACTACACGTATAAAATAGCAGGACACAAAAATTCTCACTAGAATAGCTTACATAATTGATAATTCTACTTAATTTCAAGACAATCCACAACTCTTATCAATCCTGCGGTCCTCTGAGGGCCAAACTATCAACTCAGTATTTCATTTCTCTTCCCACTATTTTCTTAGCAACCAAAACACATGGTCCGGGCAAAAAAAGTAATACCCGGGCCTAACAAAATTCTTCCCAGTCTCAACAGATCAATAGCCGGACCTAAAATGAACTACTCCAATCGAGAGTTCAGTCAAATTAGCAGACTTTATACAAAGTAAGGGCAATATATACAAGTATGTAACAAGCATGATCAACAAAAATACTAAAAAAAAGTTTGGTGGATGCTTATACGGAATCCTGTGCTCAAAAGATTGATTCCCGGCCTCAAAACATTCAGAACCGGGCCTAAAGTGAAATAACCAAATGATGAGTTCATATAAATTAGGAGGCTTTATATAAAGTAAGGGCATTATATACAAGTGTCTAAACAAGCATGATAAAGAAAAATACTAAAAAAAAGTTTGGTGGATGCATATACAGATTATCGGGCTCAAAGGATTGATTCCCGGACTCAAAACATTAAGAACCGAGCCCAAAATGAAATACCCAAATGGAGAGTTCAGTTAAATTAGGAGGATTTATTTAAAGTAAATGCATGATTAACAGGTATCTTAACAAGCATGATCCGGAACAATACTAAACAAAAAGCTTGGTGGTTGCATTGTCAGAATCCCGTGCTCGAAAGATTGGATCTCGGGCTCAAAACATTCAGAACCAGACCTAAAATGAAATACCTCAATATTTTGAGCCCGGGTATATTATTTTAGGCCTGGGTTTAAATACCAAGTTATCACATTCAACACAACACTATAAATATTCATAACCACCTGTTTGCAAATATGGGATTCCAGCAAAACATAAATACCAAGTTTTCACATACAACACAACACCACAAATATTCACAACCACCTGATTACAAATATATTTCAGAAAACATATATACCAAGTTTTCACATAAAACACAACACCACAAATATTCACAACCACCTGTTTGCAAATATATTCCAGAAAACATAAAATTTATAAGGACCAATGAACTGGTTACCTTTCCAATGTCCACCGCAGTGCACTACCAAGCCATCTATCGTATACGTAGACTCTGAAAAATATTATTAAACTCGTTCAGATAATGAAACTATATATATATAAATGCTATTCCAATAAAAATATCAAATTTATTTATTGATTTCTTATAATTATACAATAGCAAGTAATCACCGCAGCATCCAAAAACAACTTAAAAAGCATATTGCACCCACCCAACAACATGATCTAAGGCACAAAAGTAATTACCATTAGTCAATCTAAGGCAATGCCAAACACACAAAGTAAAGTCTGTTTAGTTGAAAGTTATATTCAAACAAAATGCAATTATGTTATATACTTATATCCACTAAAAGTTATATCCTAGGCGATTTTTTCATTCTAAAAAAAAGGCCAAAAACGAAACTTTTTTTACGATATGTGATATGTGATTTTTTCATTCTAACAGTAACTCAATAAGTATGTGATCCTGAACAAAACTTTATTTTACCCATCCAATGCTGCAAGTTAATAACTTACTTATATCTATTTTTTTACAAATTAAGTATATCCAAAGAAAATCGTGGCAGCCTTGATTGAGAAAACTGTGGATTAACTTATGAGACTTATCAGTCACAAGTACAACCATAAAATATGGTAGTAGTACAATTCTAATATCATGCCTAGTAAAAGTTAATAACTGTGCCTAAAACTAGTATAATCTGACATAAATTTCACATCTCAACAGAAAAACAACTGAGTGCTTTCAATTAGAGTTCAAAACAGTCTCAACAAGTTAAAAAGCAACTTGTACTAACCAATAAAAGAAAATAGAAAAGATACTAAAAGAAGAGAAGAGAATCATGACTAACCTGAAAACAAAACGCAAATCTTCCTCCAATTAAAGTCCATTATTCCTCTACTTAATATTTGAAAATATTCAAAAATGAAACAAATATCAACTGAACAAACAAATACACTACAAAAATAATCAATAACAACAAAATAGTGCTAATATCATCAACGCAAAATATAAACCGCAACACTCAGGGTCAGATTATGAGAAAATATATGTTAATCGAAAACTCTAATTCTACTAACAGCTATGGTTTCCAATACATCTGCAAATGCAATCATTTCTCAGTTTGCTTCGTGCTTTTATTTTCCTTCAAAGTTTCTCAGAAACCAAACAAATCTTAGCCAAAACTTTAAAATAGATTGCAGAAACACATTTGGTTTTGATGAAAACGCACAGATTCATTAAAAATAAGGTAAAATTACCTCAAAACGAAAACTCGTAAAAGATTGGAGCAACGAATTACAGTGAAGGAGGCAGCTTTAAGCTTGAAACTGAGCTGGAAATGCCCACCGACGAGGATGTTAGGTTTGAGAAAAAAATCTCGTCTGTGGAGAAAAAAATCCCTACTCTTCTTTCAATATAATCAACATTTAAAATTCAGTATTTCATTACTTTTCCCACTATTTTCTTAGCAACCAAACAAGCAACGCGAAGAAAAAACAAGAACAAAAAATATATACATATACGTATGCATATCTAAAGGGCAGAGAAAGTAAGTGAAAATCAAGATGGAAGCTACCAGAGCAAATAAGGAAATCAGGGGTAATAGAGCACGAGTGGAAAGAGAAATTTCACAAATCTAAAATTTTGATCTACCCAAATCCAAACATTCAATAATCACAAATTCAACAAGTCCAAAGATTGACACTCATACCTCGGTTTCGATCTTGAAGATGAAGGTACTTGGTGGGTGGTTGTGGAAGTGGAAGATGAATGTCGATGAAGATGGTGGAAGTTGAAGACGGATGAAGGTCGATGAAGGGGGACCGAAGAGGAGGGGTGTGGGTGTCAGGTTTGAGCCAAAAAAAATCCCTTGTTTTATAGCTCTTGAAATTGGAAATGAATTGCTTGTAAGTGTTCAAGGGTAGATTCGTCACTTAGGACATTGAATGGACAATTTTGTCATTTGGCTTATTTTAAGTAAAAAGGGTATTTTAGTATTTGATGGATTATTTAGGAGATGGTAAAATCAAGAATGAACATATAAGTAAAATTTTCAATCGGTGATTATTTCTACTTTTTTTTAAGCGATCGTATTGTGATGTAGGTTGGATGTGGAATCGTTTGTCAAAGAAATTTCTTTCCTTTAATTTTTGTATAGATCGATTTGTATTTCAATTGTTAAGAGTCATCTATTATGATTGCTTTTTGTGTTTTTCTTTGAAACACATTGTAAAGATGGCTTGATTTGATATAGTTGTGAATATAAGGGTGTCTATTTTCTGTTAATGACTTGATTTGATTGGTTTTCATTTAGGTAAAAAGACACTTGGTACCGTAGAATATTTTGTGTCCCTGAGCTTGCCTTTCTTTTAAGCTTTTCTACAAGGCTTTAGACATGTACCGATTAACGAATTTCTTATATTATTGTTGATGGATTTGAATTATATTATGGTATTTATTGTAAAGTAACTGTGTCATCGGTGTACCCATTTGGTATTTTTATAGCTTACATGTCTATATATTTTGTTAGTTGATAATTAAAATGGAGTTTGGCTTCTAGATATGTTGTCTGGTTTGTTTACTTCATATATACTCTTGAAATTTCAACATGATTAGCTGCCTCTATAAGGATAAGACTATAGATTTAGGGGGTGTATTGGATTGAGATTTTAATGGACAATTTTAGAGAACTAGGATTTTATAGATTTACAAGACTATTAGGATTATTAGGATAATTAAGATTATACTTTTAGGATTATTATGATTATATGGACTAAACTTTTAGAATTCTGAAAGAGTCTTTGGACTTTATCTATAGACTATTAGCATTATCTTGATTTTATTTCAAGACTTTTTAGACTTTTATATAAATATGGATTTTTAAGAGTTTATTGTAGTATTCAATTTTTTCCACACATTAACGAACACACATATCCAATATGACACACAATATGAATGTGTAGATGTGATTGAACACCCTTAACTTATAATTTCAAGATTTCCTTACTATAAAACCAATATATATACATATATTAGTAAAACAGTTATATCTTTATCCACACTAATCATTACAATTTATGTATAAATAAACCATTATTTACACCTATCAAAAGAGCATGAACAATAATAAAGATGTCACGATTAAGTATCATTAGTCAACATCTGTTATATGAAATTAAAGTAAAAAAAAAAAAAACAAAGTAAAATTGTTACACTACTCCACCCTCCTATCTTCAATCTTCGGTCACCAATTACTCATCTGTGGACCACAACTCATCCAAGCTGGAGATCTTATGGGGTATGGAAGATCTGATGAGGTATGAAAGTTGAGGAAACTGAAAATTTGATGGTGGTGTGGAGGTTGAGGAAGTTGAAGATGATTATGAGTGAGAGAGAAAAGTCTAGAAAGTATTGAGGGAGATGACAAGACAATTTTGGGTTCAAGTTCTTTATAAATATCACTAAAAAGTCAAGAAAATCTATTTTGTCTTAAAATCCTAAAAATCTTAATCTCAATCCAATACCACCAGACAATTTGTTGCCTCTTGAAAGTCTAGATCCAATACCACAAGACAATATGGATTTAAAAAAAAATATATAAAAGTCTTGATCGAATACCACAAGGCTTATCCAACTTGTTAAAAAATCTCAATCCAATACCACAAGGCTTTTACTTTCCCAAATTGTCTAATCAAATCTTGAACCAATACACACCCCTTCTATGCTTCTCACTTGGATAATGTCTGTCCTATGTGCTTAACGAATTTTAGTTTTAAACTTTTGAAATTTAAAGATGAGCTAATGGACCAAAACCCCACCAAGTCACCATTCACCAACATTTTTACCTGGGTCAACTCCATTTTATGCCACTATTTTGAGAACTTGATTTCAAGTTATGTTTGACTGCAGTGTTGGAGGTAAATAAAAACATGGAGGAAGAAGAAGTAATGGTGGTGTCTTGGGTTCGCTTTGCATTTTTCAAGATCTAGGTTCGTTGATTTGGACCGATTGTTATTGCGTGTGAGGAACTATTTTGGGTGATTTTTTTTTTTTAAAAAATCATTTTAGATTGGTAAAATATGTTAGCACAAAACGTTAAATGTTTTCATTCAATGTTTTATGCTGAAATCATGGCTTGAATATTTTAAAGTTGAAATTATTAAAAATAACCACAACTATTATGAAAATTTTATTTTTAACCACATATGAAAATTTATTTGTAAATAGCCAATTTTTTGAGAAATTACTTGAATACCTCCATATAAAAATCATCCCCAAACATTCTTTTTTTTTTTTCTTTTTTTTCTTTTTTTTTTCTTTTTTTTTTCTCTCTCCTTTCCTCTCTCTCCCCGATTTCTCCCTCCTTCCCTATCTCTCTCCCCGATCTCTCTCTCCCGCCGGTGGTGTGCCGGGAACCGTTGCCAGCCTCTTCTCTCTCCCCGCAGTTCTCTCTCTTCTTTCTCTCCCTCTTTCACTCACCTCCCTTTCTCTCTCACACGTTGTCGACGGCTTGCCGGAGTGCTGTCACCTAGGCTTCACGACTGTCCAGCAACGCCGTCAAGCTCTCCCTTTGTCGGCAATTAGATCTGCTGAAAAAAAAAACGAAATACTAGAAACCCAGAACATTTCAAGTTTGAACATTTCAATTTAGTCAAGATTTCAAGTTTCAACATTTCAATTTAGGCAAGATTTCAAGTTACAAAATTTGAAAACGAAAAACTTAAAAACTCAGAACATGTCAAGTTTCAACTTTCAATTTAGTCAAGATTTCAAGTTTCAACATTTCAATTTAAGCAAGATTTCAAGTTTCAAAATTTTATTTTTTAAAACAAGATTTCAAGTTTCAAAATTTCATTTTTTAAAACAAGATTTCAAGTTTCAAGTTCCTAGTCGTGATTTCAAGTTTGGTTTCAGATTTTAGTCATGATTTCAAGTTTGCTTTCAGTTTTAAAGAAAAAATCAAATCCATTGGTACTTTTATAATTTATGGACATACACTGAATTTTTTTAAAAAAGTGGCTATTAACAAATAAAATTTTGAAAGTGGTTACAAACAAAAATTAATGTTTCCTATGGCTATTTTTTTATTTTCTCTCTATTTTAAATGCTAAGCTTTTCATGAAAATTAAAATGATAAATGTATTTCAAAGATTTTATTGTTGTTCATTGGAAATTATTGGTGTTTGAGACCATATTTTTGGTACACTCATTTTTTTAATGGATTTTTATTGGGGTTTATATAGTATTTAAGTGGTTATAGTGTCAACCTTGTATAACAGCTTCCTGCCTTTTATTAGATGAATTATTCTCATTACAATATATGATATTTTGTATGTCCAATATACTTGTATGTATAATTTAGTAACACATAGATGTGCTTTCTTTGCTTTTTGTGGGAGCTGTCTTCATTTGGCTTTGTATTTGGCTTTGTGTTTAGCGGGTTGTCTTCGTTTGTCTTTGTGTCTGATGTTTGTGCCCTTAGGGTGTGTTTGGTACGCGGGACAAGACAAGACAACGTGGAACGGTTTGTTCTTGTCCCACGTTTGGTGCGTCCTTAGCATGGGACACGACGGGACAAGGTGAGATAAAAATCACAAAAACTTATCTTACCCAAGACCCTAAAACAACTTGTCTCATGACATGGAACAAGTGTCAAAAGATCAATTTATCCTTTAAATTTTCAAACAACCCTTTAAATTTTCAAACAATTACAATCATGTCCACTAAAACACATATTATAATTACATATATAATATATAATATTATAAAATTAATAATAATATTATTATTATAATAAATATATATATTAATGTATTATTAATATATATATATATAATATGTAATATAAATATATATATATATATATATATTATGTAAAATATATATGTAATATAAATAAAATATATTAATATATTATTATATATTAATAAATATAAATATTATATTTTCTATATATACTAATATTATATATATATGATTTATTAAACATTATTATTTATATATAATAATAAATTAATATAATATATAATATATTATATATAATATATAATTTATATATATATTATATATATATATATTATATTATAATAATATATATAATATAAATATTTAAGATATATCATATACAACATCAAGTGTAAAGTGCGGAAATATAAACAACACAAGATGTATACGTGGAAACCCTCCAAATGGAAAAAACCACGGGCTGTTAAGTGCGCCACACTCGATCTCAGAAATCCACTAAATGAGTAAAAAGTTACACCCTCAAGTGATACTCGGACTCTCACTCTCGACAACCTCAGGCTATGGCCACTACCACTCACCACTCACCACTCACCACTCACCACTCACCACTCATTACTTTTGGTTCAATCCCTAGTGATATCCCTTGATCCACTACTGTTTGCGTGAGCACCTCCTACTCTACCCCTCGGGCCTTTTACAGTGGATACCCGACCAATTGTTTTCCAATCTACCCTTGGTTGCAAGACTTGACTTGCTTGTGCAACTTCACTTAGAAGCCACAAGACATTGACTCTATGAAGAGTATATGGTCTAAGTGAACAATCAATGAATGCTCAATGCAAAATATGTTAGACCAAACATATAATACTTAACTAGGTGTAGATAATGCAATAAAATAACCTAGTTATCAAACAATGCCTACATGCCCATACATAAGGACTCAATTAGATCCAAAAGGATTCTAGCAACCTAATTATCAATAAAAGTCCAACCAACACAAGTTGTCACAACATATAATAAAGGGCAATATTTTACAATCAATAAATGCAATCAATGAAGCATACACATAAATGTTCATAAACTAGACTAGATGCACAAAGTCGACCTAATCATCAATTATGTATACATGAACATTCATGGATTAGCTATTTAGGTATAAATGACATAATAATGCAAGCTATCACAATACAAACCCCAAACATGTCATAATTTCAATAAATATGCAATTAATATGAAGAAATGCTAATTTAAGCAATAAATGACATGTCTTGGTAAGCTAGAACAATAAATGAACAACAATGACGGTTCTACTTACCAATCAATGAAAACTCATGCTTGGAATGATGCTTGAATGCAAGATGAAGATGAGTTTGGGGTTTGGAGAGTTAAAAACAAAGCTTGAAGCTTTCTCTCTCTAATGGAGGTTCTCTCACTCTAAAAATTTATTATTTGAGCTCTAAAGAGACAAGGAAGAAGAAGAGAACATATATGTAAAAGCCCTAGACAAAACGGGGTCGTTTTGGACTTGAGAAACAAAATTCTGTCATGACCGATGTGCATACCGCTGGCCAGGCAAGTGTCTAGGCAGCATGGCACGGCTGGACATTACCACTGCCTAGGTCGCTGGTTAGGCATGTACCCCAAAAGAGGTCTAGACCGCGGTACACACCTGACAACACAACAGCTCGAGCTTCGAGCGACCCAAAACATGATCAAACGACATTCAAACCTTTCGTATAATATACCGTTAGAAAGGTATGGAAGTCTAATTTATACTCCAGTTTACAAAACATGATATGGATGTCTTTATAAAAAATTATGGCCATTTGAGTCACCAAAGGTCAGAAACTGATAACAATAGAGTTGCCCTGTTTTTGTGGTTACTTTGGAGATTTCAAAACCCATCCCAACGATCATGAAATATTACGAATAATATACCGTTGGAAAGGTATGAGTGTCTATTTTGTACAGAAATTTCAAAACACATTTTCAATCATTTTATAAAAAGATATGGTCACAAGACCATACAAAGGTCAGTTTTAAAAAACATTTAAATCATTGAAATACACTCTTTTGAAACTAGACACTTTACTCCATATAACCAAACCAAGAGAAGAATGATACCTTCTCATATGGCCACTCAACGTGCTAAAACAAGCACACCATTGTGTAAGCACGAACACAACACAATACCACACTTAAATATATAAATGAAGTGCAAGTGTGCTTGTGAAGAGATGCACACATATAAACAATATCAACACAAATGCAAGATCAACAAAGCATGCATGAGGTGTGTGTGTGCACCTAAACTCTTCAATAGGCAAAGTCAAGTTAATATACATTTTGCTCTTGAAGTCATGGAGATGCTTGGAAGCTTGCCAATGAGGACCTAAACTACCCATTACACAATCATCCCCAATGTGGTGTGGTTTGTCATGAAATAAGTCAATCATAAAATCAAGGTCCTTACACGTGCCAAACGCACCCTTATGCTCCTCTGTTGTGCTCTGTTTTTGGGCTTGTTTTGTGCTCTGTTCTCGGTTGTTTGCCTTCTTGGCTTATCAATAAAATTAGCTATTTAAAACAAAAAAACAAATAGAGTGCTAACAGAGTCAAAAGTATTGACAGTACATAATTGTTTTGTGTCTGTAATCCTAAAAAATTGTCATTCAATGTAACAATCCACTTTTATTTCAAAACCTAAATTAATCAAATTTTGTTAAATAATTTAATATGAAAGAGAAGTCTATTTCATGGTAGTCTTCTCCACCAACTCATATCATATCTCTGCGTGGTCTTGGAAAGATAACAAAAATTCTAAGACTTAAGCCCCAAAACAATATCTTTCGTTTTTGTTTTCTTGTTAGTTGATACTTGATACCCTTTAATTACATGACTTATTCTCAATAAATTTTGAATTGTAATAGTCAGAAAAAGAGTAATAGAATTGTCAGTAGACTGTCAGACAACACATAGGCAACAAATATTACAAAGAAAAAAGTGTTAATAAAAAATCGTAACCAAAGCCGATGTAAAACTCACACTCTTAAAAAATAAATAAAGATAATAGAAAAGGAACATGGCTTCTCTTGAACATGATAATTAGATTTAGGTTTCTAAAATTGCATCTTTTGTTTAATTAGTTGCATTTGTTGTTATTTTTTATGTTGTGTAATGTAATTTAAATTTGTTACATTTATTTATTATTGTAATGTATAATTATTATATTTCTTGATATATAGAAAGAAATAAATGGAGGGGATTTCTGCAGATGGTCTGAAAACAATTAGAGATGATGATGATGTATCTCAAGCTATTGGAATGGAGCATAGATGTCGAGTTCGAAGGCATTCCTTTGGTGTCACACCAACTAAAGTCCATGCATCCGTGGTTGATTAAAATACTAAGATGCAACTTCAAGAAGAGGTGAATGATCTTGGGCAATCGGTGAACTCTAATGTTAATACCTGAGGATTTTTAATTGAATGTTTATGGATTTAAATTTTTTAAAATATATATCCACTAACAAGGTATGTACAATAAATTCAATAAATTATTTTTTAAAAAATAAGTTGAATATCCACCACAGGCATTGCCCGTTGTGCATAAAACATCCACTACGGGCACATCCCGTTGTAGGTAACACATCGACCACGGGCATTGCCCGTTGGACGTAATACATCTACCATGGGTATTTTTGGTGGTAGATATGTTACCTACAACAGGCAAAGCCTGTGGTCGAATATCACTCTTTTCCACCATTGCCCCAGATGTAGCGGGTCTGATGCCCATGGTAGATACACATCTACCACGAACATTGCCCGTTGTTGGTAACCTTTTTTCTTGTAATGCTTATGCCTCAAAATGAAGGGTTTAATATAGAAACCCAATATTTGATCATATGCAAATATTTTATTACATAAATTAATATTTATATGATCAGAATAATCCTTGAAGACTTTAAAAAGCCAGAATCATATAATTAAAATTCTCGTAACTTATGTTTAATAAAGTTACAATTATTTTTATATGTTTTAAAGCAATTCGAAAGAATGTGATATAATTGTTTTAGAGAAAACATCATAAAATAGACATATAAATTAAAGTTCCTCTATGCCTCAAGTGTATTCGTAAAGACATTGAAATCTGGATTTGCAATTGAAACAGTGCATGTTGATGACATGAATTTGATTGAAACTCCTGAAGAGTTTCTAAAGCTACAAAATATTTGAAACAAGAATTTGAGATAAAAGTTTTGGGGAAACTGTTAACTGTGATTTTTGGATTATGTAGGATCAATCACGCGTCTAACAAGTGAGTATAGATCGGCAATTGAATTACTAATTAAAATAAGCAAAAGTAGATAGGGTACACAATTTTACATCTTAAAACCCCAAAGTGAGGAAACATCCACGGTTGACGGTGATGACGAGACGAATTCACTATGAATAGAATGATTACACACTTAATCTCTCATCCTTTTTTTACATCTCTTTTTTTTTCTGTGTATCTTTTCTATGTGTTGTTATATATCTCTTTTTTACAATAAGATTATGGGTCTATTTATATGTGCATAGAACTCTAATTATTGTTACATAGATAAGGAAATGTGGTAGTGTTTAATCAAGATTGGTTACTTATTGAAGTCGTCTTTGTCTTTTTTCCTATTTTCTGAGATCTTGTATATTGAATTAGAGTCTTCGCAGGATTCTAGTTGAATAGTCCGTTTAAGACTTATTTCCCGATTGGTGGGCAATCTTCTAGAAGAGCAGAGTTATTGCTTGATTTGGACTCGCTTCCTATTTGGTGTTTATCATTCTGGAATTTTTGAGTTATTTCCTGAATAGAATTATCTGACACTAGAGAGGAAATATGAATATTTCCTTATTGAAGTATGATTCTAGATTCCTTATTTGAGTTAGATCACTCTTCTTTGTATTTAAATCGTAGTTGAACTTGTGTTACTATCTTGACTGGGCATCTCTTTACCAACCGTTTCTCATCCCGACCAGGTCTTTTTCCCTTATCGGTTTTACTACCCGATTGGGTTTAACCTATCTTGGCTGATCGGTTCAGTCTGACCGCCCTGTTTAGTAACATTAGCTGAGACTTGGTCCAATGTTGACAGGTTGAACTGTCATGGAATATCTAATCATGCTAACTTGTCATGCTATCAAAAATCCGTGAGATGAGATATTGACGGCTTAACGAAGGGAATTCGAATAATTCCAATTTTTTTGATGCTTTTGAGCTTATCGCTTCTAACCCGATCAAGTATCTTATTAATCTTATCATTTTTTATGCTAAAATGATCAAGTGTCTTATTGAACTGATCAGTCTTAGACTCCTTGAATTTTTACGCCATTGTAGCTGGACCGGTCGGTGTCCCAACTCTTTGCATAGGATGATTTTCGACTATCTTGATTTTTGAAGTTGATTCGGTCGGTGTCCCAATTACTTGTTTAGGATAATTTCCGATTGTCTTGATTCGGTCGGTTTCTGGCTCTTTGCTCAGGATAATTCTCGACCGTCTTGATTCTTTGGTCGGTGTCCTGACTCTTTACCTAGGATAATTTCCAGTCGTCTTGATTCTTCGTTCGGTATCTCCACTCTTTACCTAGAATAATTCCTGACCGTCTTAATTTGGTTGATGTTCCGACTTTTCGCTCAGGATAATTCCCAACCGTCTTGAGTCTTCAGCCAAAAGGTGTTCTGGGAACCTTGCCCTATTTTTTCTACTTTTCCCATGTAAACAAGTCACCAAGGATGTCTCCCAATTTTATCTATTTACAAAGGTTTTGCCGAATCGTTAGTGCAATGCTAATATAGCTGAACGCATCTCACTAGGTTTTCCCCGATGGCATACCAGAGTAATTTTTTTCTAGTAAAATTGGCTTCTCAAGGTGGCCGGATTGCTGACAGTGCTTTATATGCACCCAGTCAGTTGGGCAGATGCGCCAGATCTCCCCGACTTCTCAACCTCTCAGACACTTTCACTCACCATGACAGGTGTCGACGCTACGAGTTTATCTTTGATAACAAAGATGATTATTATAAAAAATTCAAACACCTTTCTTGGCTTCTTTATTAATTGATCTGAAAATTAACAATATCAAAATATCAAAAATAATTAGAAAAACTAAAAATATAAAACAAACTAAAAACATCTTAAGCTAAAATTGAAAGCAACTAAGTTATCTCTCTCAAGAGACGTTTTTTTTATTGAGAACTCTGTTTACAAATTCGCTCACTTGCATATATTCTGACGCTGATACAACAGATAATCCACCTCCTAACACCCTTTTTTTGGGCCTTGCTAGAGCATTTCAGTGTTTTGTCTGTTTATGTTGTAGTCGCCAGGATACTCTGGATTTTTTATGGATGTGACCTATTGTAATAACTCCACTTTAAAGCTCTGAGTATTTTTTCCCAATATTCTTCCTCTGGATTTGGTCAAGACCAAAACTCTTACTACGGGTCTTGTAGTTGATCGACGTCAGAATTCCTTATGCAGTCTGTTCATTAGGGTTCCTTTAAATTGAGTTTTTTACTCTCTTTCTAGTGCCAGTTGTTAACGGTGATTTTTGGATGGCACACAATTTTACATGGTAAAACCCCAAAGTGGGGAAACATCCACGGTTGCCAGTGATGAGGAGAAGATTTCACTATAAATAGAATGATTGCACACTCAATCTCTCCTCCTTTTTGGTGTCTCTATGTTTTTCTGTGTATCTTTTATAGATGTTGTTATATATCTCTTTTTTACAACAAGATTATAGGTCTATTTATACGTGCATAGAACCCTAATCCTCGTTACATAGATAAAGAAATGTGGTAGTGTTTAATCAAGATTTGTTATTTGTTGAAACCGTCTTTGTCTTCTTTCCTGTTTTTGAAATTTTGTGTATTGAATTAGAGTCTACGCAGGATTCTAGTTAAATAGTATGTTTATGACTTATTTCCTGATTGGTGGGCAGTCTTCTAGAAGAGCAAAGTTAATGCTTGATTTGGACTCGTTTCTTGTTTGGTGTTTATCCTTCTGAAAGCTTTGAGTTCTTTCCTGAATAGAATTCTCTAATATTAGAGAGGAAATATTTATATTTCCTTATTGTAGTATGATTCTAGATTCATTGTTTGAGTTAGATCACTTTTCTTCGTATTTAAGTCGTAGTTGAACTTGTGTTACTATCTTAACTGAGCATCTCTTTACCGACCGTTTCTCATCCTGACTAGGTGTCTTTCCCCTATCGGTTTTACTACCCGGTCGGGTTTGACCTAACTTGGCTGATCTGTTCAGTCTAACCGTCCCGTCTAGTAACATTAACTGAGACTTTGTCCAATGTTGATAGGTTGACTTGTCATGGCATATCTAATCATGCTGACTTGTCATGCTATCAAAAAATTCCTATAACAAAAACAAAATTCTGTCTTAGTCTGGAGATCAAATATAAATCAAATGGAATATTTGTCCATCAATCAGCTTATGTCGAGAGGATTCTAAAAAGATTCAACATGGATAAGTCTTATCCTTTGAGCACACCTAATATTGTTCGGTCTTTAGATTGCAAGAAAGATCCATTCTGACCTAAGGATATTGATGAAATGATAATTGGGTCAGAAGTACCGTATCTTAATGCAATTAGTGCCTTATTATATTTAGCACAATGTACGAGACCAAATATTGCATTTTCTGTGAATCTTTTGATAAGATTTAGTTTTGTACCAACTTGACGACATTGGAATGGGATCAAACATATTTTCTGATATCTTCAAGGAACTATAGAGTTGGGTTTATTTTATTCAAGTTTAAACAGTTCGAGACTTGTCGGTTATGCTGATGTTGTTATCTCTCTGATCCTTATAAGTCACGTTCACAAACTAGATATGTTTTCACTTATAATGGTACAACAAATTCATGGCGCTCTTCCAAGCAAACTCTTGCTGCTACCTCTTCTAATCATTTTGAGATCTTTACGCTTCATGAATCAAGTTGGTAGTGTATATGGCTGAGGTCCGTTATTCATCATATCCAGAGTACTTATAAGCTAACAATAATTTATGAAGATAATGCAGCTTGTATTACACAAGTCAGATGAGGGTACATCGAGGGAGACAGAACCAAGCACATATCACCAAACTTTTTCTACACTCATGAACTTTAAGAAAGTCGACAAATTAATGTCAAGTAGATAAGGTCTATATATAACCTTGCAGATTTATTTATGAAGACCTTACCGATAGCAACATTAGTGAAATTGATATATGCCATTAGGATGCGTCAACTTAGCAAACGACAAGATTGAAAACGAAGCACTTTTCAGGGGGAGAATATTTTTCATTTTGGACATTTGTGCACTGCACACTTTTTCTATTGACTAGATTTTGTCCCATTAGGTTTTACTGAAAAAGTTTTTAATGAGACAGTATTTAAGCACGTCCAGTATTCTTAGAAGAATCTTATAACTTATTATCAAGGTAACGTACGTCTAAGAGGGAGTGTTGCGATATATAATTGACTTCCGCCACCTAGAGAATAATCCACTATTAATTCTCTTGACCACTTTTCCTATTTCATTGTAAGGTAACTACTTTTCTTCTATTTCATTGTAAATTCAATTTTCCATATACCTATATATATGCTCATTGTATAAGCTTTCTTGATATAGCAGAGAAATAAACTTATAGAATTTATTTCCTCTCATTATTCTCTCATGGTTAGTATTATTACTTGCTATATATTTTATGCTTTGATTTATAACATGGGGTTATATTTAATTAAACAACTTTTAGGGACACAAACTAGTTCATACTATGGGGTGATGGTATAATAATTTTGTTTAACAAAGTTCGTGCATCGCCATTGTTGGTAAAACAGTTGCTAAGGCTTTGAATAATTGACAAATAAGTTGTCGATGAACATCTTATTTGAATATCTATGCTGCTGATAAATAGACAGTGATATCAGTAGTACTACAAAATTATCTGTTCAAGATAATTAAACAGCAACAACAGACATGTTACAAGTTTTCCACTTGCTACTCTTTATTACATTCATATATTTTGACTTGCAACAACATAACAAAAACAGACTGCCTTAGAACCAAAATATATAACAGTTCTTGCACCCATTCATTTCTCATGTGTGAGGGGTTTTTGAGGTGGTGGCAATGCCTCTGTTGTTTAACAAAAAAAAAAAAAAACACAACACCAGTGCTGCTTTACTTTCAATAGAAGTCATCAAGAGATAAGTTCTCAACCGATCCAAAGTTTTCCAGAGATCCAAACTTTGAATGTTGGTTGGTCAATGATCCACCCAAAAAATCCAGTGGAGAGTCGTTCGAGAAAGCTGTGCCTGTGGTGTCGTAGATGAATGACATGCCCGTATCATCCATCATCGGATAATTCACACAATAGGAGCTTGATTTGTTAATTTCAAAATCATGAAGCAGAAACATGTCGGTGTCCGAATCCAAAGTTAAATTACTATATACATCATGATCTGAGGCCTTTTTAGCCTGAATGACCTGAGTAAACATTAAAGGAAAAATAATCAGGGTTAGAAATCAAGAGAAGTTGTATATCTGAACTAAGAGCTAAGATGGTATATATGTAGTAGCATACATATTTTTTATTTTCAATGTCTTGGTAAACTGCAACAAAGTCTCCAAGTTGTAATCCATGAGTGTTAACAAACTCTCCTGAGAAAATTCCACAAAACAAACAAGAAACCCAAGGAAAATTCATTATTTGAGAAGGATCAACAATAAAACTCAAAGTTAGGAATTTATGACATCTCGTTACCTGTGTTTTCGAGTACATACATTCGACTGTTGTTATTAGGCCAAAACCTGCTCATATATTCAGGAAGATATTAAGTTTTACCATAACATAGATCTAGTAGGCACAAATAATGTTTTGAAGGCAAAGAATATAATTGCGCTGTTTTTATATGACTTCCCTTCTATGTTGTACAATAATCACTTCATCAGATATTTGGACCACTAACGAAGCCATTGATGGAAAAATTTAATTTGCTAGTATATTTATGCTGAAGGAGCCAGAGTAAAATATAACCTGTATTTGAAGCTCCACATATGCAGGCCATCTAAGTCATCCATGCTGATAAGTATCCCTTCCTTGGAGTCGAGCACGGGGAGGTGAGTCTCAGCTGCTTTCTGAAATGAAGTTGCCCAAATTAACGGGTAAAACAGAAGCAAAGTTGTATCACAAAAGATTACATGAAGTGAACAATCTAAAAATTATGAACAAAATCAACTCCATTTTGATGATGGCAAGAAAATATATATAAATCTAAAATTTGATGATAAGTACAAATTCAAACCTTTGGTAGGATCATTCTCCTGAGGGAGCTTACATCGCTGTTCTTAAGTTCCTTCTGGAAGAGGAATGTCAACCTACTTGGATCAATTACCTGGAGCATAAAGAGCATTTCAAAATCTATCAAATGAAACAGAATTCAAATAAAAGGAACAGCAAATAGATGTGTGATGGTATGATGTGGCTACCAGTCAAAATAAAATGTTTCAAATTCAAATTGAAATTAAGGAAAAATTGCAAGTCATTATAAGTCGCAATCAATATATACTTCCTAATCAAGGGGATTTGTTGAAGCATAATCATCATTACCAATGTCCATTTTAGTAGTACAAAGATGTACTATAGCATTTCAAAATTTTCTCATATGCCAAAAAAAATGTGACAATTTATGATAATGGTACACGTTAACGTGTTTAACATGCCGAAATTCACAAGGCCTATAAATATATTATGTGCCACATGTAAATGATAGTTATATATACCACGTAACTATCATATATCATGTACTTATGTAATGCAAAGACCCCTTATATTAAAGAAGACATCAAGCAATTTACTGAAGCTTCATAATTAGATTAAGGATCTAATTGAGAATCACAGGATTCTATGCACCATCGAGGAAATAAAACATAACAAATGATCGCAGATAGGATAATATGAGTAACCACAAATTCAAAAATATATATATAATTTGTGGACAAATTCCACTACCATGGTTGTTCATATTATTAAGCAATTCAACCTACCAATGTTCTAACAGGTTTTTTTTTTTTTTTTTTTTTTTTTTTTTAAGAACGCCACTGACAATTACAACAAAAACAATATTTTCTTGCAATTCGGTTTCTCTTTTACATGATAGAATTGTAAAGTTAAGAAATCTTGTTTGTACATAACAAGTTATCCCAGATCGGTAAATATAAGTAACCAAAAATTCAAGTTCTTAAAAGGGCACAAATATATTCAAGAGATCGTAAGCTGCTTGAAAATAACAATCAATAATCCTTCAAAAAAAAAAATCAATAAAATAATAATAATAATAATAAATAAATAAATAAATAACCGACAACCACATGACACCACCCAAGTTGATAGAAAAGGAACAGCCTCATAGAGTTCTTGTAATATTGGAAATTAAATAATAACTAATAAAAAGAAGAAAACCAAAGCTGAGCTTTAACTTTTAAGTGAATAATTAGATGTAAAATAAACGAAACAACAAGAAGGGAAGAAAAAAAATCTCACAGTTGTGGGTTTGGTGGAAGGAGGCACGTGCGAGGAGGATGATGATGATGAAGAGGAAGAAGAAGCAAAAGCCAGAAGATTGAAGGTAGAAGATCTCCTCTGTCTTGCCATCCTTTTCTTCCTGTTGACACCGAGACTGGTAACAGCAGCGACAAGGTCACGGGTTGACCCGCTACGATCGGATCTAAAACGGGTACTGTCCCCTTTCACAGCTACACCTTCAACACCTGCCATGAAAGCAGAGGCCTCGGTTTTCTCATGAACACTACTGCTCGTATTAGTTGCCGTTTGGTCCATCATGATTAGGGTTAGAGAGACTCAATTGGTCAACTTAAAAACAAAAAACCCACCCCCCAAAAAAAGAAAGAAAAAAAGGAAACAGAGAAGAAGCCACTAACTACTATTGCTTTAGATTTCAGTGAGAGAGAGAGAAAGAGAGACACTGTTGTCTCTCTGGTCGAAACTACCGGTGATGGACGCTCGGCAATCACGAAATGGGGGTTGTTTGGTTAAAGAGAAAGTTGGGTTCTTTTCTTTTTTCTATTTTTGGTAACCCTTTTGAAGAATGTAGTATCTGGTTCTGGTGATCGACATTTGTGCACTCTTTATTCATACTTTCTTTTACCTCATTTTTGTTCTCATTATAATAAAACACTAATTATAATCAGTATAATAGTTAGCGATAATTATGATAAGTAAATACAAATCTCTGTGTGGGTTAATGGTGGGATGATATACTAGGGTTAGGGTTTGGTGATCACAGTAGCCGTGGAAGGTGACAAATGGTGTGTGTGGATTCATGGTCAGTTTGAAATCTTTTGTTGGACTTGTTTACTATATAATTCTCTTGAAAAAGAGAGAGAAAGAGCTAACTAGGGTTTGTGTTGGTGGTTGGGTTAATGTGTGTTGAGAAAAGAGAAAGAGTTTTCTTTCTTTCAATGGAAGATAAGGCCAAGAGAACGTTGACGAATGAAGGGAGAAGAGAGAACAGGTGTTGCAAAAGTTCTGATTCAAAGCAACAGAAATCAATGGCGTTTATCTTTTATAATGTATTCAAAACGACGCACTCTTGCAGTTCGCTTGCTTAATGCTTCGTCACTCATCAGTGGTTTTGAATTTTTTTTTGGGGGTAGTGGTGGGAAAATGAAACCGCTATATATGTGTCATCGTTTCAAGCATGAGTGACGCATGCTACATTGCTACTTCACGTAGTGTGAAACGGACATCTTTTGGGTATGTTGCTCATACCGGAGACCATCTGTCTAAGTGTGTTAATTCACACTTTGGATTTCGGGAGATCTTGTTTATTCAAATTGGGATTAGGGTTCTCTTCCGGGTTGACCACCTAACTACATTTAAAGATAATGATAATGAAAGTAAAGTAAAAAAAAAAAAAAAAAAAAAAAATCTAAGTTATTAATTACAAATTTATTGATATTTGCATAAAAAGTCATCTCAACAGGATCTAAATCATTTATATATATATAAATTTTCAACTCAGTGCGTATCGATATAAATTCATCATTGTGTTGGATGTGAACCATTAGATTTACATACTTTAACTCAAAGTGTATATGCATTTGTCAAAACTTTCCCATAATCAATGGTACACATGCAACGCACTGATATAATTTATATCAGTACGCATTGACTGTAAAATCACTGTGTATATATATATATAAAGAATAATGCTGGACCTTTTTTTTTCAAATTCTGTTCCAAATGATGTGACACGTGAGATCAACATTACATCAGTCATCACATAATTTCATAATTTTAAACACCTCATGTGTCAAAACATTGGGACGGAAATTGAAAAAAAAATTTACAACATCTAACATTACTCATTTTTAAATAATTATAATAATTTTGGTCTTTATAAAGAGGAATGACCCGAACCCACGACCTCATATGTGAGGAGCAAATCATCGATTCAATTTCATCTTCTCTAAGTCTTTTAAATTGATGGATTTAATTATTTTCTTTTGTCCATTTTTTAACTAAAACACTTCTTAAATAAACATATATACATATATACAAGTAGAATAATTTGCCACATTAATTTTGTTTTTACTTCTAGATTCTTGTTTAATTGAACATCTACTTAGGTGGTATGTATTGTGTTTGAGTCTCACGATGCATTTTTTTTATAAATATGTGTGAGTTATATATTTTAAGTTGGTATGTAATGATTGATCTCGATCGATATCAATAGACCGACGAACCTAAAACCGGTTCAATATCACAAATATAACAAAAAAATGCATTTGTTTTTAAATTACAATAGTTCGAGGTGTAGGGTATGGGAGAGACACACAACCCACAACAATTTGATTTAGATGTAAAGGGCATACCATTATTTATCTTAAAAAACGAGAGTATATATCTTGTTTAATTGGCTTTGGATTTAAAATCCAAATAAAATATTGTTTTTTAAAACAAGAGATGCAAAATATTTATATAGAGGGGCTGGGCTAATACAAAATGTTTTTTTAGTTAAAGTTTTATATTTAGATATAACAATTTGTTGACGTCGATTTCTGGATTACATCAGAAAAGCCAACAAGGATTGGATTTCGGCTATTAATTCAAAGAGAAAGAGATTCAGAGAGAGTAACGAAGACAAAAGTTTTACATGGTAAAACTCCGATGATCGGAGAAACGTCCACGGGTGGTTGAAGGATCAACCAAACCAAAATCCACTATGAAAATATGATGTTTACAAGCTCTCAATCTCTCTTTTTTCTCTCTCTGTATTTGCTATGATTGTTGTATGCTATATTGCCTATCTCTTTTGGAGCTAGATTATGGGTCTATTTATATGCTTATAGAACCCTAATCTGCTTTGTATAAGTAATACAAGATCTTTTTATTTAATTGTGATTCGGTTACTTGTTTGAGGTTGATTTGTCTTCTTTCCTGTTTCAGAGTCTCTTATGGAAATCGAGTGGGATTCTAGTAGTGTAGTTCAATTTGGACTTGTTTCCTTATAAGAATGTAGTCTTCGAAAAGAAATCAAGTTATTTCCTGATTGGGGACTCTTCTAACTTAATGTTCCATTTTATTTGGGATTCCTTCCTGACGGATATCTTCGCGTATTTATTGACTTAATCCGTGTGAAATAAGCACCAAGTTCTTACTCGAGTCGTATTTATTCCCGAGTAAGAGTAATACATGATGGTCCCGAGTAGCGCCGTTTGAGCCCGAGTGGAAACGTTGTTTAACAAGTCCCGAGTGTTGTTAACTGATCCCGAGTAGGTTTCATTATATATATACTTACTCGGGCTTTTCTTCTCTTTAATGATGCCTCGTAGGATATTTCCTGAGTGCCCATTTGGGCGTCCACCTGGCTATTTTCTCCTTCCTGTGAATGACGTGTATGCTTGGTAAAATTCACATGCAACAATACCCCCTTAAAATATTTTTGCCGAGTAAATTTCATTTCGGGCAAGAGTATTTTAATCGTCTTAATTTTCACTTGTCAGAATAGCCGTCTTGTCATAATAGCGTGTCTTAATGGTGATTATGTAATTTTGATTCGCTTCATCACGCGAGATCTTAAATGATGGCGACGTTTTGAAGTTTTGAAGGTTGAGGGCTACTTTCTGTTTTGACACGCGTCCATTGTCTCTTCGTTTTTTAATATCATTTATGAGAAATGATTTTTGCGTTTCCTCAGACGCTGCCTACGTCATCGAGTTTCGTCATTAGTTTTTTTCCCGCTTTGAAATCCTAGGGTTTCGTGACATCTTTTCCTTAAATTCTTTGCTGAGAGACATTGTTGGTTTATTCTCAAAAAAATTCAGCAGAAATTTCTTTAAACTCAGATTTCTTTATCTAGAAGTTCGCGATTCTCCGTTTGAAGATCTTGCATCAATCTCAATTCAAGGTTAGTTTTAATAGGGCCATCTTCCCGCCATCGTCTCTTTAAAATTGCTTTTGATGCATTAGAACGTGAGGATTTCCAGTTAGTATCTTGCATTAAACGATTATTGGGGGATATCCCAATAGATGAACCTCCCTTCTTAGAGGTTGATGTTTCTGGGCTTCACCCTGACGTCACTTTCAGCCCCGTATCGAGTTCTCCATCTAGTTCTGATTCTGATATTTCTTATCACAGGGTATCTTTTCGAAGGATGGGTAAACATCAGAGCAGAAGTAAGGTATACAAGCACGGCTCGAGCAGCGTTCAGACCAGGGAACAGACTGTTAACGAGGATGACGTTGATGAAGTGTACAGGGTTTCTCGTCTTTCGTTTTCTGATACTCGCCCGAGTGGCTTTGATACTGAGCCGAATGTGGTCGGGCCAACTGAGATAGAAAAATACCACTTCTGATTCGACTTGCCCGACTCAGTCACTTTGGTTCCTACGGGGGATAGAGCCGTATGGAATCCTCCTGAGGGCATGGTCTCGATTTATGGATCCATGCTTTGCAGCAGTGTCACACTTCCCCTTCAGCCTTTTATTGCCTGGTTTTTGGCTGAAGCAGGGATAGCCCCAGCTCAGTTGGCCCCGAATAGTTACAAAGTCTTGATGTGCATGTGACACATGTTCAGTCGAATGAACCTTTCACCGCCTTCCCCGAATGAAATCAGATATTTCTTTACGCTGAGGCAAGTTAGCAAAACGGGGACCTATTTTCTTGCGTCTACTCCTTCGGACGGTTGGGTCCCCAAAGAAGCAAAGGTGAATCGGGTGGTCGATGCTTCTGATGACCCAAAAAAGAAGGGCCTACATCCAACAAAATTTGGAAGAACAGTTGGTTTTTCGCTGGAGGGGCTCTCGGGCTCGACATCACTATTCGATCTGGGGATTCCCGAACAGTGTAAAGTGTTCCCCGTTTCTTCTGCTCCCCCGAAGTGTGGAACAAGAAAATAATTGATTATAGTGATTCTGAGCTGAAGAGGCTGACTCGGGCAGCTGTTCGTACTCTGGAGAAGAGGAGCAAGCACTATCTTTTCAAAGAGGATGACTTGATAAAGCTCGGCTTCTTCAGACAGGTTTCGGGCCATCGCATGAGATGTAAGTAACCCGGCGCCCTTTCTGTTTTATTTCTCTGCTTTTCATTTTCTTTTTTAACATGATTTTTTTTAGTGTTCGATACGGACGTTGTCAGCGATCTTCAGGCTCGCCAGGTGAAGGCGATTCTACAAGCGAGTAGAAATGAAGCTTCTCGTCAGGGCGATGAGGGTATTGCTCCACTCGAGTCTGATGAGGAAACTGATATTGCTAAGCAAATTCCCGAGTGCGTTGATCGGGGTGCTCAACCTTCTACTCTGGATTTTACTGGTCCTAGTGGCCAAGGTGAGCTAATTGACACCCAACTGCCTGAAAATAAGGAAAGGCAATATGAAGATCCGGGTGAAGAGCCTGTTGGACGGTTTGAGTATTTTCGGGACGATCCGCAGGAAGATCCTGCTGCTGATCTTAACTTCCACCATTCTCGGGGTGAGAAGCGAAAGGCAGTTAGTTCACCATCTTGTCCACTTAAAGTTCCTCGAGTAGTCTCATTTATTGACTCCAGTGACGAAGACGTTGCGGATAAGATTGCCCCGAGTGTTGGCACTGGAGCATCAGTAGATGCAGCCGCTTCAGAACCGAGTAGGGCTTCTTCTACCCCCAAAGTTGGAGATATGGGGGCTGAACCTTCGGGGGTTCCTTCTCCATCCTTATAACCGAACAGGGCTTCTCCTGCCCCCGACTTTAGAAATCTGGGAGCTGAACCCTCGGGGGTTCCTTTATTCCTTTCTCCCCAGGATATGTTACGGGAGATGTCCTCTGGTCGGGCTTTTATCGGGGAGGATCGCTGGAGCGGTTTTAGAGATGGTTCACTGTCCGAACGACTCCAAAATGTTTTCAACGGCGCATCTTATGTAAGTTAAATCTGACTCCTTTATTGTTTTGCTTATGCCAGATTTCTAAGTATATCCCTTTGCAGATGGTGGCCGAATTCGCTGAGCTTATTCAGACGCAGCAACATCAAGCCGATCGAATAAGGCGTCTAAAGGCTCAATTAAAGGCGAGTGAGGAGGGCCGTGCTTGAGCCAAGAAAGCTTACCAGCAGGAGGTCGGTTATGTACAAATATTTGCCGACCATTGTCTGGCGAAGCAGGTTGAAACCGAGGACAAGGCATCTCTGGCAGAGGAGAAGGTTGCATCACTTCAAAATCTTCTATCTTCTGCTGAAGAATCCATGCTCAAGGCCGAGCAAGAGGCGGAGCAAGCGAAGTCGGCGTATGACCAAAAAATTAAAGGTCTAGATTGCCAAGTGCTGACAGTTGAATCCCTTTCCCGAGAGGCCAGGTTGGAACTGGAAGTCCAAGAGGTGGATCGTTTTAAAAGATCCCCTGCTTATGATGCCCTACTTCTTCAGGAATTTTAACGTGGACTAGTTTCGGTCGGTGAGTTCTTCAAAGTTAAGAATAGGGCGACCGAGAAAGCCCGTGCTAATTGAGAGCTGTCAATCAAACACCATGTGGACCGGTCCTTGGAATCTCATCGGATTCAGATGAAGGAATGGAGAGCCTACTATCGTAGTCAAGGCAAAGAGCCCCATCCCATGCATTTAGAGATTCTGTCCGATCATTATCTCTCAATCTTTTACGCAAGTCAAGAGTCGGTTGAGGGTGCAGTCCCAGATGTCGGGCTAGTCCCGGGTGAAGATTACAGCCAGTGGATGGATGATACTGTCGACAATATCACTTGGCAGTCTAATGAGAGCCTGCTTCGTGAGTACGAGATGGTGCCAGATCCGAGTATTGGCAAAGGCTCGAAATCCTCACAACCTTGATTTTGTAGAATTGTAGAAATTTTTGATTATTTTTTACTTGTACAGAACCATTCTTTGAACTGTAACCATTCTTTTATGAGCAATAAAATCTTATTTTATTCTAAATTGAATGGTCTTGATCTGTTCATTGCCGATTGTTGCTGAGTGCTGTATTAAACTGGCTGGTGTTCGGGTAACTTAACCGAGTATCTTATTAAACCGGTTGTTATCCGAATGACTTCAATTGCCAAGTATCTTATTAAACTGGCTTCTTCGATGTTCAGGTAACTTAACCGAGTATCTTATTAAACCGGTTGTTAACCGAATGTCTTCAATTTCCAAGTATCTTATTAAACTGGCTTCTTCGATGTTCGGGTAACTTAACCGAGTATCTTATTAAACCGGTTGTTACCCGAATGACTTCAATTGCCAAGTATCTTATTAAACTGGCTTCTTCGATGTTCGGGTAACTTAACCGAGTATCTTATTAAACCGGTTGTTACCCGAATGACTTCAATTGCCAAGTATCTTATTAAACTGGCTTCTTCGATGTTTGGGTAACTTAACCGAGTATCTTATTAAACCGGTTGTTACCCGAATGACTTCAATTGCCAAGTATCTTATTAAAATGGCTCTTGATTATTAACCGAGTCATCTTGAAACAGAAGTTTACACTTGTGTTTCATACCCGTTGCTACCCGAACGTTACATCAAGGCTCACCATGATCATACGTTCGAGTCCTTACGCAATACCAAGGACGTCTCCCTAGTTTTTATGCGCAAGGTTTTGCCGAATCGTTGAGCTCTTTTTTAAAAAAGTTGCTTTAACACAGCTACGCATTTTACCTGAATTTCTCCCGATAGCATCCCGAGCATTTTTCCAGAGTCTAGTGCATCGGGTTTGCCTTTTTGCGAAGGTCATTTTAACCTTACGAAGGTCATTTTAACCATGCTCGGCTGGCATGCTCCTACGAGCTTCTCCGCCCATTCGGGATTTGATGGTCCCGAGAATTATATTTGCATGTTCTTATTATCATGCTCTTCTTCCATATGTTCTTATTATCATATGCTTTCTTTTGGAAATCCCGAGCTAGATGCTTTCCTTTCTGAAATTCCGAGTTATTTTATTTATTACTTTAAAAAATCGACAGATTTAAATTACAGTTTAATATTTATCCTACCAATATTGTCCTGACTAGAAAAAAGAATAAAATATTCAATATAAATATATATATATATATATATATATATATATATATATATATATTACGGATAGAAAATCTTCAGATATTGGATATTGCATGGTCGGGGTAACACCCCTCCATTAGGTCCAGCAATTCAATAAGCTCCATGGCCAGCTATCCCCTCGATCTTGTATGGACTTTCCCATTTGTCAGCCAGGGATCCTGCAGCTCTATTTTTTGTGTTCAATGACACATTCCTGAGCACCAGGTCTCCTAGCTGGAATTTTCTGATCCGAACACGAGAGTTGTAGTGGCGAACCACTCTTTGTTGATATGTTGTATTTCTTATTCGGGACTTTTCCCTTTTTTCTTCTAGCTCATCCAAACTTTGTAGTAGCATATCAACATTTTGTTCTTCATCGTATAGCCTGACCCGGGGGGACACATACGATGTTTCTACGGGGATGACAGCTTCTGTTCCGAACGCTAAGGTGAACGGAGTTTCTCCTGTTGAAGTCCTTACTGTCGTCTGATATGCCTATAATACTTCAGGAAGCTTTTCAACCCAGCTTCCTTTTTTGTCATCTAACTTTGCTTTAATGGTGTGCTTTATAATTTTATTTACTGCTTCTACTTGGCCGTTTGTTTAAGGATGAGCTGGTGTCGCATAGTAGTTAGCAATCTGATACTTCTCGTACAACTGTCTGAACTTTTGGTTATCAAACTGAGTGCCATTGTCGGTGATTATAGTGTTCGGAACTCCAAACCTATAAAGTATGTTTTTCTTTACAAAATTTGTGGTGTTGGCTTCTATGATATGCACCAGCGCTTCAGCTTCTGCCCATTTTGTAAAATAATCGACAGCTACTATAGCGTGCTTTGCTCTACCCCTGTCCCAGCTGGCATTGGCTCGATCAGGTCTAGGCCCCACATGGCGAATGGCCATGGGGCAGTGAGGTTTCTGAGCTTTTCTGGGGGTTGTCGGATATCGTTGGCAATCCTTTGACAAGTATTGCAACTTTCCGACCACTGCTACGCATCTGAGAAAAACGTAGGCCAGTAATAGCCTTGCCTGAGTACCTTATGCGCTAGACTTCTACCCCCAGTGTGGTTCCCGTAAACTCTTCCGTAGATCTCTTGAAGTATTCGATGTGCATCTTCTTCCGGTACACATCTCTAGAGAGCTCGGGAAAACCCTCTTCTCTATAATTCTCCTCCGATCATGGTATACCTAGCCGATCGATACCTGATGCGCTTTGCTAATATCGGATCTTCCGGGAGCACGCCTTCTGCCAGGAACCTTCTCAGCTGGACCATCCAACAGTCTTGCGGTGTTCGGATTTCTGAAATTTCCAAATTCTTAGGTTCAGATGTACTCGGTTTAAGGAGGTGTGCAACTGGAATGGTCTTTGGTATGATTGAGGTTGTTGCTGACGCTAATTTAGACAATGCATCAGCCTTTTCATTTTCTTCCCTAGGGATCTGAGCGATCTTGTATTCTTTAAATTTTTAGAGAAGCTGTTTCGCGATGTCACGGTAGGCTATCATACCTTCATCTTTGGCCTGGTACTCGTCCATAACCTAGTTGACAACTACCTGTGCATCGCTGAATATCTCAATTTCATCTGCCCCGAGAGCTATGCAGACTCTGATTCCAGCTAACAATGCCTCGTACTCGGCTTGATTATTGGTTGCTTTAAAATCAAATCTCATGGCACATTCAACATCATCTCCTTCTAGAGTGCGAACTACGATCTCTGTCCCACTGCCATGAGTATTTGAAGAGCCATCAACATACAGTTTCCATGGGAAACTCTTTTCCAAGAGTCTTTTTGCTTCCAGGTTTGGTTCTGTGAATTCGGCTATGAAGTCTGCCACAGCTTGTCCTTTAGGGGAGGTTCTGAGGACATAATGAATATCGAATTCACTTAGCTCGATTGCCTATTTGGTAAGTCTTCTTGATATTTCTGGTTTTTGTAAAATTTGTCTTAATAGGCAATTGGTGAGAACCTAGATTATATGGGCCTGAAAATATGGTCTCAGATTTTTTGTTGCTGAAACCAATGCTAAGACCATCTTCTCTGCCTGTGAGTACCTGGTCTCGGCCGGTACGAGTGCCTTGCTGGTATAATACACTGGTTTCTGCACTCCATCTTCTGTTCCGACTAAGACTGAACTTGCTGCAAGCTCGGTTATTGACAGATACAGCTGAAGTATTTCCCCTTTTTACGGTTTTGAGAGAACAGGAGCTTGTCCTAAGTACTCTTTTATTTTTAAGAATGCCTGCTCGCACTCTTTATTCCACTCGAGTCCTTTCCCTTTTTTGATTATCTTGAAGAAAGGTGTGCACCTGTCTGTAGCCCTTGAGATGAATCTTCCCAATGAGGCTAAACACCCTGTTAAGCGTTGTACCTCTTTCAATGTTTTAGGTGAGGTCATTTCTTGCAAAGCCTGGATCTTCTCGGGATTAACTTCGATTCCTCTTTGATGGACTTGAAAACCCAAGAATCTCCCCGAATGGACTTCGAATAAACATTTGTTCAGGTTTAATTTCATCTGGTATCTTCTCAGAACATCAAATGTCTCTCGGAGGTCCTTGGCATGCTCATTTGCCGAGATGCTTTTAGTCAACATGTCATCAATGTACACTTCCATGTTCCTTCCTATTTGCCGAGTGAAGATTTTGTTGACCAACCTTTGATACGTAGCACCTGCATTTTTAAAACCGAAGGGCATTACTGTGTAGCAATAAAAGCCCTGATCCATTGTGAAAGCTGTTTTTTCTTCATCAGCTTTGTTCATCCGGATCTGATTGTATCCCGAGTAAGCGTCCATGAAGCTGAGCAATTCGTGACCTGCTGTGGCATCCACCAGCCGGTCTATCCTTGGAAGTGGGAAGCTATCCTTTGGACATGCCTTTTTTAGATCCGTGAAATCTACGCACATCCTCCATTGTCCATTTTTCTTCTGGACGAGGACTACGTTGGCGACCCACTGAGGATAGCTGACTTCTCTGATTGATCCAGTTGCCAGTAGCTTTTCCACCTCTTGTTTGATTGCTTGACTTCTTTCAGGATTGAACGATCTTCTCTTTAGTATAACCGGTTTTGCATTCGGGCTAACTGCGAGATGGTGGGATATTACTCGGGCATCTATTCCGATCATATCTTCGTGACTCCAAGCGAATACATCTTTGTACTCTCTAAGCAGATTGGTTAAGTCTTGCTTGACTTTTCCATCCAAGTTGGCCGCGATCTTGTTTTTCTTGTCCGATTTGTCTTCTTCAAGTACTATTTCAACCAATTCTGTTTTGTATTCATTCGAGCCCTCCCTTGGATCCAGTTCGAATGACAAGGATTCTTCACACTGATTTGGCTGCATTATGGTGTACACTTGTTCAGCATCATGCTTGTCTCTGTATACTGACAGGTTTGCTCTTCGGGCCATCTCTTGAGATCCCTTGACTATCCCAACCCCTTATTCTGTTGGGAACTTGATCATTAATGCATAAGTGGTCATCACGGCCCTTGTTTTATTCAGGAATGGCCGGCCCAAAAATGCATTATACGGCTAATTATCCAAGTCAACTACCACGAAGTCGAGCAGGACAGTTCTCTGGCATGGTGCCGTTCCGATCTTCACGGGTAGTTTTATCATCCCGAGTGATCTGACATCTATCCCCTCAAACCCTCTTAATGGAGTATGGAAAGGCTGTAAATCTTTTTGGTCTAGTCTTAGCTGGTCGTACACGGCCACACTTAGGATGTCTGCTGAACTCCCATTATCTATTAAAATTCTCCAGACTTCCCTATGGCCAATCCGGGCACTTATAACCAAAGCGTCACTAGGTCGAACATCGACGCCATGGGAATCTGCCTCTGTAAAGGCTATTGGGTCACATCCTTCCTTTACCCTTTTCCGGTCTGACTCAACCGAGTTTACGTCGAAGTTATTCCTTGCTTCTATTGCTTCTCTGATTTCCTGAGTTCGTTCTCGGTTGCTTCTCCCAGTAGAAGGTCCTCCGAAAATTGTATGTATTACTTGAATGGCTTCGGGGCTGGTTCTTTGATTTTGACCCGGGTTGTGATCAATCTTGACTTCTTTCTTAGTTTCTGATCTCTTTTATTTTTTTAAGATTACATCCCGCAGGTGCCCTTCCCGAATAAGAGTCTCTATGTAATCTCTGAGCTGAAAACACTTTGAAGTCTCATGCCCGGTTTCTTTGTGAAACCTGCAATACTTGGTTGTATCTCTCCGGGCGAACTGTGATTGTCGCCGCGGCTCTTGCACCATATTCTTCTCTTCCAAGAAGGCTAAAATTTCTTCTTGTTTTTTTCGAAGAGGGGTGCAATTGGTATATCTGCCTCGGTATTTCTCTGTGGACCGTTCGGCGTTGAGCCCATTACCCCCATCCTTGTTTTTCTCCTTGCCATTTCCTTTCCATTTCCTTTCAGTTTTTCCCTTTGATTCTGCTCCTTGGATTCAGTATTCTTCTGTTTGAGCTTTCCTCCATGCATATAGCTTCCTCCCGTAGCTAACTCTTCCTCCTCGGCCAGAGCGTATCCTCCTGCCATATCCATCATGTCAGCATACTTAGTCAACCGTGCTCTTCTCAAATCAAAGGACAGTCGTCCATTCTGTAAGTTATTGGTGAAGGCAGCAATAATTGCTTCATCATTAGCACTGCTAATTTCTGATACTGCTTGGCCGAACCGGCCTAAGTACTTTTTTAATGACTCGTCATTCCCTTGCTTTATTTGAGAGAGGTAGGCCACCGACTTCTTCCTGTGAACATTGCTCAGAATTGCCTTGAGAAGCTCCTGCTCAGTTCTCTGAAATTTCTTATGCTCTCCCGGGGTAGTCTTCCAAACCATCTTGACCCTGTGTCCCCCAGTGTTTGCGGAAAGTTGAGACACAATAGGGGGTCACTGCGGGCATATTGAGCCATGGCACTTTTATAGCGTCTAACGTGCTCCTTTGGATCTGTATCTTTTTTGAATTGCTCCACATGCGGCATCCTGAATCTTTCTGGGAAAGGGGTCAACAAAATTTCCTTGGTGAATGGACTGTCAGAGTTATCGTCAGATAGATCGTTACAGCCATAACTTCTGACCAGTGCCTCTATCTGTCGCCTGTTATTCTCATCTTCTCGAGTTAGGCTCTGGATCGTGACATCTCTGTCCCCCATCAGACTTCCTCGACGGTTAAACCGTTGGGTTATCGTCATTCTTTTCTCAGACTCTTCACTCTGATGCCGGTCCTCTCGTGTGACTCCATGATGACGTTTGCGATGATGTTGATCACTGTCTTCTGATGATGACCGACCTCTGCACCGGTCGTATTTACGATGTTTGGCACGTACTGTTTGATTGTTGTCCAGCCTCTGGTGATGTTCCTCTTCAAGTGTTTTCTGTCCAGTCGGGTTGATTGGGGAAGAGTTCCTTCTGGTTTCTAGCATAGTTATTCCTGGCCCAACCACCATCGAACTGAGACTTGCGGGTGGAGGAATGGGAGTATGTGCTCATGCAGCTAGTAGATCAATCCCTTCCCTTGCTGCGTCCGTCACCAATTGCAGCAAGGCCTCTTGGAAACGCAGCGTAAGATCTCTGTTGGTTTGAGGAACTTGTTGGATCCCCGCCAGGTGTGCAGGCTGGTTTTCTGTGTTTGCTGCAGGATCTTGTGACGTATTGCCAACATGGAAATCGCCTGGTGATTTTTGGCCAATCCTTGAACTACTTCTGCTTCCTGCCATCACTTTTAACAAGTTCGGAGGTTCAACCCCTCCTTCTAGCGCCAATTATTGACGTCGATTTCTGGATTACGTCAGAAAAATCAACAAGGATTGGATTTCGGCTATTAATTCAAAGAGAAAGAGATTCAGAGAGAGTAATGAAGATAAAAGTTTTACGTGGTAAAACTCCGATGATCGGAGAAACGTCCACGGGTGGTTGAAGGATCAACCAAGCCAAAATCCACTATGAAAATATGATGTTTACAAGCCCTCAATCTCTCTTTTTTCTCTCTCTGTATTTGCTATGATTGTTGTATGCTATATTGTATATCTCTTTTGGAGCTAGATTATGGGTCTATTTATATGCTTATAGAACCCTAATCTGTTTTGTACAAGTAATACAAGATCTTTTTATTTAATTGTGATTCGGTTACTTGTTTGAGGTTGATTTGTCTTCTTTCCTGTTTCGGAGTCTCTTATGGAAATCTAATAGGATTCTAGTAGTGTAGTTCAATTTAGACTTGTTTCCTTATAAGAATGTAGTCTTCGTAAAGAAATCAAGTTATTTCCTGATTGAGGACTCTTCTAACTTAATGTTCCATTTTATTTGGGATTCCTTCCTGATGGATATCTTAACGTATTTAATGACTTAATCCGTTTGAAATAAGCACCAAGTTCTTACTCGAGTCGTATTTATTCCCGAGTAAGAGTAATACCTGATGGTCCCGAGTAGCGCCGTTTGAGCCCGAGTGGAAGCGTTATTTAACCAGTCCCGAATGTTGTTAACTGATCCCGAGTAGGTTTCATTCTATATATGCTTACTCGGGCTTTTCTTCTCTTTAATGATGCCTCATAAGATATTTCATGAGTGCCCATTTGGGCGTCCACCTGACTATTTTCTCCTTTCTGTCAATGACGTGTATGCTTGGTAAAATTCACATACAACACAATTAAAATGGTGAAGTCAAAATTAGAGGATTAAAAAGATAAAGAGATGATTCTTAAGTTCCGTGTATAGTTTCAATATGTTGTCCACATAATTAGCATAAATAATTAAAGATGGGTGTGTGCATGTAGTAGAAGTCTGAGAGAGAAGCAACGCAAGAAGTGGACCACTCCAATATTACATAGTGTAAACTGCAAGGTGTTTCCAAAGAGGAAGGTAACTTGACTGTTGACAACTCAAACTGAAAACTCAAACGAAAACGATTCTCCTTGGGGATTCCTATGCAAATTCCAACTTTAATTTTAAAGAATCAAATTAGGGGGTAGAAAAACTGAAATTAATTAGGACATCTCATGATCAAACCTTCCCAGCTGCCAATAAATCATTAATGTAATTAGTAATTAGTGATCGGGTAGTTTTAAAGGAAATAAAAACACAGTACTAATTGGTTTGTACTTTTATATCCTTTAATAGAACAAAGTGGTTGTTAGTAATTAGGATTTGTCTTGTATCCTAAGACACGGGTCAACACAACCCTTGATAATTAGTAATTAGGATTTGTGCGACAATGGTTTTATTGTATTGATTTTTCTTTTGTCTTTTAATGGCTCAAAACTTTACCTTTAATTTATGGGTAGGGGAACATGATAAATAAAACCATAAAAATTACTTTTATAAGAAACTCAACTGCTGTATTTAAAGATGAGCGTTAATTGGATCGGTTCGATTTTCTATAAAACCGATAAAAAACCCGATAAAATCCAGTTTTTAAAAAAGTGAACCGATCCAATCAAATTAATATTTTTCAACCGATAAAAAATCAATTCAATTGGACCGGTCCGGTTCGGTTCGATTTTTTCGGTTTTGGTCTATTGGGCCAAATTCTGAACTTCATTTATTATATATTTTGTTCATTTTTTTTAACCTATTGGGTCAAATTTATTTACTTTATAATAAAAACATACTAAAAAACCGTAAAATACATTTCAACCAATTTTTTTGTTGATAGCTAATACAATAGTCAATACAAAACAAAGTCAAATTACATTTCAAAATCCAATAAAATATACCTAATAAAATAACAAATAACAACAATCCACAACATAATACATAATCAGAATTTATAAATCACATATTAATAATCCACAACATAACAAGAGTTTATAAACAATCCACAGAGTCTAGATCAAATAACATAATAAAACAACCCATGAATAGAATTTAACTACATAATAAACAACCGATTAATAGAAATTCTTAAAAAATTTCATACTAACATAATCCACAACATAAGGCAACCTTAGCAGTGTACTCACGAGTCTCTTGTTATTTGGGGCGGACTCCTCAACTTCTCAAGCTCAATCGGAGATCATTATTTATCATCATTTATGAACTGGGGTAGGATCCCCAGCCGCAAAATATTACACAATTTGTATACCATTGGATTATGATGATTTTGTTGGTAGAGATTCACTCATACCCATAATAAACATCAGATATATACATCTAATGCTCCATCTTATCTCTCCTTTTTAATTGATTCTCTTTCCTTCTCAACCACAATCATCGACCCAAATCTCAATCATCCACCATCTTCGGTTCAACACCAACCCATATCATCTCCCTCAATCTCATCTCTCTCTCTGTCTCTCGATCAACCATCATCACTCATCCACCATCTCATCACCACCAAATTTAATTACACAAACAAGAATAAAAAAACACAATTCGAATCCAATAATCCATAGTTTTCAATCAAAACCAAAATTCAAAAATTTGGAAAAAATAAAAATAAAAAATACAGGACGAAAAATCTGGAAAATTTGAAAAAGATAATCACATGTAATATTATTATAAAACAAAAGAAAAGATAATCCTCTTCACCAAATCTTCCCTTACCGAATCATCAAGGCCCACCATAACTACAAGAACAACCACCAACAACCTTATCGGAAGGCAATAAGCAAACAAATGTTTCTACCAGGCCTTTGCTCCTCTAGCTATGAGCATCAGAAATCAAAGCATCAATGGAATCAGGCAACCAGATCTGTCCGAGACGGGTTCTCTTTCTCATCCTCTGTCGTCTTCTTTTTGTTTCCTCAACACCCATCTTCACTACACCCACACCTCCCCCTACTTCCGACCCCCGCTTAGCCTTACCTTTTACTCTATTTTTTTCTTTTTAAAAAAAATTAAAAACAAGTGAAATCAACCAACAAAGTAGGGAAAATGAAATGAATTGTTGAAATACATACTAACATACCTGAAATTTTAAATCGAAGGGCGAGACTTACGGAAAGGAAGACTTCGCGACTTGCGAGTAGAAGACAAACGATTGGAACGAGTGATAACTGGACAACGGTGAGCAGCGGAAGGTGACAGAGCGACGACGATCGGTAGAAGACGATTGATCAACCATGAGCGACGGACGAGAAACTGATGAGTGACTTCGGCGTGGGCATGTGGCTGCGGAAGAGATAACTGAAAAAGTGAAGAGTGGAACTGTGGAAGACTGATTAGTTTTTTTTTTAATTTATACTCGGATATCGGTTCGGTTATCGGGGTTTTTGGAATCAAACCGAACAAAAACCGATCCAACCGGTTTTTTTAAAATTAGAACCGATCGCCAAACCAATACCTAAAAAACCCAATTGGACCGGTTCGGTTCGATTCACTTCATTGGTTTTTTGTCCACCCCTAGTTGGAGAGCAGAGAAAACCGGTCAATTTGTGAAGAATTGTTCCGAATTCCCTATAAGATTTAGGTTTAAATACAGAGCAGAATATCATATATAGATCAAAAAGATGCAAAAGGATCAAAAAATAAATTAAGATGTCCACATATTTAAAAGATTCAATAGATAATTTTTTTTATTTAAAAAAAAGGATAATGGTAGACATCCAACACTTTTGTCCATCATTTACATCCAACTTGATGTGACAGTTGATATGACATTTCCTTATCAGCTGCCACATCAAATTGGATATAAATGATGGATAAAAGTATTGGATATCTACTGTTAACTAAATAAAGAATACTAGATAAAAAAGATCATATCTGTCTTATTCCATTTAAGTGTCAAATAATATACAGTATAATCTCTCTAAATTAATACTCCAATTATTAATAACTTCTGATATTTAATAAAATTTCATAAAACCGACCGCGTTCTATATGTATAATTTAATATTTCTGCTATCTAATAATTAATACAAAATATCAATAACAACAAAATTAGCGAAATTACTTTCCTTAGAGAACCATCTATCTAGAGTAATATGTTTCTTTCCGGTTGTCCTGATCTCGAACTGTATACCTCAAAGTAGAAGTGTGCAAAAAATCGCTAAGCCGAACCAAACCGACCAACCCAACCCATAAAGTTTGGGTTGGTTCGATTACAAATATAAAAAAATGGGTGGGTCGGTTTATCTTTTGGACAAACCGATTAAAGGTGGTTCGGTTTGGGTTGAGTGAAATAATTCACCAACCCAAACCAAACCACATATTTTAAAAAGTAAAACTAAAATATAAAATTCATCTATGTTTTCTATTCAGTCCATGTTTTATAACTTTTACTGATTACTTTAAGCTTTTATAGTTTATTTATTTGTTTTGATAAAATTCTTCTTATTGATTGATGTATTAGGGTTTCAAAAGTATAGATACTGTCAAACATATCTGTAATTGGTACGAACTCATTTGACTTTTTTGTACTTCCTTTATATATATATAATTAATATTTCATGTTTTGATTATTTTATTTAAATATTTTTTATAATATAATACCAAAAATAAAATATTTTTGAGTTCAAATCTAATTCGATAAACCAATCCAAACCAACCCGACCTTTTTTGGTTTAGTTTGAATCGATTTGAAAAATCAAATTGGTTTGGTTTTGGTTGAAATATAGGCAAACCGATCCATGTTGGTTTGATTTGACATTGAGCTTCAACCCAAACCAAACCGAAAACGTACACCCTTACCCCAGAGTCCCTTATGTTTTTAATGGTTCCTTATGTTGGAACTTTTGAAAGTTGAAATTGCTCCATTGCCCATTTAGCAAGGGCAAACCGTGTGATAGAGGGATTCCTTGCTTTGTGCAAGTCTTTGAGCATTGTTGAATTAAGAAGAAGGTTTCATTTTGGGAAGAAATGACTAGGTATAATTGGGGAATAGGAAGTTTAGAACAAACTTTCACTATTCATATTTTATTGATTTAACTTTTGGTCATCTCATATTCTTTGCATTTAATTTTTACTTGGAGATATGTATCATCCTTGCATTTAATTCTTTACTGGAGATGTATACCAAGTTCATTGGTAACTTACAATCAATAAATATATAAGATTAAATTAGTATGATAACTTTCTAACTACCTAAAAATAGTGACATTAACAAATATATATGAAATATTTTTTTTAAACTAAATATTCTATAAAGTAATAACTTCCGTTAATCAATAAATTATCATATTATGAATCGTATTAATTTAAAGAGGTCATATGTATACCCATTTTAGACGCACTAACCGTTTTCTTCTTATTTATGGTAGGAATAATTGCTCTTGCTGGAGAAAATATTACTTCAATAATGATCGCAGCTGTTACTACAAATCAAGGGGTAAGAATGTAAGATAGCCATTACAAATAAGAAAAATATACTAATAAATTAAATGAGGTAAAAGTGGTAAGATAGCCATTACTACAAAATTAGTATGATGATAACTTTCTAACTACCTAGAAATAGTGACATTAATAAATATACATAATTTTTTTTTTAAATAAATATTCTATAAATTAATAACATCCATTAATTAATAAATTACTATATTATTGATCGTATTAATTTAAAGAGATGTATACCCATTGTAGATGCACTAACCATTTTCTTCTCATTTATGGTGGCAATAATTGCTCTTGCTGGAGCAAATATTAGTTGCAATAATGATCGCAGCTGCTACTACAAATCTAGGGGTAAGATAGCCATTACAAATCAGAAAAATATAGTAATAAATTAAATATTGTCAATCGAGATAATGGTAAATTAAATGTGGCAATTAATGATTAATCTAAGAAATATATTAATTGCGGCAGTTAACTACATTTGGATTATATTGTAATTGATACCGTCCCATTTTCACCTGGGAGTGGTGGTAAAAATGTACGATGACTATTGGTATGACGTCTTGGTATATATGATTCTTATTACTTCTGGGATCGGGTGGAGTTCAAATTATGGCAGCAGTGAGATTACTCGTCTATTTTAAGGTTGATGATTTTTATCGTCAGCAATATATATAATTCCAAAAACATATATAACTTTGACTAATTATTGAATTTATTTGATCATTAGAATTTTTGTGTGTTAACATGTCAATCTGATATCTTAAAATGTGAACAACAAAGATAAAATGAGAAGTGAAGAATAACATAAATAAAAAATACAGTAGGTCTGTTTAGTTTTTTTTTTTAGGATCAAGTGTTTATATACCATTATAGCACATGCTTAATTAATATGTGTATTGTTTTATTTTCTTATATTCATTGTATAACACATATGTCTGGTTTGGGCTTGATGATTTTTATCATGAACAATCGTATTTACGAAAACCTAACTTTTGACTAATTTTTGAATTCATCTGATGTTAGGTTTTGGTTCGTATTCTCAAGTGAACCCAATGTTAACCAAACAAGACTCAACTGATGTGGAGTTTCCTAGAGACGTGAGATAACGTTTAGAAGTTGAAGATGGTATTTGATGGAGACTTGAAGACTGAAAGAACTGAAGAAACGAAATCTAGTAGCTACCGCGGTGCGGACAAGTGCACAAACTGCGGCATATGGAGCCGTCAAACTCTTGTGGATTCATGCGGTGTAGACTGCGGCGGAGGCAAATACACCAACCGCGGTATCCTGAGCGGTGTTAACAGTAACGATCTGCGGTGTTGGGCACAGGTGGCCAACCATGACCCAAACCGCGGTAATGGCGGATTTTGTCCAAATCAGGAATGTTGAGCGAAAATAGGAAATGTATTTTCTTCTGGAAGTTCTTGTGCTAATCGGAAAAGGAAAGAGTTTGTCTTCATGAAGAATAGAAAAGTCTTGTACTTGAAGGAAAAGGATTTCTCCTTAACAAAAAGACTTGTAATAAATAGGAAATAGTATTTATGTGGAACAAGTAATTCTTACACGTTTAGGAGTAGGATTTCCTTTTATCTTAAACTTCTTGTACCTAGTATAAATAGACCTTGTAATTAAGTTATTTTGTGAGGAGAAAAAAGAACATCAATTAACATCAGAGGGTAGTGGAGAGATCCGGGTGAGAGACCCGTGGGAATATCGGGGGAAAGATCTAATGGAATATCGGTGGATCAAGTAAGAGATCCGTGGGTGATATTCAGGGGAGACCTAGGGGATATTGGGGGTTCTTGGTGAGGATCTTGTGAGCGTGGTTTGGGGTTTGGGTGCAAGAAAATCCTGGAATATATGGTTGTAACAATTTATCATATAGTGGAACTTTCCCTGTCGTCCTTACGGCCCCTTGGTTTTTTACCTGATTTGGGTTTTCCGCTTATATCTTGTGTTGTGATTGGTTTATTTTTTTTAATATAATTTTCTGTTATTTACGTTATTAATTGCTATGAGTTATGGGAGTATATTAGGCATGACGCGATCATCGGTTCCAAATTCCTCCAACAATTGGTATCAGGGCATTCGTTCAACGATTGCGGTTTCAAGTCTTTACGGGATGCCGTATGGAGGACTTGGTAGTTATGGTTTGGAAATGACATTTTTTCAAGTCTTTAAGAGAGATTGTATAGAGGACTTGGTGGTATTGGGATGATGACTCATAGTTGCCTAGTATGGTTTAGCAAAGGAGATACGTCTTGAAAGCGGATTCAAACTCGGTAAAGTTTGATGAAAAGTAGAATAGATATGAAGGAGAATATTTTTTTTTTGACTTGTGGTGGCAGGTACGAGTCATAGAGATCCAATATGGGTTACACAAGGCGCTAATTGAATATTAAAAAAAATTGAACTCCCGAAGCCTCTAGTCGTGGTGTGGGGCTTATCCAGCAAAGCACTCCCGGTTCTAGTAGCAAGTCTTTCACTAAGTGTGTGATGCAAGGACGAAAGGTCTTTCACATGGTTCAGTGATGTTAGGACATGTTTATCATTTTGGCAGTTTTCCCCACTGGCCATGGAAGAGGATATGTTACTGCTAGTGGTCCATAATTGTGCACAATGCATTGGTCAGAAAGTGATTCAAGGTGTATGGTAGACAAGGATGTCGATGGCTGATAAACTCCCTGGTAATCTGACGTGAGGAGTTGCACCACAATTTCAGCATTTTATTTTCATCATGGTGCCGGAACAATGAACACAAAGCAAAAGGAAGGAAAAAATCTTAGGATGGTTCGTTTCTAAGTGGTTATACCTTGTGGTGGGGTATGTTGATTCTCAATGATGAGAATTGTGGCTGTGGACAAAGGTCTTAAGAATTCAAGCCAATTGGGAGAATTGTTAGGTTTTGCCTCATATTTTCAAGTGAACCCAATGTTAACAAAACAAGACTCAACTGATGTAGAGCTTCATAGAGATGTGAGATAATGTTTAGAAGTTGAAAATGATGTTTGAGGGAGGCTTGAAGAATGAAAGAACTGAAGAAACAAAATTTGGTAGCTACCGCGGTGCGGACAAACGTACAAACGGCAGTATAGGGAGCTGTCTAACTCATATGGATTCACGCGGTGTAGACCGCGGCGGAGACAAATTTACCAACCGTGGTATTCTGAGCGGTGGTTGACAGTGACGATCCGTGGTGTTGGGCGCGGGTGGCCAACCGTTACCCAAACCATGGTAATGGCGAATTTTTCCCAAATCAGGAATATTGTGTGAAAATAGGAAATGTGTTTTCTTCTGGAAGTTCTTGTGCTAATCGGAAAAAGAAAGAGTTTGTCTTTATGATGAATAGGAAAGTCTTGTACTTGAAGGAAATGGATTTCTCCTTAACAAGAAGACTTGTTATAAATAAGAAATAGTATTTATGTGGAACAAGTAATTTTTATACCTTTAGGAGTAGAATTTCCTTTTATCTTAAACTACATGTAACTAGTATAAATAGACCTTGTAATTAGGTTATTTTGTGTGGAGTAAAAAGAACACCATGTAACATCAGAGAGTAGTGGAGAGATCCGGGGTGAGAGACCTGTGGGAATATCCGGGGAGGGATCTAAAGGAATATTAGTGGATCAAGTAAGAGATTTGTGATTGACATTTAGGGGAGACCTAGGGGATATTGGGGGTTCTTGGTGAGGATCTCATGAGCGTGGTTTCGGGTTTGGGTGTGAGAGAATTCTGAAATATATGGTTGTAACAATTTATCATATAGTGGAACTTTCTCTGTCGTCCTGACGGCCCTGGTTTTTTACCCGATTTGGGTTTTCTACATATATCTTGTGTTGTGGTTTGTTTATTTTCTCTCATCTAATTTTCTACTATTGACGTTATTAATTGCTATGAGTTATGGGCGTATATTGACGCGATCATCGGTTCCAAATCCCTCCAACATTTGATCATTAGAATCTTTGTGTATTAACATGTCAATCTAGTGTCTTAAATATAAACAAGAAAGATAAAATAATATATATATATATATATATTATAGTTTAAACTTTTTTTAAGATCATGTGGTTACCATTGTAGCAAGGCTTAATTAGTATGCGTGATATTTTATTTTCTTATAGTCATGGTAGCACATATGTATGTAGAATCCAAGGTTTATATTATTGTCAATAAGATTTCCTTTGTTTGATATAATTGTTTCAACTTTTTCATTTCTTTTTTCTTAATATAAGTTGTTAGCAAAGATTGTTTGAATATATGGTAAATATTTCTTTTTTGAAGTATTATAATTTACAAAATTATGTCGAAATCAAACAATAAATATGCAGTCTGATATGTACTCCTATAATTGAACCTCTCACCACTAATGTGGAAATGATGTGCATAACCACTTGTGTAGGTGATGTGTGAATATTTGGTAAATATTACCCATAAAAACTACAATTAGAGAATACTATCAATATTTTAAATTTGTATTACTAATATAAGGATAGGGTTCAAAAATTTAATGGCTCCTTTTTTGGGGCTTTTGTGCAAATATCACCACATTAATAAATCATGTTTAAAAAACACCAATTAACGAGGGGAGACGAAAATACCCCAAAATTAACTCTATCATTTTGAACTGAGAGAGAAAAAGTGAGAAAAAGTGAAATTGCTTGAAACCAACCGGAGTTGAATCGACGACATCATATTCGACGGCGACAGAATCGGAACTTAGAAACCAGTGTCATTTGGAGAGTTGAACAGAATATCTAAATCTATGGAGGTTAGTTGACCTAGATTATCTATCGTTTTGGTTGTTGATTAAGTAAATGAAATGTTAGATTGGGTTTTATTTGTGGATCTGAGAATGATAATGGGTTAGGCTAGGGTTTTGGATTTGTTGAAAGTTGTTGAGGAAGATGATATTTTTGGTGTTCGAGCTTTTTTTTCATGAACCCGATCATTTTTTTGTTGTTTCCGAGCTTTTATTTTTGAAATTTGTTTGAGTTCATTCGAGCATTTTTGAGTTCATCCGAGCTTTTATATAAGCCCTGAGCTTTTCTATAAAAGCTTCGAGCTTTTATATGAAAGCTCCGAGCTTTTATATGAAAGCTCTAAGCTTTCATAAAGGCTACAAGCTTTTATATATAAGTTCCGAGCTTTTATATATAAATTTTTGGATTTGTTGAAAGTTGATGAGGAAGATGATATTCTGGGTGTCCGAGCTTTTTTTTTCATGAACTCGGGCATTTTTTCGTTGTTTCCGAGCTTTTTTTTTAATTTGTTTGAGTTCATTCGAGCATTTTTGAGTTCATCCGAGCTTTTATATGAAAGCTCTGATCTTTTATATGAAAGCTCCGAGCTATTCTATAATAGCTCCAAGCTTTTATATGAAAGCTCCGAGCTTTTTTAAAAACTCCGAGCTTTTATATGAAAGGTCTAAGCTTTTATATGAAAGGTCCGAGCTTTTATATGAAAGCTTTGAGTTTTTATAAAAGCTCCGAGCTTTTCTATAAAAGATCCGAGCTTTTTATTAAAGCTCCGAGCTTTTATATATAAGCTTCGAGTTTTTATAAAAGCTCGGAGCTTTCATAAAAGGTACGAGCTTTTATATATAAGTTCCGACCTTTTATATATAAGCTCCGAGCTTTTATAAAAACTACGATATTTTATAAAGAAGCTCCGAACTTTTTATTTGACTGTTCGAGCTTTTATATAAAAGGTTCAAGCTTTTTTATTAAAGGTCTGAGCTTATTTTTAAAACCACCGAGCTTTTATGTAAATGGTCCGAGGATTTTTTTTAAAACCTACGAGCATTTTAATCAATGACCCGAGCTAAGCTTGTTATTTTTGAGGATTTCACAGTATATTTAATTATGTTGTTATTAAATTTCAAATGACGAATCGGTTAAGGGAGTCGATTAAAACTCTGGAGGAAGAGTGGTACGAGGGCAAAGTCACTCGCCATGACCATTTTGATGCCCTTGGTCATATAGAGGACGCACTTAATCGGGTCCCTGCAGAATTGGCTGTTGAAGACCGTCGACGGTTCATGGCGTCCTGTTTTGGGCATTTCTTGACCATGCACCGACCGGTGAAGTTTTTGGGTGGTGTTATCCACCAGCTATTTCGGCGGGGGGTGTATCACAATAGGACGTCAGATGATATACGGTTTATGTTAGGCACTCATGATATGAGGTTCTCTAAGGTAGAATTCTGCTTGATCAATGGATTGCGGTTCGGAGTAGTACCGGATACGAGCCACTATGTTAGCGTGGACAATGGCTACATCACTGGTACTTTGGTGGTAAGGATGAGATTTTTTCAGTGGAGTTGAGAGATGTTCTGAGGTGCGGCGAGTTTCGGTAGGCATACGATAGTGTGAAGCTATGCCTCATATATACGCTAAACTGGATACTTATTAGGTTGTACGAGAGAGTAAAAATTCCAGTTTGGCAGATACTGTTGGTGGATGATATCGATACTTTTGACGTGTTCCTGTGGGGTGCACACATGTATAGTCATTCCATATATTCATTCAAGCATGCGCTTAACGGACGACACGAGCAGTTCCAAAGACGCGAACAAGCAAAGGGAGCGACAAACACATGCAAGAGACCTACAACATTTATGGTCCATCTTACGCCCCTCTGGTAAGAGTTTTGTGAATTACAAGATTTAAGTTTGTAATCGTCTATTCGGATTTTTATCGTATTAATTTTTTTTTATAGATTTTTGCTTTTGAGATTATCCACGCGCTTGGGACCCAGTTCGGGACTCGGATGGCTACCGATTTGTCTCCTATTATTCTAAAATGAGTGTTAAAGATACAACCGATGTGGGATAAGTTGTCAAAGATATTCACATCACGGGTAAGTTTCTTATTTGTTAATGTTAAAAGTTATTATTACAATTTCTAAGGGTCTAACAATTGTTTCAGATGTATGTGATGACGAAGCGGGTACCCACAGCAACTGAGAGAGATGAACCATATTATACGAAATTAGTAGTGGCCATACCGGATCGTGATTTCGTTGGGCGTACTAGTGTCGTACCCAGTGATACAGAGGGTTTGGAGGCAGAGTTCGGTGATGGGAGCCCACAAATGCATGCAAATGGTTTAGAGCCGGAGGTATTCGATTTAGGATGCCTGTTGGACATAACTCTAGAGAAGACGTTGGAGGGGAGTGTGAGGTACGTACAAATTGTTGCTCTGTATGAATTTATTTTAAACCCATGTAAATGTCAAACGACTGACAAATATCATTTTGTTTTAGGACCGTCTAGAGCTTAAAATTCAAGATTTGGAGGCTGTTGTCTTTGCTTTACGAGATGGTTTGCTGAACAGTGAAGCGGAACGATAAAGGCAGCATCAGAAGTTGATGAACTATCTTCGGCAGCGGTTGGGGTCGATATCATGGTCAGATATGGATAGTCCACCGTCTCAGGATAGACACTCCAGCCCTAGAGGAAGAGATGGCCATCGTACCCATATAGAGGAGACAGAGCCTGGCACCATTCATCAGATTCATGGTACCATACCTGAGGCCCAGGTTACCAAAACTGGAGTTACAAGAGCCGAGAATGACACTGTAACTGCGGGTCTTCATGAGTTTCCCCTACTAATAGAGGTGCAGGAGACTTCGTCTGAGAGATCCCGTTGTCAAAGCGTTTCCTCCGTCGGAGTTGTCTCAGCAGTTGATCGCATGGCACCCCTCTGCCCAGAGACAGCTCTGGCCAATCCAGACGGACCCCTCCGATAGACATCTCTGGTCCATCCAGCCGGATCCCTACTCCCACCAACACAACCAGGGAATGTTGGGGTTTATGCCCTAAATATGTAATTTGTAAAATGGATTTATGAAATAAATAAAAGGAAAAGTTCAATTCATTCTTGTTATGCTGTTTATTGTATAACATGTGCATAAATTTAACATCCAAGATTGCCGGATGTAATCTCGAACTGTGTATATGAGTGTCATATACGGATGAATACAGTAAGAGACGTGCAATCTAAAGAGTCCATAGATAGCAAATAAAGCTGGGTACTTTATTTGTGTTTAATCTATAGTTACGGTTCATTCCGTAATGTACGGTGATTCTATCTTGAATCATTCATATGGAGATATGAGAATGGAGGCACCTTGTATGATGTGATCATATAGGACTGGGCCATGATATATATGAATCTCTTACCAAGATCCGTTTACCGATGAGATTCATATATATCAACTAATGATGGCTATATGTGGGTGATCTTAATCCTGAGTATCTTATCGACTCCTTCAGGTTAGATCGTGGTCTTTGATATACCATGGGTGAGGTCAGATGCATTTCCTGATCAATATACTCCGTATGTTGGGATTGCGGTTTGGCTTGTGGTTGGGAAGGTTTGTACATAATAGTGAAATTCACTCGTTCTTGTGAGAAGTAGATGGTAGTTCCCTTAAGGATTGATTCGGGCTTGGACAATATGAGCTCTCTCCTAATTCCGTGAGAAATAGGATTTATTGTTCATTATAGAATCAACGGTACTTGAAGGATTTATGTAATTAGAGGGTATAACGGACATTATGACCCAGCTCTAATTATGAACTACTTTGGAGGATCACACCATCTGTAATAGCTATATCAATAGACACCGAGTTATATCAGTCTGTGTAAAAGCGTCTGCAGTTGAGAGAGGGCAGCTTCGGGTTTTTAGTGGAATAACACCGTAGTTAATAATCAAGCAATATTAATTAAAGAGTTTAATTAATGATTCCGAGGATTATTGGAGCTCAAAATACTGTGGGTCCATTAGGTCCCCTTGCTAGCCCGATCGATTTAGGTAACAAGGGTCACGGTTAATTAATTGGATTGTCCAATTAATTGTGTTACAAAAGTGACACGTATATATTCGGGAATTAATTGAATAATGAGATTATTTAATTAATGAATGTTAATGGTTAAATTAATTAAATAATTAGATTATTTAATTATATTAATAATTATGAATTATTAATTAACTATTAATTGGAGGTGTTAGTTGATATATGGATTTAGGTGAAGATAAAATAATCGGATTATTTTATTTTTACTAAATCATTTATCTAAGTATTTGAATTTTAAGTTTAAATTTAAAATACTTATTATCACTTTTAATATATTTGATATATTTGAAAATAATAATTAAAAGATATATATCAATTAATAACACAAGAGATTGCATTAGATGTAAATTGGTGTGTACATAAAACAATAGTCAAAAGAAGAATTTGTATAGGATACAAATACTTAATAAATATATAGATATATTTGTAAGCAAGCAACATAATTGATAAAGATATATTTGTAAGCAAGCAGCATAATATATATATATATATTGTTTCATGTTTTGTGTGTTTTAAAAATACATAGAAGAAAGGGTTTCTTCAATTTTCTCTACATCCTCCATTCAAGTTCCTGAGACCGTGACGCGCCCACACGTAGTTACCAATCCCGGGAGATAGCGAGGAAGATCGAGTGGTTCAGACAGGAGCACATCGTAAAGTGAAAGAGCTTCCAAACATTGGTAAGATTGGTTCAGACAGGAGCATATCGAAAAATGAAGGAGCCTTTAAACGTTGGTAAGTTTTTCTTCTTCTGTTTTTTTGTTGATTACAATTTCCTGTGTTTACAAATTGTATGTATTAGTTTCGAAAAATAATTACGATCTCAAGTTCACTGGTCCCAGATACAGATTATGATCTGTATAAAAAATTTAAGACCTAGTTCCGTTGCGTGACCGGTGAACGGGGTTCCAACAATTAGTATCAGAGCCAATATATTTTTTGGAACATGAAATTGTTTTCGATGCTTATGAATTGTGTAGGCACAATTTAAATTGACTGTATGATGTTTTTGTATGTATATTATTATTATTATTTTAATTTACAAAAACATGAATGATCGTTAATTATATGATACTGTGGATTTAGGTTTATTGGTTGTATTATTATTATATATATATATATATATATATATATATATATATATATATATATATATATTTCTGTTATTGTATTGTAAAAAAAAATTGTAACCTATATTGAAGACCTGGGAAAATCGCGAAGAAGGATTCATGAGATGAATCGGAGTGACCTGAAGAGACTGGAAGACTCGAAAATTACAAGAAGACCAAGGAATGCCTTGGGATTTTTTTTTTTTGTAATTTTAGATTCCAATTTTTTTTAGGTTAAATAATCCACAGTACTCGGTCAATTCATGTATACTTTATATTATATGATGATAAAAGCATTGACATCCATACGTATGTCATTTAGATTAGATGTGCCTAAACAAATATATTTGATATGTCAAACATGCATCATAGCCTGATATTTTATGTATTTTTTTAATGTGATTAAAATGGGCAATATACATAATTGGCTATAATTAATGAGATTAATTTTTAATGGTTAGAAAACTTGGTAATTCTCATTAATATCAATCTAGTTATTAAAGAGTTTAATAAGTTAGATTAATAGGATCATTTATTGTAATTATGATTAATATAATTAATTACCTAATAATAAATGAACATAATAAAGTCTTAGAGTTTTAATAGCTAAAATTTGGTAAACGCTAACATAATAATCTGACCTTAGTAAATAGTTTACAAAAGCTTAGATTATTCACTAATAGATTAGATTTTTAATTGTTAAGAATCATTAATAATTTATTAGTTACTTGAAATTTATTTCTAATTAGTTAATGCGCTAGATAACTTGATTAAAGTTAGTCGTTTAATCCTGTAGAATCTAGGTGCATTAACGGTTAATAGAAAACCCTAATTTTAAAATAGTGAGTGGGAGAGAGATATATGACATATATATCTCGCGGTCTCCATTATTAGTTCAACACCGTGAGATCCGAGTGGGGCATCGTGACGGCTTTGCTTTCGTCCTCCCTAGGGAGGGTATCCACAAAGGTCAATACCAATGTTGACTTCCTAACGGATAGGATTTCTGAGGGTATTTCGGGATTGACCGACCCTAAGGCGGCAATTCTCGAGTTAAGCTCGTGAGATCTGAAATGGTGGGTTACACTCACGAAGGTTTGATTAAGTTTGTTAATTAAAAACCTGAATGAATGAACGATGGTTGAATGATATGGAATAAGAGTATTCTAGAATATCATTTGATTGAGAATGTCTCGATCCAACATGCAAAGACTTGACCGACCCTAAATCGGTACTTCTTTATGGTATGTTGGATTGTCTTGGTATAGCAACTAGTTTTAGGGTAGTTCTAGTTTGTTAAATATGTTCATGCATCATGTTTAAATTTATGTCAAAGCACTCGCACTTGTTTTTAAACAAATGACTGAATGAATGTTTTATTTATTTCAGCAATAATGTCTTCTGCATTACTTCAAATTCTGGTAAACGATAAATTAACTGGTGATAACTACACTAAGTGGAAACTTAACATTAATGCAATATTGGTCACCAAAGACCTCAAGTTTGTGCTTACGGAGGAATGTCCCCCAGCGTCTGCTGCCAATGCCACACGAATTGTTCGTGAGACATACGAGTGATGGGTCTCATCTGATGAGAAGGCCCGAACATATCTGCTGGCTTCTATGACAGACGTGCTTGTCACAAAACATGAAGCAATGACTTCAGCATTCGAAATCATGGATTCATTGCAAGCTATGTTCGGGCAACCCTCCGAGCAAAAGCGACACGAAGCCATTCGTTCTGCTATGCTCGCTCGGATGAAGGAAGGTACATCAATTTGGGAACATGTCCTGAGCATGATGTCTTACTTCAACATGGCAGAAGTCAATGGCGGGGCCATTGACGAACCCAGTCAAGTGAGCATCATACTGACGACTCTTTCGAAGAGTTTCGATCAGTTTAAGAGCAACTATGGGATGAACAAGTTAAGGTTCAATCTCACACAGTTGCTTAATGAGCTCACTACCTTTGAGTCCTTGACTAAGGACAACAAAGGTAAGACCAGTGAGACAAATGTTGTTGAACCATCTTCCTACTCTAATAATAAAAAGAGAAAGAGGTCTACTAGGAAAGCGAAAGGTAAGCCTAAACCCAAGAAAGCCCAAAGCAAGAAGAAGTCCAAGAAAAGTAAATATGTTTACTTGTTCTTGAGTCGTGTTTAGTGGAAGATGATTCTTCACCCTGGATAGTTGATTCAGGGGCCACTAACCATGTTTATTCTTCTTTACAATGGACTGATTCTAGGACACAGCTAGAGGAGCAAGCTATCACAATGCATGTGGGGTCAGGTGATGTAGTGTCGGCACAAGCAGTGGGAGTAATTAGATTACGTTTTTGTAATAATTATTTATTGTTGGACAATGTATTTTATATTCCTGGATTTACACGGAATTTGATTTCCATTTCTAAGTTGTTAGAACAAAAATATTCTGTTTCTTTTAATAATAAATCTGTTATTATTGGAAAGAATGGTCTAAATATTTGTTTAGGAATTAATGAAAATAATTTGTATGTGTTAAGGCCGTTAAAACATATTACAATGTTCAACACCGAAATATTTAAGGTTGAAAAATCAAAAACTAAACGACATAAGATTTCTCCAGATAATGACATGTATCTTTAGCATCTAAAGCTTGGTCATATCAACCTTGACCAGATAAACAGACTAGTAAAAAGCGGACCTTTAAGTGAGTTAACGGTCGGTACCTTACCTGTCTGCGAATCTTGTCTGGAATGTAAGATGACTAAGAGACCTTTTACTGGAAAAGGGCTTAGAGCTAAAGAACCGCTAGAGCTTATACATACAGACGTCTGCGGACTGATGAATGTTAAAGCTATGGGTGGTTATAAGTATTATGTCACCTTTATAGATGACTACTCAAGATATGGATACGTCTACCTAATGCAACGGAAGTCGGAAACATTTGAAATGTTCAAATAATTTCGAGTTGAAGTTAAGAATCAATTAGGTAGGACTATCAAGTCACTATGATCGGATCGTGGAGGTGAGTACCTTGACCAAAAGTTTGAAGACTTCATGGTCGAGCATGGGATAGTTTCCCAACTCACAGCTCCCGGTACACCTCAGTAAAATGGTGTAGAGGAGAGGAGAGGAGAAATAGAACCCTAATGGAAATGGTGAGATCTATGATTAGTTTATCATCATTACCAAATTCCTTATGGGGATATGCGTTACAAATAGCGGCATACATTTTGAATGTGGTGCCATCCAAATCTGTTCCTAAGACTCCCCTAAAGTTGTGGAATGGTCGTAAAGCTAGTTTGTGACATTTCCGCATATGAGGGTGTCCAGCACACGTGCTGAAGAACAGAACTGGAAAGCTAGACTCCAAGTTTGTGGTCTGCCTGTTTGTATGATACTTCAAGGAGACCAGAGGTGGACACTTCTATAGTCCTGAAGATAACAAAGTATTTGTATCGATAAATACAACGTTTCATGAGGAAAGTTATATTAGTGACCATGAACCTTGTTCTAAGATTGTATTGAATGAGTTGGAGCCTAGTGAGACTAGTGCTTCATCAACAAGAGTTTTTGATCCACAAACATCTGAGAGTCAGATGGTTCCTGATCAGGATACACTACCACCTAGACGTAGTGAGAGGGTTGTGAGAGGGTTGTGAGACAACCTGAATGCTATTTAGGTATAGGTGAGGGACAAGGTGTTGTCTCTGCTGATAGTGTTGATGATCCATTGACATTTAAGAATGAAATGGAAGATCCTGATAAAGAGAATGGCTTAAAGCCATGAATCTCGAGATGGAGTCCATGTACTCTAACTCAATCTAGGATCTTGTAGACTTACCGGATAGGGTAAAACCCATTGTAAGTGGATCTACAAGAGAAAGAGATGAGTATACGGGAAGGTAGAGACCTTCAAGGCAAGGCTAGTGGCCAAGGGTTATACCCAGAAAGAGGGGGTCGATTATGAAAAGACCTTCTCGCCAGTAGCCATGTTTAAGTCTAGTAGGACTCTCTTATCTATTGCTGCCTATTTTGATTACGAAATTTGGAAAATGGACGTCAATACTGCATTCTTGAATGACAATCTTGATGAGAGAATCTATATGATACAACCAGAGGGATTCGTATCTCCAGATCAAGAGCAAAAGGTTTGCAAGCTGCAAAGGTCTATCTATAGACTTAAGCAAGCATCTAGATCTTAGAACATCAGGTTTGATGATGTGATCAAAACCTATGACTTTGAGCAGAATGTGGATGAGCCTTGTGTCTACAAGCGCATCATTGATAAGAAAATAGTTTTCTTTGTCCTATATGTAGATGATATCCTACTCATTGGGAATGATGTGGGAGTGTTGTCTGATGTAAAGGGCTGACTGGCTAGCCCAATCCAAATGAAAGATTTGGGAGAGGCGAGTTATGTTCTTGGGATCCAGCTTGTAAGGAATCGTAAGAACAAACTCATAGCACTGTCTCAGGCATCATATATCGATAAGATTCTTGTACGATTTTCGATGCAAAACTCCAAGAAAGGTAATTTACCTTCTAGGCATAGAGTTCACTTGTCTAAGGAACAGTGTCCTAAGACACCTCAAGAAGTTGAGGATATGAGACGTGTACCATATGCATCGACAATAGGTAGTCTTATGTATGTTATATTATGCATGAGACCGGACATCTGCTATGCAGTAGGAATAGTCAGTCGATACCAGTCCAACCCAGGAGTGAATCATTGGGTTGATGTCAAGACAAGTCTCAAGTATCTTCGGAGAACGAGAGACTATATGCTAGTATATTTCGGGCAGGATTTGATCCCGTTAGGACACACGGATTCTGATTTACAGTTAGATAAGGATTCTAGGAAATCCATGTCTGGATCAGTATTCACCCTGAGTGGTGGATCTATTGTGTGGAGAAGTATCAAGCAATCTTTCATTGCTGACTCCACCATGGAAGCCGAATATGTAACCGCTTGTAAAGCTGCTAAAGAGGTTGTTTGGCTCCGTAAGTTCTTGAGTGATCTGGAAGTTGTTCCAGACCTGGATAAGCCCAACATAATTTATTGTGATAACAGTGGTGCTGTGGATAATTCCAAAGAACCAAGAACCACAAAAGAGGGAAGCATATAGAGAGAAAGTATCATCTCATTAGAGAGATAGTGCAGAGAGGAGATGTGATCGTCACAAAGATAGCCTCACAAGACAATCATGCTGATCCATTTATGAAAACCTTACCTGCTAAAGTGTTTTCGGGTCACCTAGATGGTCTAAGGTTACGAGACATGCCTCACATGTTTTAATGCAAGTGGGAGATTTTTGGGGTTTATGCCCTAAAGATGTAATTTGTGATATGGATTTATGAAATAAATAAAAGGAAAAGTTCAATTCATTCTTATTGTAATGTTTATTTTATAACTTGTGTATAAATTTAACATCCAAGATTGTCGGATGTAATCTCGAACTGTGTATATGAGTGTCATATATGAATGGATACAGTAAGAGACGTGCAACCTAAAGAGTCCATAGATAGCAAATAAAGTTGGGTAATTTATTTGTGGTTAATCTATAGTTGCGGTCCATTCCGTAATATACGGTGATTCTATCATGAATCATTCATAAGGAGATATGAGAATGGAGGCACATTGTATGATGTAATAATATAGGACTGGGCCATGATCTATATGAATCTCTCACCAAGATCCGTTTACCGATGAGATTCATATATATCAACTAATGATAGCTATATGTGGGTGATCTTAATCCTGAGTGTCTTATCGATTCCTTCAGGTTAGATCGTGGTCTTTGATATACCATGGGTGAGGTCAGATGCATTTCCTGATCAATATACTCCGTATATTGGGATTGCGGTTTGGCTTGTGGCTGGGAATGTTTGTACACAATAGTGGAATCCACTCGCTCTTGTGATAAGTAGATGGTAGTTCCCTTAAGGATTGATTCGGGGATTGGACAATATGAGCGCTCTCCTAATTCCGTAAGGAAATAGGATTTATTGTTCATTATAGAATCAACGGTACTTAAAGAATATATGTAATTATAGGGGTATAACGGACATTATGACCCAGCTCTAATTATGAACTATTGTGGAGGATCACACCATATGTAATAGCTATATCGATGGACACCGAGTTGTATCGGTCTGTGTAAAAGCGTCTGCAATTGAGAAAGTGCAGCTTCGGGTTTTTAGTGGAATAACACCGGAGTTAATAATAAAGAAATATTAATTAAAGAGTTTAATTAATGATTCCGAGGATTATTGGAGGTCAAAATACTGTGGGTCCATTAGGTCTCTGAAACAAATATTATGGTGCGTATAATATTAATCTAGAGGGGGGGTGAATAGATTTTAAACAATTTTACCAAATTTTCGTTAATGGACAAGTTGACAAAAATACCCCTAGCTTGTTACAATAATATCACAAGTGTAATAAGTGCGGAAATAGTAAAGACACTTGAGATATACGTGGAAACATTCCAAATGGGAAAAACAACGGGCTGAAAAGTGCACCACACTCGAACCTCGAATCCACTAATGGCAAGGAATTACAACCTAATCCCGGTTTAAAATCCACCACCACTACAAAATCCCAGTATAAGTGAACCTAGCCATCTTGCTTGCGATTTAAGCTACCTACTCCCAGAAACAACACAAGTCTTACTTCTCAATGAAGAGATAAAATGGCCTATGTAAACATATGATGATATTCAAAGAACAAACAAGGCTAGGAAACCTTATATGCTTATCTAGGACTATGAGATGGTAATTAATGCAATCCTAGATATCAAAAGCTAAATGATATGTTCAAAAAGCTTAGCTAAACATAGATTAAACAATCCTATGAAGCTATCACAATACAACACTCAATCATGTCATCACAACGATCTCTAATTTGTATCTAGAATATGTTCTAAGAGCATACAAATAATTAAAGAGATGGTTTAACAAGCAAAACACTTAACTTGTAAGAAGATAGTGAAGAACTTACCAAACAAGATGTGATGAAGCAAAACTATCCATTGATGCACTCTAAATTATCTTAGATGATGCAAGATGAAGTTTTTATGCACATGGGAACGCTTCGAGTGTTTAAAGATGAGTTCTTGGAAGAGTTTTCCTTTTGAAATGTGTTCAAAGGAAAAGATATGATGTTCTGAACTCATTTTCGACATGAATACAAATAGTTATATATTTATATATATATATATATATATATATATATATATATATATATATGAGTTTCAACCAAAGTGAGGTCGTTTTGGAAAAAAATGTTCCAGCTTCCGCTATGTGTGCTGGTCGAGTAGCGCGCAGCCTAAATTTTCAATAGGCGCTGGTGGAGTGGCGCAGCATAGTGGCTCATGACATACCACGATCCACAGGAATGTTGCGCTGGTGAGGCTGCGCTAGTCGAGTAGCGCACCACTAGCGCACTGCCCACTTTTTCAACATTGTGCGGGTGCAGTGGCGCAACTCAGTGGTGCATGACAAGCTGCGATCCACTGAAATGCTGCGATGGTGAGGCTGCTCTAGTCGAGTAGCGCACTGCACACTTTTTCAACACTCAAACACACAAAATCAAAATGTCCTAGAGTGATAAAAATGCATCCTATACTAATGCCTATCATGACATAAGACTTTAATTACAAGATGTAAATGAATTAACAGAGTCATTTAAACCAAAATGCACACAAGTATAAACACACAACATATATGAATAAGAGTTATGCATGAATCTGTGAGTGTGTGCAACTATCTCTTCAAAGCAAGTAAGCACAAGAATTTTACATTTGGTGATTCTCCTCTTGAGGTCCTGAGAGCCTAAGCTACCCTTACATAAACCCCAGAAATGTGATTTGTTCACGAAATGAGCCAATCAATAAATGAGGACTTTACAATCTCCCCCTTTGGCTATTTCGTGACAAAACCACCACTCACATTGATCCTCACAAAACAAAATAACATACCGGGAAGATATTCTACATTACAAAGAGATATACATAAAAACAAACTTCAAATCTTCAATCTCTTGTAGAACTATCAAACCTACACACAAAACAAACACAAATACACTTTCCAAACCAAGTGCATGTGAGATGATCAAGTGAATATAAAAAACAAGCATTTGCATTTAAGAATATGAGTACGACATCGTGTAATGCTCCACATCATGCAATGCTCCCCCTCAAAGGGTTACTCCCCCTAAATGTAATCTCCCCAACAAGTACTACTCCTCTTAAAACCAACACATTGCAACTCCCCTAACACCACAAAGGTACTCCCCCTTTTTGTCATGATATAGGCAAAAGAGAAGTCCCCAACCGGGTCACTCAAGGCAAAGAAAGAAATGAGTATACAAGATATTTGCATAAATATATAAGCCACATTTATGCAACTCAATTAATAGGAGAGAAACAAGAAGATTTATTTGAAGAAAATGTGTGAATCAAAAAATGTTTTGCATACAAGACATGTTGCATTCAAGTCCAAAAAAACAATGGTATTTGGCAAAGCAAATGACAAAGGTTTCCAATATAATTCAAACCAATTTCACCATTTGTCATGAGAGAATCAAGGATATAGAGTTTTTATAGATATCAAGTTTTAATAGAACTATATCCAACTTTATAAGCGAAACATGGCATGAGCAACTTTACGCCCTATTTGATTTTTCCGGGTAGGATACCCGTATGATAGTAGCCATGTTCAACTAATAAAGAAAGAGAGACATTGATGAAACATTTTAGTTTCACTAGCTTTTTCACACAATATTTTGCATTCAACAATTGCAATCATCAATTCATGCTTTATCATTTTATCATTAGCATGTCATTAAAGAATCATCATGTCATGGAGATAATTATAGGTCATTCAATATGCACTTCCTATGTAGATCTCCTAGTCCAAAAATGCATGTTTGAACATAAATATGACATGGATTGTAATCAAAGCAAAGTTCACACTTATTGAAGAAAATACAATATACTATAATAAGTGCAACCAAGCTACTCAAGTAATCAATAAAAGAGCATAAACATTTTCAAAATTTTTACATGCAACAAGTATACAATAGCTCTCTTTGCTTGAGTTCCCCTTATGGGGTCAAAGACCAAAACTCATCACTCCATGAAACAAATCCCAATAGATATATTAAGAGTTTTGAATCGAGTAGCATCTAAGGGTTTAGTAAATAGATCCGCTAGTTGATCATTAGTATCTACATGCTCAAGTATTATGCATGTACTCTCAACTAGTTCTCTAATGAAATGATGACGGATGTCAATATGCTTAGTTCTAGAATGTTGAACCGGATTCTTGGAAATATTAATTGCACTCATGTTATCACAAAAGAGAGTAAGAGTACCTTGATTGAATCCATAGTTGACTAGCATTTGCTTCATCCAAAAGAGTTGTGTGCATCCACTCCCAGCAGCTATGTATTCAGCATCATCCGTGGACAAAGAAATTGAATTTTGCTTCTTGCAAAACCAAGAGACAAGGTTGTTCCCAAGGAAAAAGCAACCTGCCCCAAAGTACTTTTCCTATCATCACAATTTCCTGTCCAATCTGCATCACTAAAGCCTACAAGACTAGCATTAGTGTCAAAAGAGCACCAGATACCCTAGTTAGATGTCCCATTCACATAACGAATGATTATCTTAACGGAAGAGAGATGGGACTCCTTAGGATCCGATTGGTACCTAGCACACACACCACACTAAAAGAGATATCAGGCCTACTTACGGTCAAATAGAAAAAGCTACCAATCATGCCACGATACAAAGTTTGGTTCACACTTTTACCGCTAGCATCCTTGCTTAGCTTCAAAGTGGTACTCATGGGTATATCACAATGTTTGGCACTTTCAAGGCCAAATTTCTTCACTAGGTTTTTGGCATACTTAGCTTGGGATATAAAAATCCCATCATCCATTTGCTTAATTTGTAAACCTAGAAAGTAACTTAGCTCATCAACAAGGCTCATTTCAAACTCATGAGACATGACATCAACAAATTGTTGAACGTTGGTGTTATTAATGGAGCCAAAAACTATATCATCAACATAGATTTGAGCTATAAAAAGCTCATCTTTGACTTTCTTGATGAATAAAGTCTTGTCAACACTACCCCAAGTGTAGCCATTGTCTATAAACAATTGAGTGAGACGTTCATACCAAGTCCTTGGTGCTTGTTTCAACCCATATAAAGCCTTCTTAAGATGATATACATGATTAGGGTGGTGATGATCCACAAACCCTTTGGGTTGTTCAACAAACACTTCCTCTTGCAAGAAACCATTGAGGAAGGCACTCTTAACATCCATTTGATACAATTTGAAATTATGCAAACAAGAAATGGATAAAAGAAGTCTAATGGACTCAATCCTAGCAATGGGAGCAAATGTCTCTTCAAAGTCAATACCCTCAATTTGAGAGTACCCTTGTGCTACAAGCCTAGCCTTGTTTCGTACAATATTGCCATCCTCATCGGATTTGTTCCTATCTACCCACTTGGTGCCTATCACATTAGTGTTCTTGGGCCTAGGAACTAGAGTCCAAACCTCATTCCTTTCAAATTGGTTAAGTTCTTCTTGCATGGCAAGAACCCAAAATTCATCCTTTAAGGCTTCATCAACCTTCTTGGGTTCTATTTGAGAAGTGTAGCAAGTGTAGCTAATTAGATTAGCCATTTGATGCCTAGTCCTAATACCCTCATTAACCTCTCCAATGATGTCATCTATGTCATGGAGTTTCCTAACCTATGAAGTAGGTTCTTTTGAGTTCAAGAGAGGAATCCTATCAATATGTTGTGTTATGTCATCATCAAGATTAGTCTTTTCAACATTAGGAATATCAACAACCTTTTTCCAAAGGAGAGTCATCAACTAGATCTACCTCCTTCTCATGGTAATTAGATTTGAGCCTAGTATCATCAATGACAACATTAGATGATTTCATGACGGATCTAGTTTTAAAATTGAAAACTCTATAGGCTCTACTATTCAAGGCATAACCAATGAAGATACCCTTATCACTCTTAGCATCAAATTTGCCAAGTTGATCACGGTTATTCAAAATGTAGCATTTACTTCCAAAGGTGTGGAAATAGCTAACATTTGGATTTCTACCTTTCCATAACTCATAGGAGGTTTGCCTAGTGTGGGGCCTTAGAAAGACTCTATTTCCTATGTAGCTCGCAGTATTGACGGCTTCGGCCCATAAGTTCTTAGGGACATAGTTGCTAAGCAACATCACACGTGCCATCTCTTGAAGAACCCTATTTTTCCTCTCAACAACTCCATTTTTTTGAGGTATCCTAGGAGCCGAAAACTCATGAGAAATGCCTAGACTATTGCAATAGTTTTCAAAATGGGCATTCTCAAACTCCTTCCCATGGTCACTCCTAATCCTTTTAATGCTTTTAATCTTGGAGTTCATTTCATTTTGAATTATGGAACAAAGCATTCTAAACTTGTTAAAGGTTTCAGATTTTTTTCTAAGAAAATAAGTCCAAGTGTACCTAGAGAAGTCATCTACACACACAAAAATGTATCTCTTTCCACCTAAACTCTCGGTTTGCATGGGACCCATAAGATCCATATGGAGAAGCTCTAGAGGTTCGTTGGTGGATAAATACTTGCCCTTTTTGTGCATACCTTTGGTTTGCTTCCCTTGTTGGCAAGGTCCACAAACACCATTTGCCTTTTCCTAAGCTTGGGAAGGCCTCGCACAACATTGAACTTATCTAAGATTCGTAAGTCCCAATAGTTCATGTGACCAAGTCTTTCGTGCCACAACTCAATTTGTTTATTCTTGGATACATTGCAAGAGACACCTCTAGCTTCAAGACAATAGCAATTGTCACTAGATCTCATACCTTTAAAGAAGGTTTGTCCATTTGGCAATATGATAGAACAATCATTTTTCCTAAACAAGACAGAAAGTCCTTCATCACTAAGATGTGAAATGCTTATCAAATTAACTTTTAGACCATCAACATACAAAGCATTGGACAAAGAGGGTAATCTGGGAATGGAAATAGTTCCATTTCCTTTAACTTTCTTTTTGGATCCATCACCAAAGGTGACATTTCCTCCCTCTTCCATCACAAGAGTCTCAAAGAAACTCTTATTTCCAGTCATGTGCCTAGAGCACCCACTATACAAATACCAAAAATCAGAAGAATGAGCTTTCAAGGCAATTTGTGCAACATGGCAAAAGTGTTCATCATTTCTAATCCACCTAGGTGCAATATTTTCCTTCCTAGTGGTCAATGGTACATGGGCTCTAAATGTCCTAGGATCATGCAAAGGTGTTCCATTTTTCCTAGTGACGTGCATCATGGCTTTAGCCTTTTTCTTCTCTATCATGCTATCAATTCTACATAATTTAATATGTCTAAAGCAATTTGGTCTAATATGACCATCAATACCAAAAAAATGACATCTAGGAATGAAGTGAGGGATCATACCATAACCTTGAGGATGCATTGGAGCCTTCTCATGTCTTTGTGGTTGTCTTGATTGTTGTTGAGGGACTTTCCTTCTTTGTTGTTAAGCAAGACTTGATTGCTTCCTTGGTTGAGCTTGTATGATAGGTATCTTCCCTTTATGAGCTTTCGGTTTAGGGAAGTTAACTTGAGGAGCCCTTGTAGGATGGGCTTGAGGTAGGCTTCTTAGTGCCACCTTGACTTGAGCACTACATGGACACTCTCCTAGGTCAAGTTTTTTCTTAGGTGATTGATTAGAAGATGACCCATTGAAATTCATGCTTCTTACAAAAATGGTCTTGCTTGGAGTGGAGGACATCTTGTCATCTTCAAACCCAAGCCCCTTCTTGTCACTTGGCCTCTTTCCAACATCTAACATGTGGTCAAGTTTTTTGGTGCTAGAGTTCATCTTGGCCAACAACTCTCTTGCATCTTCAAGCTCTTTCTCTAACCCTTCTTCATTCCTCTTAGATCTCACCAACTCTTCATGTAGTTGGTCAACTTGAGTTGAGAGCTCTAGGTTTTCTTCTTTTAATCTCTTAATTTCATTCTTGTTCTTTAACCTTAAACTCTCAAACCTAATCATATAGTCCTTGAGATCTATCTTATCCATATTTCCATTTGTGGATTATGATAAAGATCCATCATCACTTGAGTAGTTTTCTTCTTGACTCTCATTTTCTTCTTCACTAGTATCTTTGCTCCTATGAGAGGACGTAAAGGCTATGAAGTTAGCCATGAGTTCTTCATCATTCGAAGACTCATCTCCTTTATTTGGGTTACCACTTTCACTCCATGTGGCAGCCATTACTTTTCCCTTTTTCTTGACCTTGTAATTTGCACATTCATAGGCAAAGTGACTTATCCCACCACATTCATAGCATTGGACTTCTTTCTTCTCGGTCTTTTCTTGCCTAGACTCAATCTTTTTAAAGGGAGCCTTTTTCTTAAAGTCTTGACCCTTGGATCCGAAACCTTTTCTCTCGGACTTGAAGAACTTCTTGAACTTCCTCATTAGCAAGGCCATTTCTTCATCCGAGTCATCACTTTCCTCCTTCTCAACTTTGGAGGCTTTCAAAGCAATATCCTTTTGCTTTTTTGATGGTATGGGGTTAGGACATTTCCTAGATTCATAAGATAGAAGCCTCCCAATCACTTCACTTGGATTCATATCCTTGTAACCACTATTCTCTTCTAAATCCATCACCTTAGACTCAAATCTATCGGGTAGAGATCTCATAATCTTCTGCTTGATCTTCCTATCCGAATAAGAATCACCAAGTTGATGACTTTGGTTCACAATGTCCATCAACCTCACTTCAAAGTCATTGAAGTACTCGTTCTCATCCATCTTGAGCAATTCAAATTACGTTTGGAGAACTTGAAGCTTCGATTCCTTAACCACATCGGTTCCCTCATATGCAACTTATAGGATATCCCATGCCTCCTTAACTATCCTAGTATTTTGAACCAACTTGTACTGGTTCTGATCCATTGAACATTGGATGGCAATCATTGCCTTCCTATTCCACTTTAATGCCTCAAACTCTTGTGCGTTCCACTATTCTTTTGGTTTGAGTATATCATCTTCTACATCTGTATGAGTCATCATGGGTGGAGTGTAGCCATCTTCAACCGCCATCCATGCCCTGTCATGAATTTGGCAAATATACGACTCCATCTTGCCTTTCTAAAAGGCATAATTCAATCCGGTGAGAAGTGGAGGTCTAGTGCTAGAAGCTCCCTCGTTGCCACCGTTTCCACTCATTGTGTTTAATGAATGAATGATATGAATGCAAGTGTATGAATGATCAACACACACACACAAAATGCAACACATACCAAAATGAACAAGGGTCACCTATGTATGTCTAGGAACCTGCTCAGATACCAATTGAAACAAATATTATGGTATGTGTAATATTAATCTAGAGGGGGTGAATAGATTTTAAACAATTTTACCAAATTTTCGTTAATGGACAAGTTGACAAAAATACCCCTAGCTAGTTACAATAATATCACAAGTGTAATAATTGCAGAAATAGTAAAGACATTTGAAATATACGTGGAAACCCTCTAAATGGGAAAAACCATGGGCTGATAAGTGTGTCACATTCGAACCTCGAATCCACTAATGGCATAGGAATTACAAATCCTGGTTTAAAATCCACCACTACTACCTAATCCCGGTAGAAGTGAACCTAGTCCATCTTGCTTGTGATTTAAGCTACCTACTCCCGGAAGCAACACAAGTCTTACTTCTCAATGAAGATATAAAATGGACTATGTGAATATATGATGATATTTAAAGAACAAACAAGGCTAGGAAACCTTATATGCTTATCTAGGATTATGAGATGGCAATTAATGCAATCCTATATATCAAGAGCTAAATGACATGTTCAAAAAACTTAGCTAAACATAGATCAAACAATCCTATGAAGCTATCACAATACAACACTCAATCATGTCATCACAACAATCTCTAATTTGTATCTAGAATATGTTCTAAGAGCATACAAATAATTAAAGAGATGGTTTAGCAAGCAAAACACTTAACTTGTAAGAAGATAGTGAAGAACTTACCAAACAAGATGTGATGAAGCAAAACTATCCATTGATGCACTCTAAATTATCTTAGATGATGCAAGATGAAGTTTTTATGCACATAGGAATGCTTTAAGTGTTTAAAGATGAGTTCTTGGAAGAGTTTTCCTTTTGAAATGTGTTCAAAGGAAAAGATATGATGTTCTGAACTCATTTTCGACCTGAATACAAAGAGTTATATATATATGAGTTTCAACCAAAGTGAGGTCGTTTTGAGAAAAAAACATTCCAGCTTCCGCTATGTGCACTGGTCGAGTAGCACACAGCCTAAATTTTCAATAGGCGCTGGTGGAGTGGCACAGCATAGTGGCGCATGACATACCATGATCCACAGGAATGTTGCGCTGGTGAGGCAGCGCTAGTCGAGTAGCTCACCGCTAGCGCACTGCCCACTTTTTTCAACATTGCGTGGGTGCAGTGGCGCAACTTAGTGGCGCATGACATACGGCGATCCACTGAAATGTTGGGTTGGTGAGGCTGCGCTAGTCGAGTAGCGCACCACCAGTGCACTGCCCACTTTTTCAACACTCAAACACACAAAATCAACAAGTCCTAGAGTGATAAAAATGCATCCTATACTAATGCCTATCAAGACATAAAACTTTAATTACAAGATGCAAATGAATTAACAGAGTCATTTAAATCAAAATGCAGACAAGTATAAACACACAACATATATGAATAAGAGTTATGCATGAATTTGTGAGTGTGTGCAACTATCTCTTCAAAGCAAGTAAGCACAAGAATTTTACCTTTGGTGCTTCTCCTTTTGAGTTCTTGAGAGCCTAAGCTACCATTACATAAACCCTAAAAATGTGATTTGTTCACGAAATGAGACAATCAATAAATTAGGACTTTACAGTCCCCTTGCTAGCCCGATCGATTTAGGTGACAAGGGTCACGGTTAATTAATTGGATTTTCCAATTAATTGTGTTACAAAAGTGACACGTATATATTCGGGAATTAATTGAATAATGAGATTATTTAATTAATGAATGTTAATAGTTAAATTAATTAAATAATTAAATTATGAATTAATAATTAACTATTAATTGGAGGGTGTTAGTTGATATATGGATTTAGGTGAAGATAAAATAATAAGATTATTTTATTTTTACTAAATCATTTATCTAAGTATTTGAATTTAAGTTTAAATTTAAAATAATTATTATCACTTTTAATATATTAGATATATTTAAAAATGATAATTAAAATATATATATCAATTAATAGCACAAGAGATTGATTTGGATGCAAATTGGTGTGTACATGAAACAATAGTCAAAAGAAGAATTTTCATAGGATGCAAATACTTAATAAATATATATCGATATATTTGTAAGCAAGCAACGTAATTGATATAGATATATTTGTAAGCAAACATCATAATATATATATATATATATATATATATATATATATATATTTGAGAAGCAAGCAGAGATAGATTTTTATTTAGTGAAGCAGTGCGTAATATATTTGTGAGCAGCAGTGGTATATATATTTTCGTGAAAAACGAAGCAGGACATAGATATATATATATATATATATTGTTTCATGTTTTGTGTGTTTTAAAAATACATAGAAGAAAGGGTTTCTTCAATTCTCTCTACATCCTCCATTCAAGTTCCTGAGATCGTGACGCATCCACACGCAGTTACCAATCCCGGGAGATAGCAAGGAAGATCGAGTGGTTCAGACAGAAGCACGTCGTAAAGTGAAGGAGCTTCCAAACGTTGGTAAGATTGGTTCAGACAGGAGCATATCGAAAAGTGAAGGAGCCTCCAAATGTTGGTAAGTTTTTCTTCTTCTGTTTTTTTGTTGATTACAATTTCCTGTGTTTACATATTGTAAGTATTAGTTTCGAAAAATAATTACGATCCCAAGTTCACTGGTCCCAGATACAGATTATGATATGTATAAAAATTTTAAGACCTAGTTCAGCTGCGTGACCGATGAACGGGGTTCCAACTTTGATCCCTCCGACACATTGAGACCATACTGTCCGACCCCCATAGGGACATATAGAGATCATCCGGACGGAGCCCTCCTAGGGACACATCGAGATCATCCCGACAGATCCCTCTAGAGACCCCACAGACCCATCCTTTCGCACCCCCCGTATCCCACGAACCCGTAAGATGAGGTGGCAGTTGATGAGCCCATACACTGATCCATGTCGGTCGAAAAAGCCAAGGACAGCGTTGGCATCTACAGAGCATGCATTCATGCCGAATGCTTTAGTAGATGCTAGATAGCTGGAGGCCTATAATGCATACAAAAAGAACACCACTGAAGAATTGTAAGTATCAGACTATTTAGTTTATTGAAATAGCTACTTAAATTGGTTTACTTGTTTTGATATTTTTTTTAAAAAATATACAGACTCGATGTGGATCTTATGGAGCCAGTAGTAGTGAATTGGTTCCAGCGCTTCCAACAGAACTACATGAAGTTGTTTGACACAGTACGTACCTAACTTAAACTCTACCGGCGATCTTTACAATAAATTATTCTAATCATGTTTTACAAAAAACTTTATCAGCATATGGACGTGTACCTGAACATCTTACGGAAGTGTCAGAGAGCATACCCCACTGTGTACAATCAGAGGATGAACGTTCTGAGCACTTAGTTCTTTGTAAGTGTTTTGTAATGTTTGTTCCAATTTAACGTTTGTTGTTTTTCCTGATCCTAACTTCTGTTTAATTTTTATCTGAACAGTCATTGTTTGGAATATGAATGGGATAAAATCATGCCTCTTGGTGCTGACGGGGAAGTACAGACGTTGGGGTGGAAAGTGTTATATTACAAGTGGTCCGCTGAGGACCTTCTCACCGTACGTGGTTTGGATGTGCCATGAACCCGGTCATGGCACGAGGTTGACATGCTAAGTGTTTTACAATTTAGGCCTAACTATGTTTCATAGTGAATGTGGTGTTCAGGAGAAGATTTGATCATATATATATGTTGTACGGGTTCTTACTCTGTGCAACATCCTCCGGCAGCATTGGCTTCTGGCCAACGTGGACCTTATTAGCGGGATCATACACCTTCTAGACCACTTCAGATAGGAAGTCCCCTTTAGCATCAAGAAACGTCAGGTACGACCACTGAGCTGGTTTCTCCTATCTATGTTGCATCAGTTTGGGTTCCACGAGGCCAGGAAACTTGGTGAGCAGAAGTTCCAGAGGCGGAATAGGCCCTTCGAGGTGAGCCTGGTGGCGAGATCAGCTGTGCCGCAACAGGAGAAACGGTATGACTTATCAAACATGAAATTCACTTCCTGTATAATTGAATAACATTCTAACGGTTGTTCATGTCCTGCATTACAGCAATAACTATGGTGCTCATACGTTGTGATTGCTCTAGTACATACTAGCAGATCAGGTCCAATACGACTAGACTGAAGACGATATGCCCACCATCCGGGAGAAGATGGCTGTTGAGGTTTTTTGTAATTCTGAGCCATAATTTCGGTTGTAGTTATTGTACATAACATTTTTTGTAATAAAATTATTGATTTATTTTATTCACATAATTTTTTAAAATTGTTTACAATCAAACCATTATCTCATTGCATACCGGTAATAACAAGAAAACCTATAAATATGAGGCCCATTTATTTTATAAAATGGTATTGATGTACAAGTCCTACAAGTGCAACTAATGACAATGACATACACTTATACTTCGTTAGAGTCCTTTTCAAGGCATGTTTGTTTGTTGTGTCCAACTGAATGTCAGATGCTACACTTGCGTTGATATTTCTAAGGAACAACTCTACTCGAACCATCATTAATCAAAGGTGGGTTAAAACACCTCCTGCTATTATAACCTGATTGTCCACATCTTCTACACGATTGCGTGGTTGTCCTCTCCGAATACGAGACATGTCTTCTGCCTCTCGGGTGTCCAGCTTGTCTTCTAGACAATGGATTCAAGACCACCCGCTCAGCGATATCGGCTGGCACTACCCATGAAGAAGGATGCCCAACAGGCATAATAGGAATCGAGTACGTATCAATTAGTGTTTGTCTCTTGTAGTAGTCCACACACAAATAAGTGAAATCCAGGTTTCGCTCTCTTCAACAACATCAAAAGTAGGTGTCAAACTCATTTGCAACAACCAGATAGATAGGAAATCAAAGTAATGTATCTTGTTGCTGCAAGTGCGTACGAACATGGAAACATGTCCATTTGAAATTTGTTACACGTGCAAGTCTTCTGGGCTAAGTCAACAGCCCATTGCTTGCCGGACCGTTTGACAGAGAATATGTTTCAGTCAACTGGATTGATAGTCATATAACCACACCTGTCAACACGTTTGAAGATCACAAGATGTGTTGCGTCGGTCAATTGATGACGCATGGACTATGCAGCGCGATGGTGATCATGAAACCACCTTTGTAGCGTATTCCTAATGAACTCTGCCAGTGTCAACATGGGCAGTTACCGTGCGAATTTGAGTCATGAGTTTATGCATTCAGCAACATTTGTTGCCATCACCCTATACCTTCTTTTCGGACAATATACACGGGACCACTTGTGGGGACCAACTTCAATGACATAATTGAATGCATTCTGGTGCAGGTTACGTAACTCTTCCATGTGGCGATTATATTTCAACTCAGTATATGATCTACCTACTTTATCCATTATGGCTACTACATCCTTTCTGTAAAACCGCTTCTTCACATATTCAGAAAAGTGCCAGCAACATATCGTATGGGTTGCATCGGGGACAACTTTAGAAACCCCAACTTCAATGCTTGCATGCCGATCGCAAATGAAAACCAGATCATCAATATGGTCTAGGGCACCCTTCAAGCATTCCAAAAACCACTCACATGGAAGGTTGTTTTCTGAGTCACTGTACCCAAAAGCAATTGGATACACCTCTTCATTCCCATCTTGTGCAATAGTAATAAATATTGTACCCCCGAATCTTCCCTTTAAATGGGTACCATCTACTGCAATAACTTGACACATACACCACTAGAATCCTCTGAGTGAGGCACACAAATATATATAAAAAATAGATAAATTTAACAACTTCGTCGCACTGTAAGTCATTTATTGTGTCAGGATTTTGTTGCTCTAACACGTAACCAAATGATGGCAGTAGTTTGAAGGCTTCCTCATGCATTCCATAGGTCAATGACAACGCATATTGCAGGGCTTGATATGCCTTACTGTACAAGATTTGGATGTCATACATTGTTTTCATGTCGGCGATTATGTACTTCGGACGCATTAGTCGACCATTTTGTTGTTGAAGTCTAGGTGCAACCACTTCTCCAATTATGACTGCACTAGCTTGTCGGTGATGGCGGTGAATCTCCTCCAAAGCATATGTGTGTTCATTGATAAAACTTCTTACTTGGAAGTATGTCCATTCATATCTCCTCACCGCTCTTAATTTCCACGTACAGTTGTCCATCAAACAAACCAAATGTAACGTTGTCTTATTCGACATTTTCACCTTCCACTCAAAGTTCTACCGCATTGCAAAATGCCCAACTAGTCTCTTCAAATCCATTTTAGTAGGAAAAAATTGCCCTTTATATACCTTGCTTATTGGTTCTTATTCAACCGAGTTCCTGCTTCCACCCATACCAAACGAGTGTGATTCTACTCCTGGAATAACCCAGGTTGTGACATTACCAGAATCATATGGAGTTAAATTAGGCCGCCTTCGGAAGTCCCACTTATATCTGTTAAACTGTAACTAAATCTTTATACACGTCTTGCAGGTCTTTCTGGTTCGACAGCCTCTTCCTCTTTCTCATTGTTAGCTACAATATCAACCGGATGTAAATTTTCCTCATCATCCATCTCATTTGTCGGCCCAACATTCGGTTCACTGTTCTGCTCATTGTAGAAGTCATTATAATGGTGGTTGAACTTCCCATCATTCATCTCATCCAAACACATTGTCGAATTGAGGTCCGACTAATTCACCGTGGTTGACTACTTCTGGTGGGACACCACACAGGTTTTCCCAACCATCAATCCAACTTCTTTTTGTGAACAACTGGTTGTTTCCGCCTAACGATCGAAATTGTTAGGTGTTATCACGATGAGAGATTTCTTCACCAATGACACCTCCTTCTGCCCTCTCAATTAGACTAACACATACTTGAAGGATCACCATATCTTCCCCTAGCATAAACTGAACATCATCATCGTTTTTTATAAACGTGTGACATGTAGTCCCAATAACCATTGACATAGACTATAGATCTGCATTGTATTTATCCACATCATACTTCACAACAGTTTGCATGATCGAGACCAATTCTTGGTAAGTCATACTCTTTGACATATACATTCCTTGGTTATCATAACCAAAAACCTCTGACTTCCATCTAGTAACTGCTCCCATCGACCATTGTAAGATATGACTATTCTCACCCGATTCATTCTCCTGTCAAAATCATCATCACAAACCATTATTAACAATATCTAAATTCAAACTAAAATAACAATGAAAAAACTTCGAATTGTAGAAAAATAACCTACGAAATTAATTTCAAACACATCGCTCAAAACTAACATAAAGCTCGATCCCATATAAAAACCGCTCGCCAAATTAAAACCTCAGAAACAATAAAAAAAATACCTCTGAAATTATTAAACAAAAACTCGGAAAATAAGAAACAAAATCGGGTAAATGAATAAAAAAAAGCTCATAAATGGAGAAACAAAATCTCGAAAATCAATAACAAAAGCTCGGAAATGAGGAAAAAATTTCTCGGAAATCATTAAAAAAAGCTCGACCACTTCAACAAAGTATCGGAATATTATAAAAAAGCTCGAAAATAAAAAAAATCTAGAAAATAAAAAAAAAATCCTCGGAATAAAAAAAGGCTCGGAAAATAAAAAAATAAGCTCGAACCAATTCATCAAATTCTCGAAAATTAATAATAAAAGCTCAAGTCAATACAACAAAATCTCAGAAATGTATAATAAAAGCTCGAGCCAATACAACAAAATCTCGGAAAACCATAATAAAAGCTCGAGTCAATACAACAAAATCTCGAAAATGCTTAATAAAAGCTCGAGTCAATATAACAAAATCTCGAAAAACCGTAATAAAAGCTCGACCCAATACAAAAAATTCTCGAAAATGCTTAATAAAAGTTCTACCCAATACAACAAATTCTCAGATAAAGAAAAAAAAAACTCGATCAAATATAACAAATTCTCGAAAAATAAACTCGGTGCACATTCTGGAGACTATGTGTTCATGCATTTGTAGAATACATCTTAAATCACTCAAAAATGCATGAAAATAAATTAGGGAGATCATAAAGATTTGTTATCTGCAGATCCGAAAAATGTTTATGACAAACACTTTAGATCGATTTCCAGACTACTTTTTTGGAGAGAGAGTTAACTTCTCTTTCTGAAACCGAAAATCAAAACACAAATACAACTTTTAAGGGCAATTCAGGTAGTGCACAATAATAGATGCATTTTAAACGTAAGTTATTAAACTGGTGACATCATCACAATACAAGAAAAAGAAAATGACAATCCTCACCGTTTCCACTATATGGATATATGATAAAAGGAGCTTCTTCAAGATGTTCGAAGTTTAAGAGTTGAAAGTGTCAAAACAAAGTTGAAAGAAGAAATTAAGGTAATATAAGAAATCATATCAAACTCACATATATCCCACAAAATTGAGACCAGAAAATACAGAAAATTAACATTATACGAACAAACTATATCATTAATAGTTATATTTCGACGAGATGAGATTGGTCCAGCGGGTTCGAGTCATTCCCTCCCTACCCAATTTTCGTTATAGTTTAATACTTCAAAAAAAAATAGTTGTATTTCACAACCTTGGTTTCTCAAGGATAGAAGTGGATTGCCTTGGTTATGGAGCGACCGTCTTCGGTTTCATATTATTTTGTGATCAATGGTGTTCCTATGAGGCAAGTTTCTTTCTATAAGACAAAATCGTCCTCTTTCCCCCCAAGATGTGTTCTCCGCTTGATACGAACCTACTAGATAGAATTCATCGTTGCTTGTAAGGAAGGGATGTCCAATAAGTTTATATACCATAACCTAAGTGGAAATTGTTAAAAATAAACAGAACTATTATGGAAATTTTGTTTTTAACCACATACGAAAATTTTTTCGTTAATAACCACTTTTTTGAGAAATTACTTGAATGCCCTCATATAAAAACCATCCCCAAACACTTTCTCTCTCTTTTCTCTTTTTTTTCTCTCTCATTTCCTCTCTCTCTCCCCGATCTCTCTATCTCGGATCTCTCTCCCTTCGGCGGTGTGCTGGTGAACCGTCACCGGCGTCCCTACGAAGCCGGCGAACTGTCACCGGCCTCCTCTCTCTCTCATTGAACCTCTTTTTCTCTCTCTCGTATCTCTCTCTCTCTCTCTTTCACTCACCTCTCTTTCTCTCTCCTTTCCTTTCTCTCTCACAGGTCGTCGACGGCTTGCCGGAGTGCCGTCGCCCGGGCTTCACGACCGTCCAGCAACACCGTCGAGCTCCCCCTCCGCCGGTGAGTAGATCTGCCGGAAACAATGGAAGAAAATGAAAAACCTAAAAACCCAGAACATTTCAAGTTTTAACATTTCAATTTAGTCAAGATTTCAAGTTTCAACATTTCAATTTATGCACGATTTCAAGTTTCAAAATTTGAAAACGGAAAAATTAAAAACCCAGAACATTTCAAGTTTCAACATTTCAATTTAGTCAAGATTTCAGGTTTCAAAATTTCAATTTAAACAATATTTCAAGTTTCAAAATTTCATGTTTATAGACAAGATTTTAAGTTTCAAGTTTCTAGCCGTGATTTCAAGTTTGGTTTAAGATTTTAGTCATGATTTCAAGTTTTGTTCAGTTTTAAAGAAAAAATCAAATCCAGTGGTATTTTTGTAATTTATGGATATACACTGAATTTTTTTTTAAAAAGTGACTATTAACAAATAAAATTTCAAAAGTGATTACAAAGAAAAGTTTAATGTTTCTCATGACTATTTTTTATTCTCTCCCATAACTAATCTCATACTTAGTCAATGTAGGGTTATAACAGCTTTGTTGGGAATTTTTTATAAAATTAAGATCAGCCGTTACATACAGTGATAGAAATGAGTTTCTCAGGAAGTCAGGCCTTACCAAACAAGGTGAAAAAACGTATTGAGCAGTGCCAGGGATGCTTATTAGTTTCTTTAGGTGGCAAAGCATCAATCGATTTCTACCAACACAATTAGCTTTTTTTCAACCTCCTTAATCTTTAGGCCGTGTACTTGGTTCCATGATAGCTCAATTTTCGTGGGGTGCCACGGACTAAAAAAAAAAGAGAAGGATTAGTTGGATGCCTTGCCAACCCTTAAATTTCCTCACAATCCTACTCTTAAAGTCATAAATTTCACAATCATACAAAGTTTGTTGCAGGTTTCACGGAGAAACACGATCCAGTTCTACAGCATCAAAAGAGAGAAAAAGTAAAGCAGCAGCAAATGAGGCACAGACACAGTTGCAACAGAATCTGAAAGCAGTTTATGAATAGTTCCAAATCCAATGACACAAGTCCAACCTGACTAACCAAACAAGAGCCCCCTTGATTTGTGGATTATGAGCTTTCACGTAAAAGAGTAATGTACATGTAATTTAACTATACCTGGCTGATTTGGTTCGACCAGAGGAAAAAAAAACAAAGCTACATCAACACCAACTTGAAAGTTGAAAGAATAATTATCCTTTGAAGTATTAAATTATTCCACATTAGAAACAGATCAAAAATAGTTCATTACAACCTGATTGAAATTCCCACTGCCAGGAAAAATTTCAAATGTAACAAAGGACACTACTTAAATCTGCATCTGTACAAATCATTAAAAGAGAGGACAACACATAAATTAGACAGTAGCCTTACAAGGACAACACACGAGGAATAGCTGATGTATGAGCCAAGGGAGATAGAGGCATTCTTAGATCCATTCAAAGCCAGGTAAATGATAGAGCTGATAATACTAGAAAAATTATAATAGTACCACCCATACCAGAGCCAAAATAATCACTAGTCTTTCTTAGTCCAGCTTTGCTGACCCTTCTGTTTCCACTAGTAACGGCCAAATCGAGACAAAATGCATTTCTGGTTCACTCTAACTTCATTCTCTCCTCTTGGTGTAGCTTCTTTGGTTCAGCAGGGAAGTATTTAATGCCCACAAAATCACCAACCCGACTGATGACCTGAGAAACAATCCAAAAAGGATTTACGGTCTAGACGTACTAATAAAGCATTATGTCTTAAAGCAGCAACATTAGTAAGTAGCGGTCTGTGCACTAATTTAAATTCATGAGATTTAGAATTTCAGAAATCTAATATGTGCATTTATGAAGGTCTACCATATTTTAATGACCAGAAGTTACCTCCAAGGCTTTGATAAGATCTTCCCTGGTATGAGAAGCAGATATACATATACGGGCTCTTGCTAATAGTAGTGGGGTTGCTGGAAAAGCCACAGTCACAACAGCCACCTGTAACAAACACCATTTTCCAAACTTAAGACATCATATTAAATTTTTAACAAAAATCATAATCACATCATATTATAAAGGTGTACTCACGTTCTGCTTGAGGCACTCTCGAGAGAAGGCAGGGATTTTGGCAGGGTTGTAAAGCATAATTGGCATGACAGGGGAATCATTATCTCCAAGAACCTCAAAACCCATTTTCTGCAGTTCTGACCTAAAAAAGTTGCTATTCTCACGTATACGTGCAAGTTTTTGGGCACCTATACAGAAACAAAAGTGAAGATTGTGTTCAATAAACTCGCAATGACGTGTAGACTCTTAGGAAGTCGATAGTAAACAAAAAAACAAGGAGGAATAGAAAAATATCAAAGCATACCTCGACTGGAACCGTCCTCCCCAAGAATGACCCTTATAGCAGATACTATCTGTTCTGCAGCTGGTAGTGAAATTGAAGTAGCATAGAGATGAGCAGGACAAGTGTACTTCAAGTATTGGATGAGTTCCTTCAATAAGAAGAAAAGAAAGTTTATGCTATAAGAATGTAATTCAGATGACTCATTCATCCTCCCCCTTTCTCGCTAATACAAACATGTCAAGATTAATTCAACTCTGAAAGGTAAAAATTCAGTCACAGTGAGATGGTAAATTAAAGTGTCAATCATAAGATTTTAAAATAATGTGATCAATGGTAAACACCAACTACACTATAGCTGATGACGCTCAAACACAGACCTTAGATCCTGCAATGTAGCCACCACATGATCCAAATGATTTAGTAAAAGTTCCCATCATGATATCCACATCGGCAGTATCCACTCCTAAGAGCTCACAAACACCTCTTCCTGTTTTCCCCACTGCTCCTATGCTGTGGGCTTCATCTAAGTATGTATACGCCTATCAAACAACATAAAGATTATTAAGAGTAGTATAAAAACTTTATTTATTTTATAAGGCACAATATATAAAGCTACATTTCAAGGACATGGCATAAATCTACCAGAACACAATGTCAAATAAATAAAAACAAATAAAGAATACCTATTGTCAGCTTATATGCCAAAGGTTGGGAGGCACTAGACATGCCAGGTCCTAATGGTGAAGTAAGGAGAAAGAAACAAGTATTGGGTGGTTATCACCTTTAACTTCAATATACAACACATGTTGTAACCTACTTATTTTTTAAAACAAAAATTATATGCTCAGAATTTTATCAAAATAACATGAGCATGCTCTTTATTTAAGAAACAATATCTTGTCCATTGGCAACTTGAAGTTAGAAAAGACGCATCCCAAGAAGATTGTTAACAGTATTTCAGTAAATAGTCAACATACTTAAATCATTATAATACTAAACTCTTTGATGTAGGATGAACACTAGAAATAGAAACTTGATACAGAATTTACAGAGAAATGGATAGTATTAGGTTTTAGAAATAGAGAAGAACAGAAATGGGAGAAACTCATAAGAACATATGAGACTAGAAGATCACAATAAACATTCAATTCAATTCATCAAGTCTTATTACAATTGCCTCTGAAGGGGCCTATTTATAGCTAACAAAATGATATACACCGAAACACCTAACACCTGACAAAGATAAAGATAAAACAAACCTAAACTAATCTCTTAAGAATATAATTTATTCTCAAGATAAATAAATATAATAACTACTAATATCATCTAATAATGCTTATCTAGTTCCCCATCACTCTTCCTGCGAAATTAAAAAATAAAAAAATATATAAAAAAAAGTTGAAAGTGTTTTTTATGCCTTCCATGACATGATAGTTCAATGCACATATTGAAATGAAAACATGTCGACACAACCTTATACTTTTTACAGATAGCTATAATCTCAGGAAGTTTGCATAACTCCCCTTCCATGCTGTATATCCCCTCCACGATGACAACTATCTTCTTCCAAGGTCTATGAGTCCTAGGTTGACCGCCTGCGATTTGTTCTCTCAAGACTTCCTCCAAGTGAGAGGGTGCTGTAAGCAAAACAGTAAATACAAAAGGTGAGCAGAAAAACCAAACCCAAATTGAAACGTTACTAGCATTTTGCAGGAACAAGCACAATACGGATAATTAATATGATGTGTCAACTTAAGTCATATTCAATAGTATTTGACTCCTATCGAAAGGAGAATGAAAAAAAAAAAAAAAAACTTATATTCAACAAACTTAACACGGTATCAAGTGATAACCATAAAATACAAATTACATCAATATAAAACAAAAAACTTACTATTGTGCTGGAAAACCCGAACAGTTGCTCCAGATCCTCGGGCACCATTGACAATGGAATTGTGGTTCAAAGAATCACTGATAATCAAGCTTCCCTATAATTGACAGGCAGTTAAAAGTTGACTTGCAGAAATTAAAACCCAAGTTTTATGAAGAGCACAATTAGTTCAGCATACAAACCTTCCCCACCAAGACTGGAAGGATAGCAGAGTTTGTGACATAGCCCATACCAAAAACAATAGCAGCTGGTTTTCCAACAAACCTTGCAACACACTCCTCCAACTCATTGTGCAACACTGTCGTGCCTGATGACAAAATTCCATTAGTAAAACCTTATGGTGTAACGCACTAACGCTACACATCCCAAAAAATGCCCAAATCATATGGCATCTTGCTTGTAAATGTCGTGTAGATTATGAGATGGTGTAGTGCATAGGGAAACTGTCACATCATCTGAGATGAAATAATATTTTGAGATAGCAAATGCATCTTAAAAGGTCATACACTCACCACCATCCACCCGGGTACTACAGGTACTAGAAGAATATTTTTTCAGTGACTCAATTACTCGAGGTGTGCAGTATTCATCTGCTGCAGCAAAGCCAAGGTAGTTGTATGATCCCAAATTCAGGCATCTATTTATTTTTTCGGTTCGTCTGCATCAGGATCAATCAGTCGTATAATTATCGGTGCAATGACTTTGCAGAACAAAAATTGCTAAAGAAACTAAATAATCCTATGTCAAAAATCATAAGAGCCTAATACAAGTGAGGAATTTACTTCAGTGTCTTATTGTTGTCGTTGGAGTAACGTTCAACCACGTCAAACCACGCATCAGGAGCACTTGATATAGGTCGCCCAAAACAGTCCTGCCAGATATAAGTTCAAATCAATTACATAATGGAAGTTAAGTTGAGCAAACAATTCCATACTGATCATTCCAGATATGAAGCAATTTAAGAATCTAGTTTATCAACATTAAATTGCAGTGGTACAGAATTTAAAACATTTGTTAACGCAATACATGGCACTTGGTTTTTTTAGTGGAAGACCATTGTCGAATTTTTTAGTTCTATTAGCAAAACATACAATAATACAATAACTCAATCTCTCAAAAGTGATCATGCACTCACTGTCATTGATTCTTCATTAACCCACTTAATAGTTCATATAATTTATAGAAATGATCGTTTCCCACTTCATTGTTTCGAATTATTTTACACCCCCCACCACCACACACAGACACACACACACAACATATATATCACGAAAAAAAAAAACTACATAATTTATTAATCCAATCAAATCTTCATGAAATGCCAAGTCTAATTCAATCACCACGTCCACAAGCCAAATCAACAACCCAATTCCAATGAAAAAATATAATATATTTTAGAATTCAGACAAATCAACAGTCAAAATACCTGAATTCGGAGATACAAACGTCGTATATAGAAATCTTCGAGGCCTAAGCAGATTGGCGCATATCCCTGATCAAACAAAACAAAAACAAAAACAAAAAACCAATAACAAAACAGGAAAGAAAAAAGGGAGAGACGCGATCAAGAACACAACAGCAGCAGCAGTTTGTTTTACCTGAAGATTATTGGGGCTCCACCACCCATCACTAAATTTGCGAAAGAAATCTCTGATTTGACCGAAAGCGAACAACAATCCATAGCTAAAGTACGTCGTCAGAGCAGTCAAATACGGAATTGCAATCATCTCTTCTCTCGAAAAGTATAATCGATAAAATGAATGCGAATACGAGAGACAAAGATCAGATCTATGAAGATCGAAGAGAATTCAAAAGGGAAGTGGAATCAGGTGAGATCCGGGTGGAGAAACCCAATTCAATCGAGGATCCGAAAAGCGGACCCGATTGAGAGAATCAGAGAAGTTGTGGGTTGCTATTGGATTGGCCTATAGATTCTAAATTATAGTTTTGGGACTCCGCCTTTTTAAACTAGACTCGTCCTGGTCAATCAATTATTCTAAATCAATTTTCTGACAATGTATTCTTAAAATCGGAAACATATAGTTGATCAAATTAAAGGAGTGGATGAGTTGATCAAATTCTGTGTTATTAGATTGACACATGTTTTTCAACCTAAATTGTATAGGGTATAGATTATTATTGCCGGACAGGACAATTAATTGTTGTTTTTTAGCTCTTGTCATGTCATCGAACGCCCCTCTAGTCTAGCAATACCTCGATTCGAATTCGAAACTTGGAGTAAAAGGGTCAAATTATAAAAATATAAAATTAATAGAACTAAAATGTATAATATATATTTTTTATATTTTTTTAACTATTATAAAAGTAAAAATAAAACACTATGGGTCGGGGTCTATGGCCCCTCTAAATAACGTGATAATGACAATCATTTACCACAGCATTTCAGATGATTTTTGGATAAATTTTTAAAAATTTGAAGCAATAATGTGAATACAACCAATTCAACTTTTCTTCTAGAAGAATTTGTAATTATTCATAGTTTTTTTTTAATTACAAATTTGAAATTGAAATAGAATATATAGAATAGGCTAACAATTTCATTGGTGTGGGCGTGATAAGTAAGATAGTGTTTTGCGAAAAAGAAAATTAAAAGTAAGAATAATGGTTTTGGTTTTGGCTTTCGAAATCAGCAAACGTGTGCGGCAATTGAGAGAAAAAAAACATGGTAGAATAACTAAAAATATCAACAACAACAAAACGTTTATATCAATTTTACATTTTGTTTGACATTAAAACCTAAAATCATTGATCAATTTAGTTAAATAATTGGGATTAGGGATATCAAAATTACCCGTTGGTTTAGGGGGTCTGCAGGGACACGACCCATTAGGGGTGGGTTTAGTGACTACGATTTATAATATGGTATGGGTATGTTAATTTTTTTTATCCCCAATTTATTTTCGGTATGGTTTTGGGATTCTCAATCCCCGCCCTGCTCCGTACCGGTACCCGTTATATATATATATACTTTAACTATAATGAAATTTTCCCTCACTTTTTTCTCTCTATTTTTCCGTCTATTCAAACTCTGTTTCATTCCAAACATTATATATAATATACCTCATATTAGATTTTTTTTTTTTTTAACTCTCTATTTGACTAGTACTCTACTCTTTCTTCCATCTTCCGATCAAAGTCCCAAGTCCCAACAAGCAGCACTGCATCATGTGTGCTTCTTTCTTTCTTATTTGTTCTACTTTTGTCGTATGTAAATTTTATCAGACGTACACGTTATTGACAAAGAGGATAAAATTACCAGGTGGACATCCGAATAGACATTCAGAAAATATCCTACAAGACATCACCAAAGAAGAGAAGCCCGAGTCAACAAGTATTGAACAAAACCTACTCGGGGTCAACTGACGTCATATACTACTCAGGGTCAATTAAAGATGCTCGGGGCTAGTTGATGACATTTTCTACTCGGGATCAGATGACGTCATTCGTGACCAGCTAATATCGTTTTCTACTCGGGACAAACATGAAGAAAATCGAATAAAAAGCCCAGCGCGTAGCTCACACGAGTCGAGTCGTTAAAACACGCGAAGATATCCATATCAAAGAGGAATTCCAAGAAGAATAGAATACCAGACAGAAAGGGTTCTAAATCATGCAACAATTTTATTTCATCAAAAAGACTACGCTTTTATAAGGAAATAAGCACTAACTAGACTGTTGTTTGGGTTTATGCCCTAAACATGTAACTTGTAAATGGATTTATGAAGTAAATAAAAAGAAATGTTCAATTCATTCTAGTTATGTTATTTATTTTATATACTTGTGCACATATTAACATCCTGGATTACCGTATGTAATCTCGGCCTGTGTATATGAGTGTCATATACGGATGGATACAGTAAGAGACGTGCAATCTAAAGAGTCCATAGATAGCAAATAAAGCTGGGTACTTCATTTGTGGTTAATCTATAGATGCGGTCCATTCCGTAATGTACAATGATTCTATCTTGAATCATTCATATAAGATATGAGAATGGAGACACCTTGTATGATGTGATCATATAGGACTGGGCCATGATCTATATGAATCTCACACCAAGATCCGTTCACTGATGAGATTCATATATATCAACTAATTATGGATATATGTGGGTGATCTTAATCCTGGGTGTCTTATCGACTCTTTCAGGTTAGATCGTGGTCTTTGATATACCATGGATGAGGTCAGATGTATTTCCTGATCAATATACTCCATATGTTGGGATTACAGTTTGGCTTGTGGTTAGGAAGGTTTGTACACAATAGTGAAATCCACTCCTTCTTGTAAGAAGTAGATGGTAGTTCCCTTAAGGGTTGATTCGGGGCTTGGACAATATGAGCGCTCTCCTAATTCCGTAAGGAAATATGATTTATTATCTATTAGAGAATCAATTATACTTAAAGGATATATGTAATTAGAGGGGTATAACGGATATTATGACCTAGCTCTAATTATGAACTACTATGGAGGATCACACCATATGTAATAGCTATATCGAAAGACACCTAATTGTATCGGTCTGTGTAAAAACGTATGCAGTTGATGGAGTGGAATTTCGGGTTTTTAGTGGAATAACACCGGAATTAATAATTAAAGTATATTAATTAAAGAGTTTAATTAATGATTCTGAGGATTATTAGAGTTCAGAATACTATGAGTCCATTAGGTCCTCTTGCTAGCCTGATCGATTTAGGTAACAAGGGACACGGTTAATTAATTGGATTGTCCAGTTAATTGTGTTACAAAAGTGACACGTATTTATTCGGAAATTAATTAAATAATGACAATTAAATAAATTAAATAATGAGATTATTTAATTATGTTATTAATCACTAAATGGAGGGTATATGTTGATATTTTTTATGAATAAAATAAGATAATGTGATTATTTTATTTTATTAAATTAAATATTTTATTTTTGAATTTAAATAGATTGAATTCAAAATTAAAATTAAATAAAAGATATGAGATATTTTTTATTTGAAAGTTTTTAAAAATCAAATATATATTTGATCATATTTTTGAATTTTATATATGTGATATATATTATTAAAAAAAGGTAAATGTGCGTGAAAACGCACGGCTCACAAATATATATATATATTTTTTTTTTTTTTTGACAATTGACAAAAAGTTTTTTTAGTCAAACACATTAAATATATATATATATATATATATATATATATGTGTGTGTGTGTATGTGTGCCGCACGCATCTTTTTTTTTGCTTTTGTGCACTATGTGGGTGCATGAACAAGTGAGCATCAGTGTGCAAGCATATGCGTTAAACGCATAAATAAGAATATAGACATATTTTTGCTTAGTGTGCTTGTGTGCATAAAAAAATAAAAGGAAAAAAAGTTTTAAGTGCATGAGATGCAAACAATGCAAGTGTTGCATAGTGAAAATTAAGAAAGAGTTTCTTAGTTTTCCTACATCCTCCATTCTAAGTTCCTGAGACCGTGACGCGGCCACACACAGTTACCAGTCCCCGGACATAGTAAGGAAGATCAGTGGTACAGACCAGGAGCATATCGAAAAGTGAATGAACCTTCAAACGTTGGTATGATTCTTTTAATCTTCATTTTTATTATTGATTATAATTTCCTGTATTTACATATATATTTTATTAGTGTAATAATTAGTATATGTATTTGTTCCAAAAATAAATACGATCACAAGTTCACTGGTCTCAGATACAGATTACGATCTGTATAAAAAAAATTAAGACTCATTTACGCTGCGTGATCGGTGAACGAGATTCCAACAATTGGAATCAGAGCAAAGGCAGTGGCGACTGGCCGATCCCCGAGAACTCTCACGCGTGATCGTGTGACGAAGCGTGGCTCTCCGCCCGGGGGCTTCTTAGAGGAGTGCTCTGATAGGTATCTGTGGGTGTCACCCCAAGAAGTTGGGACCATGCCCACACCCATGAAATGGGAATTGGTATCAACAATTGGTATCAGAGCCAATTTTATTTTCGGAAAAGGAAATTGTTTTCGATGCTCCTGTATGTATGATTGTGTAGGCACGATTTAAATTGACTGTATGATGTTTTTGTATGTATATATTTTTTTAATTTATAAAAACATGATTGATCGTTAATTATTGGTACTGTGGATTTAGGGTTTATGGGTTGTATAATTTATATATATATATATATATATATATATATATATATATATATATTTAACTATTATTGTATTGTAAAAAAAAAATTGTAACCTATGTTGAAGACTTGGAAAAATCGCGAAGAAAGATTCATGAGATGAATCGAAGTGACCTGAAGAGACTGGAAGACTTGAAAATTACAAGAAGATCAAGGAATGCCTTGGGGATATTTTTGTAATTTTATATTCTATTTTTTTTTAGGTTAAATAATCCACAGTACTCGGTCAATTCATGTATGCTTTATATTATGTGATGATAAAAAGTATTGTCATGCATACGTATGTCATTTAGATTAGATGTGCCTACACAAATATATTTGATCTGTCATACATGAATCATAGCCTGATATTTTATGTATTTTTTTAATGTGATTAAAATGGGTAAATACATAAATTGGCTATGAAAATGAGATTAGTTTTTTAATTGTTAATAAACTTGGTAATTCTCATTAATATTAATCTAGTTATCAAAGAGTTTAGTAAGTTAGATTAATATGGTCATTTATAGTAATTAGGATTAATTTGATTAATTGCCTAATTATAAATGAACCGAATATTGTGTTAGAGTTTTAATAGTTAAAACTTGGTAAACATTTTCATAATAATCTGAGCTTAGTAAATAGTTTACAAAGGCTTAGATTATTCACTATTAGATTAGATTTTTAATTGTTAAAAATCATTAATAATTTATTAGTTAATTAGAATTTGTTTCTAATAATGAATTAGTTAATGCACTAGATAACTTGATTAAAGTTAGCTGTTTGATCATGTAGAGTCTAGGTGCATGAACGGATAATAGAAAACCCTAGTTTTAAAATAGTGAGTGGGAGAGGGATATATGACATATATATCCCGCGCTCTCCATCATTAGTTCAACACCGTGAGATCCGAGTGGGGCCTCGTGACGGCTTTGCTTTCGTCCTCCCTAAGGAGGGTTTCCACAAAGGTCAATACCAAGGTTGACTTCCTAACGGATAGAATTTCTGAGGGTATTTCGGAATTGACTGACCCTAAGACCACAATTCTCGAGTTAAGCTCGTGAGATCTGAAATGGTGGGTTACACTCATGAAGGTTTTGATTAAGTTTGTTAATTAAAAACCTGACTGAATAAACGATGGTTGAATGATATGGAATAAGAGTTATTCTAGAATATCATTTGATTGAGAATGCCTCGGTCCAACATGCAAAGATTTGACTGACCCTAAGGCAGCATTTTTTCGTGGTATGTTGGATTGTCGTGGTATAGTAACTATTTTTAGGGTAGTTCTAGTTCGTTAAACATGTTCATGCATCATGTTTAAATTTATACCAAATCACTCGCACTTGTTTTAAATAAATGACTGAATGAATGTTTTATTTATTTCAGCAATGTCTTCTACATTACTTCAAATTCTCGCAAACGACAAATTAACTGGTGATAACTACACAAAGTGGAAACTAAATATTAATGCAATTTTGGTCACCAAAGACCTCAAGTTTGTGCTTACGGAGGAATGACCTCCAACGCCTACTGCCAATGCCACACGAACTGTTCGTGAGGCATACCAGCAATGAGTCTCATCTGATGAGAAGGCCCGAACATATCTGTTGGCATCTATGACAGACGTGCTTGTCACAAAGCATGAAACAATGACTTCAGCATTCGAAATCATGGATTCATTGCAACCTATGTTCGGGCAGCCTTCCGAGCAAAAGTGACACGAAGTTGTTCGTTCCACTATGCTCGCTCGCATGAAGTAAGGAACGTCAGTTCGGGAACATGTCCTTAGCATGATGTCTTACTTCAACACGGCAGAAGTCAATGATTGGGCCATTGACGAACCTAGTCAGGTGAGCATCATACTGACGACTCTTTCGAAGAGTTTGGATCGGTTTAAAAGCAACTACGGGGATGAACAAGTTAAAGTTCAGTTTCACACGGTTTCTTAATGAGCTCGCAACCTTTGAGTCCTTGATTAAGGACAGCAAGGGTAAGACCGGTGAGGTAAATGTTACCGAACCATCTTCCTCCAATAATAAGAAAAGGAAGAGGTCTGCTGGGAAGGTGAAGGGTAAGTCCAAACCCAAGAAAGCCCAAAACAAGAAGAAGTCTAAGAAAAGTAAATATGATTTACTTGTTCTTAAGCCATGTTTAGTGGAAGATGATTCTTCACCCTGGATAGTTGATTCGGGGGCCACTAACCATGTTTGTTCTTCTTTGCAATGGACTGATTCTTGGACACAACTAGAAGAGGGGGCCCTTCTCAATGCGTGTGGGGTCAGGGGATGTCGTATCGGCACGAGCAATGGGCGTAATTAGATTACGTTTTTGTAATAATTATATATTGTTGGACAATGTATTTTATATTCCTGGATTTACATGGAATTTGATTTCCTTTTCTAAGTTGTTAGAACAAAAAAAAATCTGTTTCTTTTAATAATAAGTCTGTTATTATTGGAAAGAATGGTCTGAATATTTGTTCAGGAATTAATGAAAACAATTTGTATGTGTTAAGACCGTTAATACATACTACACTGTTCAACACCGAAATGTTTAAGGTTGAAAAACCAAAAACTAAACGACATAAGTTTTCTCTAGATAATGACACGTATCTCTGACATCTAAGGCTTGGTCATATCAACCTTGACCGGATAGACAGATTGGTAAAAAGCGTACCTTTAAGTGAGTTAAAGGTTGGCACATTACCTGTCTGCAAATCTTGTATGGAAGGTAAGATGACTAAGAGACCTTTTACTGGAAAAGGGCTTAGAGCTAAAGAACCACTAGAGCTTATACATACAGACGTCTGTGGACCGATGAATGTTTAAGCTAGGGGTGGTTATGAGTATTATGTCACCTTCATAGATGACTACTCAAGATACGGATACGTCTGCCTGATGCAACGGAAGTCGGAAATATTTGAAAAGTTTAAAGATTTCCGAGCTAAAGTTGAGAATCAATTAGGTAGGACTATCAAGTACTACGATCGGATCGTAGAGGTGAGTACCTTGACCAAGAGTTTGAAGACTTCATGGTCGAGCATGGGATAGTTTCCCAACTCACAGCTTCCGGTACACCTCAACAAAATGGTGTAGCGGAGAGGAGAAATAGACACCTAATGGAAAAGGTGAGATCTATGATTAGTTTCTCATCATTACCAAATTCCATCTGGGGATATGCGTTACAAACAGTGGCATACATTTTGAATGTAGTGCCATCCAAATCTATTTCTTAGACTCTCCTAGAGTTGTGGAATGATCATAAAGCTAGTTTGGTACATTTTCACATATGGGTGTGTCCAGCACACGTGCTGAAGAACATAACTGGAAAGCTAGACTCCAAGTCTGTTGTCTGCCTGTTTGTAGGATACTCCAATGAGACCAGAGGTGGACACTTCTATAGTCCCGAAGATAACAAAGTATTTGTATCGACAAATGCAACGTTTCTTGAGGACTATTACATTAGTGACCATAAACCTCGTTCCAAGATTGTATTAAATGAGTTGGAGCCTGGTGAGACTAGTGCTTCATCAACAAGAGTTGTTGATACACAAACATCTGAGAGTCAGATGGTTCCTGATCAGGATACACTACCACCTAGACGTAGTGAGAGGGTTGTGAGACAACCTGAACGCTATTTAGGTATAAGTGAGGGACAAGGTGTTGTCTCTGCTGATAGTATGGATGATCCATTGACATTTAAGAATGTAGTGGAAGATCCTGATAAAGAGGAATGGCTTAAAGCCATGAATCTCGAGATGGAGTCCATGTACTTTAACTCAGTCTGGGATCTTGTAGACTTACCGGATGGGGTAAAACCCATAGAGTGTAAGTGGATCTACAAGAGAAGAGAGGAGTAGACGGGAAGGTAGAGACCTTCAAGGCAAGGCTAGTGGCCAAGGGTTATACCCAGAAAGAGGGGGTCGATTATGAAGAAACATTCTCGCCAGTAGCCATGTTTAAGTCTATTAGGATTCTCTTATCCATTGCTGCCTATTTCGATTATGAAATTTGGCAAATGAACGTCAAGACTGCATTCTTGAATGGCAATCTTGATGAGAGCATCTATATGAAGCAACCAAAGGGATTCATGTCTCCAGATCAAGAGCAAAAGGTTTGCAAGCTGTAAAGGTCCATCTATGGACTTAAGCAATCATCTAGATTTTGGAACATTAGGTTCGATGATGTGATAAAAACCTATGGCTTCGAGCAAAACGTTGATGAGTCTTGTGTCTACAAACGTATCATTGATAAGAAAGTAGTTTTCTTGGTCCTATACGTAGATGATATCCTACTTATTAGGAATGATGTAGGAGTGTTGTCTAATGTAAAGGGCTGACTGGCTAGCCAATTCCAAATGAAAGATTTAGGAGAGGCAAGTTATGTTCTAGGGATCCAACTTATAAGGGATCGTAAGAACAAACTTATGGCACTGTCTCAAGCATCATATATCGATAAGATTCTTGTGCTATTTTCGATACAGAACTCCAAGAAAGGTAATTTACCTTCCATGTATGAAGTTCACTTGTCTAAGGAACAGTGTCCTAAGACACCTCAAGAAGTTGAGGATATGAGATGTGTACCCTATGCATCGGCAGTAGGTAGTCTCATGTATGCTATGTTATACACGAGACCGGACATCTGATATGCAGTGGGAGTAGTCAGCAGGTACTAGTCCAACCCAGGATTGGATCATTGGGTTGTTGTCAAGACTATTCTCAAGTGTCTTCGAAGAACGAGAAATTATATACTAGTGTATTCCGGACAGGATTTGATCCCGTTAGGATACACGAATTTTGATTTTCAGTCAGACAGAGATTCTAGAAATCCACGTCTAGATCAGTATTCACCCTGAGTGTTGGAGCCATTGTGTGGAGAAGTATCAAGCAATCTTGCATTGCTGACTCCACCATGAAAGCCGAATATGTAGCTGCTTGTGAAGCTGCTAAAGAGGCTGTTTGGCTCCGTAAGTTCTTGAGTGATCTAGAAGTTGTTCCAGCCTGGATAAGCCCATCACACTTTATTGTGATAACAGTGGTGTTGTGGCTAATTCCAAAGAACCAAGAAGCCACAAGAGAGGGAAGCTTATAGAGAAAGTATCATCTCATCAGAGAGATAGTGCATGATCGTCACCAATATAGGCTCACAAGACAATCATGTTGATTCATTTACAAAGACCTTACCGGCTAAAGTGTTTTCGGGTCACCTAGATGGTTTAGGGTTACGAGACATGCCTCACATGCTTTAGTGCAAGTGGGAGATTGTTGGGGTTTATGCCCTAAACATGTAACTTGTAAATGGATTTATAAAGTAAATAAAAAGAAAGGTTCAATTCATTATAGTTATGTTATTTATTTTATAAACTTGTGCACATATTAACATCTTGGATTGCCGGATGTAATCTCGATCTGTGTATATGAGTGTCATATACGGATAGATACAGTAAGAGACGTGCAATCTAAAGAGTCCATAGATAGCAAATAAAGTTGGGTACTTCATTTGTGGTTAATCTATAGCTGCGGTCCATTCCGTAATGTACAATGATTCTATCATGAATCATTCATATGAGATATGGGAATGGAGGCACCTTGTATGATGTGATCATATAGGACTGGGCCATGATCTATATGAATCTCACACCAAGATCCGTTTACTGATGAGATTCATATATATCAACTAATTATTGATATATGTGGGTGATCTTAATCCTGAGTGTCTTATCTACTCCTTCAGGTTAGATCATGGTCTTTGATATACCATGGGTGAGGTCAGATACATTTTCTGATCAATATACTCCGTATGTTGGGATGACGGTTTGGCTTGTGGTTGAAAAGGTTTGTACACAATAGTGGAATCCACTCCTTCTTGTAAGAAGTAGATGGTAGTTCTCTTAAGGGTTGATTCGGGGCTTGGACAATATGAGCGCTCTTCTAATTCCGTGAGGAAATAGGATTTATTGTCCATTAGAGAATCAATGGTACTTAAAGGATATATGTAATTAGAGGGGTATAACGGATATTATGACCCAGCTCTAATTATGAACTACTGTAGAGGATCACACCATATGTAATAGCTATATCGATGGACACCGAGTTGTATCGATCTAAGTAAAAACGTCTGCAGTTGAGGGAGTGCAGCTTCGGGTTTTTAGTGGAATAATACCAGAGTTAATAATAAAAGAATATTAATTAAAGAGTTTAATTAATGATTCTGAGGATTATTGGAGCTCAAAATACTGTGGGTCCAACCCGATCGATTTAGGTAACAAGGGTCACGGTTAATTAATTGGAGTGTCCAGTTAATCGTGTTACGAAAGTAACACGTATTTATTCGGGAATTAATTAAATAATGGGATTATTTAGTTAATGAATAATGGTGATTAAATAAATTAAATCTTGAGATTATTTAATTATGTTATTAATCACTAAATGGAGGGTGTATGTTGATATTTATTTTTGAATAAAATTAGATAATGTAATTATTTTATTTTATTAAATTAAATATTTATTTTGGAATTTAAATAGTTTGAATTCAAAATTAAAATCAAATAAAAAATAAAAAATATTTTTTATTAGAAAGTTTTTAAAAATCAAATATAGATTTGATCATATTTTTGAATTTTATATATGTGATATATATTATTTAAAAAAAAAAGGAAAATGTGCGTGAAAACGCACAGCTCACAAATATATATTTGACAATTGACAAAAAGTGTTTTTGGTTGAATGCATTAAATATATATATATATATATATATATACACACGATGCAAATTTTGTTTTTTTTTTTGTTTTATGTGTCACATGCATCTTTTTTTTTTTTTGCTTTTGTGCATTATGTGGTTGCATGAACAAGTGAGCATCAGTGTGTAAGCATATGCGTGAGACACATAAATAAGAATATAGACATATTTTTGCTTAGTGTGCTTGTGAGCATAAAAAAATAAAAGGGGAAAAAGTTTTAAGTGCATGAGATGCAAACAATGCAAGTGTTGCATAGTGAAAATTAAGAAAGAGTTTCTTAGTTTTCTTACATCCTCCATTCTAAGTTCCTGAGACTGTGACTCGCCCACACGCAGTTACCAGTCCCGGGACATAGCAAGGAAGATCAGTGGTACAGACCATGAGCATATCGAAAAGTGAAGGAGCCTCCAAACGTTGGTATGATTCTTTTAATCTTTTTTTTTTATTATTGATTACAATTTCCTGTGTTTACATATATATTTTATTAGTGTAATAATTAGTATATGTATTTTTTCCGAAAATAAATACGATCACAAGTTCACTGGTCTCAGATACAGATTACGATATGTATAAAAAATTTAAAACTTATTTCTGTTGCGTGACCGGTGAACGAGGTTCCAACAACTACATCACTAGAGTCCCATTCGATCTCAACACAAGTCTCCGAAATAGGAAAGAAGATAGACTACTTCAAACAAGTAACCAATCATAATTAAATACAAAGATATTTTATTACTTATACAAAGATCTTTTATTACTTGTACAAAGAGGATTAGGGTTCTATGGACATATAAATAGATTCATAATCTCGTCACAAAATATACACAGGAAATATAGAAAAATACAGAGAGAAAAAGAGAGATCGAGAGTTGTAAATCTTTTCAATAGTGGATTTTGGCTTGGTTGATTATTCAACCATCCGGTTACGTTTCTCCGGTCATCGAAGTTTTACCACGTAAAACTTGCGTCCGATTACTTTCTCCTTCTCTCTCTCTTTGAAATCACAGCTAAAATCTAATTATTGTTGAATTTTTCCATACATCTAGAAATCGACGTCAACAACTTTGTTTATTGTTAAATTGATGATGATGAATTGTTTTATGTTATTAATTTTGGACTTATAAATTTTTTGGCTTAAGTTTTTATTCTCTTTCTCCTATTTCTTCTTTTGTGTTTGATAATATGACCATTCACAACAATCTCAATTTTTCTCTATTATTTCTCGATTAAAACCCAAACCATTGTTTGTTTCTTATTCATAAATCTATATATTCTCATAATTGTTTAGTGTTTTTCCATCTTTTTAGGCTGGATCTAACGTTTGGTTGGTATAAAACAAATTATCTAGTATTGCACAAAGCATTTTAGTTGAAAATATTTGTTTACTTTGATGTTTTTAAATACTAAAATTCATCTATATTTTTTATCAAATAGGTGAATATGACAATACCATTATAACAGAGTCAAGAACTACCAGAAAACACAATAACTTTAAATGTTGAAAATACATACCAACACCATGTAGAGTCAAGTATCATTGTATGTGATCAACCTATAAATTCTAAAATAAAATTGAGATCTGTTGTGTGAAAAGATTTTAAGAAACAAAAAATTGATGGGAAAGACAAGACAGTGTGCAACCACTGTGGTAACAAATTAAGTGCAGCTAGTAAAAACGGGACAAGACATTTGCATAATCATATTAAGATATGTCCAATGCAATGACAAAAAGACATAAGTCAATCTATCTTGAGTGCTAACAAAACCACTGGTGGAAAAATGGTCATAGACACATACCATTTTGATCCGAAATTTGTAAGGAGAGAGCTTGCAAATATGATCATTTTGCATAAATATCCTCTCTGTATTGTTGAACATGAGGGGTTTAGGAACTTCACTACTGCACTCCAACCATTTTCAAACCTTCGTCCCAAAACACCATCAGAAATGATATATTTAGGATTTTTGATACTGAAAGGGTTAAAACAATGAAATTGTTGGAGAATAATGAAAGCAGAATTGCTATAACTACTAATTTGTGGACTTTTTCTCATCAAAAGAGAGGATATATGGTTGTTACTGCACATTTCATTGATGATTCTTGGATGCTGCATAGTAGAATTATAAGGCATTGTCTTAACTTGATTTTATGCACACAAAAAAATAACAATTATTGATTTAATTTAATTATTGTGATTAAATAAATTAATGTGTTTTTTTGTATTAGGTTTATATATGTCTCATGCCCACATACAGATGAAACTCTCTACTGAATGTTTGCTAGACTGGAATGTTATTTGCAGTGTTTTAGAAATCGGCCAAGGTGGCCGATTAGTCGGCCAACTAGGCCTTAGGCGGCTCCGGCCGCCGCGACTAGGCTCTATTCGACCTCTCAAGGCGGTTGGCCGACTAGTCTCTGATTAGTCATCTGCCTAGACCGATTTTTAGAGCCGATTAATCAGCATAATCATTTTCCTTAAAAAAATTCATTAAACAAAGCCTCTCACCGCCACCGTCGTCGCCGAAAGCCGCCGTCATCCAGTGAAGGTCCAAGAAGAAGATTAAGAAACAAAAAAGAAAAAGGAAAAAAAAACAAAGCAGAGAAAATTAAGAAGAACAAGAAGGTGAAAAAGAAGAAGATTAAGAAGAATAAAAAGGTGAAGTCGTGAGTTGTAAAGAAAAAAGAACAATGGAAAGGAAGAAGAGAGAGGGTCCGTTGAAATATGGTCACTTGATGGATATTTGAGAAGGTGAGATTTAAGATGGTGAGATTTGTGTTCTGTCAAAATTTGAGATGGTGAGATATTGTGAGATTTGATATAATGAGATGGTGAGATTTTTGTGCTGTCACGCATAAATATTTTGTGATAATGATGGCATTGATGGGTCCATAACTCAATAAAGTCATAGTGGGGGCAGGGAATGTGAGATGGGCGTGCAACACCAAAACCAATTTTTGTTTTCGTTGTAAAATATAAATAGAAAAACAAGTAACAAACAAACGTAAGAGAGAAAAAAACTACCGCCTAAGTGCCTACTAAACACCGACTAGGTAGTCTAGGCAGTAGACGTTAATCCACCGTACGTCTAGCTTCTAGGGCATACTATAACATTGGTACTTATTCGTAAATTATCTACTTTAACTGTAGACAATTGTTCTACTAATAATGCCATGATAAAAATGTTGTTAGATAACATATCTTCAAGTTCATTAATATTGGGTGAAAAATTATTTCATATGCATTGTTAAACCCATATTTTAAACTTGATAGTAAAAGAATGGTTTGGATGTAATTGATAAAGGGGTTGCAAAGATTGCAAAGATTAGAGACAATGTTGCTTATTGGACAACAACTCTAAAAAGGGTAGAAAAATTTGAGGAAACAACTAAACAATTGAATATATCATGTTATGGGAAGTTGGTCCTTGATTGTAAAACTATGTGGAACTCTACCTAATTGATGTTTTCTTCTGTTTTGTTATACAAGGGTGTGTTCTCACGTTTAAAACAACGGGAGTCAACCTATAAATGCTTGCCTAATGATAATGATTGAGATTTATCAAAGGAAATGTGTAATAAACTTATTCTGTTTTTTAAGGTGATTGAAATGTTTTCAGGGACAAAATGTCCAACAACCAATTTATTTTTTCCAAAAGTTTGTGAGATTAAATTGTCAATTTCTAGTGGCTAACTTCTAGTTGCAACGAGACCAGAATCATGGCATCAAAAATGGAAACAAAGTGTGAGAAATATTGGGATGTGATATATGGAATTATGGTAGTGGCAACAGTTCTAGATCCAAGATTTAAGATAAAATTAATTGAGTATTATTTACATAGGATCCATAGAGAAACTACTGAAAAATAAATTGAGAGAGTTCAAAGATACTGTTATGAATTGGTGAAAGAGTATCAGTCAAAATCTAAATTAGTTGAAGAAATTCCTCAATCTAGTGTCTTATCCACTGGTCCATCAGGGATGGAGGCATCTTTTTGTGAAGAAGTGGATCCTTTGCTTAATCTTGACTTGTTTTTTTCCGACTTCTCTAGTACTGAGCATATGAAATCAGAGTTCGATCAATATTTGAAGGATGGTCTTCTGCGTAGGACCAATGACTTCAATATACTAGCTTGGTGGAAGACAAATGGGATCAAGTAACCCATTATGTTTGAGATAGCAAGGGATATATTGGCCATCCCCGTATCCACTATTGCTTATGAATCCACATTTAGTGCTAGTGGAAGATTCTTAAGCCATCATCGCAGTGGACTTCTACCAAAAACATTGGAAGCTTTGATGTGTACTCAAACTGGTTATGGCCAAGATACAAGGTAAAATAATTTATTAGTTTAACTTATATAACTTTACTTAGTTTAAATGTGCAGAGTAAAGTAATTAGTTTTGCTTATTTTGTTTTTATAGGTTCTAGTGATTTAACATATTATTCTTTTGATGAAGACAATGATATGAATGAGGTAAATTTCATTTGTAATATATTTAATAACATTAAATTGAAATACAACAAGTAATTACATTTTTTTTTTATTGTTACAAGAAGTGTGTTGAAAATTTAGCTGATTGTTGAAAAGAATTTATAGTGAAGGTTACCAAGTTAGTTTGCAATGTTTTTTTTTTATTATTTTGAAATATTTACTTTCTCTTATTTCTCTTATTATTGATTTTTACACTATAATCTAATAAGGTAATTAATATTGAAACAAATATTATGGTGTGTATAATGTTAATCTAGAGGGGGGTGAATAGATTTTAAACAAATTTACCCAATTTTTGTTAAAGGTCAAGTTTATAAAAATACCCCTAGTGAGTTACAACAAAATCACAAGTGTAAAGATTGCGGAAATATTAAAGACACTTGAGATTTACGTGGAAACCCTCCAAATGGGAAAAACCACGGGCTGATGAGTGCGCGACACTAGAACCTCGAATCCACTAATGGCAAGAGAATTACATTTTTAATCCCGGTTTAAATTCACCACCACTACCTAATCCCGGTATAAGTGAACCTAGTCCATCTTGCTTGCGATTTAAGCTACCTACTCTCGGAAGCAACACAAATCTTACTTCTCAATGAAGAGATAAAATGTCCTAAGTGAATATATGATGATATTCAATGAACAAACAATGCTAGGAAACCCTATATGCTTATCTAGGATAATGAGATGACAATTAATGCAATCCTAGATATCAATAGCTAAATGACATGTTCAAGAAGCTTAGCTAAACATAGATCAAACAATCCTATGAAGCTATCACAATACAACACTCAATCATTGCATCACAACAATCTCTAATATGTATCTAGAAAATGTTCTAAGAGCATACACATAATTAAATAGAAGGCTTAGCAAGTAAAACACTTAACTTGTAAGAAGATAGTGAAGAACTTACCAAACAAGATGTGATGAAGCAAACATTTCCATTGATGCACTCTAAATGAACTTAGATGATGCAAGATGAAGTTTTTATGCACATGAGAATGCTTTGAGTGATTAAAAATGAGTTCTTGGAAGAGTTTTTTCTTTGAAATGTCTTCTAAGGAAAATATATGATATTCTGAACTCTTACACGACCTTAAACCAATGAGTTATATATATATATATATATATATATATATATATATATATATATATATATATGAAATCCAAACAAAGTGAGGTCGTTTTGGAAAAAACGTTTCAGCTTCCTCTGTGTGTGCTGGTGACGTGCGCTGGTCGAGTAGCGCACCACCATCATACAGCTTAATTTTTCAATAGGCGCTGGTTGACTGGCGCAGCTCAGTGGCGCAACACATGCGACGATCCACTGGAATGTTGCGTTTGTGAGGCTGCGCTAGTCGAGTAGCGCACCACCAGCGCACTGCTCATTTTTGTATCTTCACGCGGGTGCAGCAGCGCAACTCAGTGGCGCAACACATACGACAATCCAATGGAATGTTGCGCTGGTGAGGTGCACTTATAGAGCAACGCACCACCAGCGCAATGCCTATTTTCAACACTCAAACACACAATCAAAAAGTTCAAGAGTGATGAAAAATGCATCATATTCTAATGTCAAACATGACATAAAACATTTAATTTCAAGATGCAAATAAATCAAGAAGAGTCATTTAAACCAAATTGCACACAAGTAAACACACAACATATAAGAATTAAAGTTATGCATGAATATATGAGTGTGTGCAACTATCTCTTCAAAGTAAGTAAGTACAAGAATTTTACCTTCGGTGCTTCTCCTCTTGAGGTCTTGAGAGCCTAAGCTACCCTTACATAATACCCAAAAATATGATTTGTTCACGAGATAAGCCAATCAACAAATGAGGACTTTACAATCTCCCCCTTTGGCTATTTCGTGACAAAACCACCACTCACATTGATCCTCACAAAACAAAATAAAACACCGGGAATTATTCTACATTACAAAGAGATAAACATAAAAATAAACTTCAAATCTTCAATCTCTTGTAGAACTATCAACCCTACACACAAAGCAAGCACAAATACACTTTCCAACCAAGTGCATGTGAGATGATCAAGTGAATATAAAACAAAAGCAATTGCATTCAATAATATGAGTATGACATCGTGAAATGCTCACGCAATGCTCCTCCTCAACGGGTTACTTCCCCTATATGTAATCTCCCCCTCAAACAAGTACTACTCCCTTTAAAGCCAACACATGCTACTCCCTTAACACAACAATGCTAGGTCAATGCTACTCCCTTTTTTTGTCATGATATAGGCAAAGGAGAAGTCCCCAACCGGGTCACTCAAGGCAAAGAAAGCTAGGAGCATACAAAATTGTTGCATAATTATATAAGCCATATGTATGCAACTCTATTAATAGGAGAGAAACTAGGAGATTTATTTGAAGAAAATGTGTGAATAAAAAAAGCTTTGCATACAAGACATATTGCATTCAAGTCCAAAAACAATGGTATTTGGCAAAGCAAATGACAAAGGTTTCCAATATAATTCAAACCAATTTCACCATTTGTCATGAGAGAAGCAAGGATATAGAGATTTTATAGATATCAAATTTTAATGACACTATATCCAACTTTATAAGCTAAACATGGCATGAGCAACTTTGCACCCTATTTGATTTTTCCGGGTAGGATACCCGTATGATAGTAGCCATGTTCAACTAATAAAGAAAGAGAGACAATGATGCAATATTTTAGTCTCACTAGCTTTTTCACACAATATTTTGCATTCAACAATTGCAATCATCAATTCATGATTTATCATTTTTTCATTAGCATGTCATTAAAGAATCATCATGTCATGGAGATAATTATAGGTCATTCAATATGTACTCCCTATGTAGATCTCCTAGTCCAAAAATGCATGTTTGAACATAAATATGACATGGATTGTAATCAAAGCAAAGTTCACACTTATTGAAGAAAATACAATATACTATAGTATAAGTGCAACCAAGCTACTCAAGCAATCAATAAAGGAGCATAAACATTAAAAAAAAAATGGGATGCAACAAGTATACAATAGCTCTCTTTGCTTGAGTTCCCCTTATGGGGTCAAAAACCAAAACATATCACTCCATTAAACAAATCCCAATAGATCTACTAAGAGTCTTGAATCGAGTAACATCTAAGGGTTTAGTAAATAGATCCGCTAGTTGATCATTAGTACCTACATGCTCAAGTATTATGCATTTGTTCTCAACTAGTTCTCTAATAAAATGATGACGGATGTCAATATGCTTAGTTCTAGAATGGTGAACCGGATTCGTGGAGATATTAATTGCACTCATGTTATCACAAAAAAGAGTAAGAGTACCTTGATTGAATCCATAGTCGACTAGCATTTGCTTCATCCAAAGGAGTTGTGTGCATTCACTCCTAGCAGCTATGTATTCGGCCATAACCGTGGACAAGGAAACAGAATTCTGCTTCTAGCAAAACCAAGAGACAAAGTTGTTTCCAAGGAAAAAGCAACCGCACGATGTACGTTTCCTATCATCATAATTTCATGCCCAATCTGTATCATTAAAGCCTACAAGACTAGCATGAGTGTCAAAATAGTACCAAATTCCATAGTAAGATGTCTCTTTCACATAAGGAATGATTCTCTTAACAGAAGAGAGATGGGAGTCCTTAGGATCCGATTGGTACCTAGCACACACACCCATACTAAAAGAGATATCGGGCCTACTAGCGGTCAAATAGAGCAAGCTACCAATCATGCCACGATATAAAGTTTAGTCCACACTTTTACCACTAGCATCCTTGCTTAGCTTCAAAGTGGTACTCATGGGTGTATCACAATGTTTGGCACTTTTAAGGCCAAATTTCTTCACTAGGTTTTTGGCATATCTCATCATTCGTTTGCTTAATTTGTAAACCTAGAAAGTAACTTAGCTCACCAACAAGGCTCATCTCAAACTCTTGATACATGACACCAACAAATTGTTGTACTTTGGTGTCATTTGTGGAGCCAAAAACTATATCATCAACATAGATTTGAGCTGTAAAGAGCTCATCTTTGTCTTTCTTGATGAATAGAGTCTTGTCAACACTACCCCTAGTATAGTCATTGTCTATAAGATATTAGGTGAGACGCTCATACCAAGCCCTTAGTGCTTGTTTCAACCCATATAAAGCTTTGTTGAGGTGATAGACATGATTAGGGTGGTGAGGATCTATAAACCCTTTAGGTTGCTCAACAAACACTTCCTCTTGCAATAAACCATTGAAGAAGGCACTCTTAACATCCATTTGATATAATTTGAACTTGTGCAAACAAGAAATGGATAAAAAAAGCCTAATAGACTCAATCTTAGCAACGGGAGCAAATGTCTCCTCAAAATTAATACCCTCAATTTGAGAGTACCCTTGTGCTACAAGCCTAGCCTTGTTTCGCACAATGTTGCCATCCTCATCGGGTTTGTTCCTATATGCCCACTTGGTGCCTATCACATTGGTGTTCTTGGGCCTAGGAACTAGAGTCCAAACCTCATTCCTTTCAAATTGGTTAAGCTCTTCTTGCATAGCAAGAACCCAAAATTCATCCTTTAAGGCTTCATCAACCTTCTTGGGTTCTAATTGAGAGGTGTAACAAGTGTAGCTAATTAGATTAGTCATTTGATGTCTAGTCCTAACACCCTCACTAACCTCTCCAATAATGTCATATTTGTCATGGAGTTTCCTAACCCATTGAGAAGATTCTTTTGAGTTCAATGGAGGAATCCTATCAATAGGTTGTGTTATGTCATCATCAAGGCTAGTCTTTTCAACATTAGAGACATCAACAACCTTCTCCAAAGGGGAGTCATCAACTAGTTCTACCACCTCCTCATGGTCATTAGAATTGAGCCTAGTCTCATCAATAACGAATGATTCTCTTAACAGAAGAGAGATGTGAGTCCTTAGGATCCGATTGGTACCTAGCACACACACCCATACTAAAAGAGATATCGGGCCTACTAGCGGTCAAATAGAGCAAGCTACCAATCATGCCACGATATAAAGTTTAGTCCACACTTTTACCACTAGCATCCTTGCTTAGCTTCAAAGTGATACTCATGGGTGTATCACAATGTTTGGCACTTTCAAGGCCAAATTTCTTTACTAGGTTTTTGGCATACTTAGCTTGAGATATGAAAATCACATCATTCATTTGCTTAATTTGTAAACCTAGAAAGTAACTTAGCTCACCAACAAGGCTCATCTCAAACTCTTGATACATGACACCAACAAATTGTTGGACTTTGGTGTCATTTGTGGAGCCAAAGACTATATCATCAACATAGATTTGAGCTATAAAGAGCTCATCTTTGTCTTTCTTGATGAATAGAGTCTTGTCAACACTACCCCTAGTATAGTCATTGTCTATAAGATATTGGGTGAGACGCTCATACCAAGCCCTTGGTGCTTGTTTCAACCCATATAAAGCTTTGTTGAGGTGATAGACATGATTAGGGTGGTGAGGATCTATAAACCCTTTAGGTTGCTCAACAAACACTTCCTCTTGCAATAAACCATTGAAGAAGGCACTCTTAACATCCATTTGATATAATTTGAACTTGTGCAAACAAGAAATGGATAAAAGAAGCCTAATGGACTCAATCTTAGCAACGGGAGCAAATGTCTCCTCAAAACTAATACCCTCAATTTGAGAGTACCCTTGTGCTACAAGCCTAGCCTTGTTTCGCACAATGTTGCCATCCTCATCGGGTTTGTTCCTATATGCCCACTTGGTGCCTATCACATTGGTGTTCTTGGGCCTAGGAACTAGAGTCCAAACCTCATTCCTTTCAAATTGGTTAAGCTCTTCTTGCATAGCAAGAACCCAAAATTCATCCTTTAAGGCTTCATCAACCTTCTTGGGTTCTAATTGAGAGGTGTAACAAGTGTAGCTAATTAGATTAGTCATTTGATGTCTAGTCCTAACACCCTCACTAACCTCTCCAATAATGTCATATTTGTCATGGTGTTTCCTAACCCATTGAGCAGATTCTTTTGAGTTCAATGGAGGAATCCTATCAATAGGTTGTGTTATGTCATCATCAAGGCTAGTCTTTTCAACATTAGAGACATCAACAACCTTCTCCAAAGGGGAGTCATCAACTAGTTCTACCACCTCCTCATGGTCATTAGAATTGAGCCTAGTCTCATCAATAACGAATGATTCTCTTAACAGAAGAGAGATGTGAGTCCTTAGGATCCGATTGGTACCTAGCACACACACCCATACTAAAAGAGATATCGGGCATACTAGCGGTCAAATAGAGCAAGCTACCAATCATGCCACGATATAAAGTTTAGTCCACACTTTTACCACTAGCATCCTTGCTTAGCTTCAAAGTGATACTCATGGGTGTATCACAATGTTTGGCACTTTCAAGGCCAAATTTCTTTACTAGGTTTTTGGCATACTTAGCTTGAGATATGAAAATCACATCATTCATTTGCTTAATTTGTAAACCTAGAAAGTAACTTAGCTCACCAACAAGGCTCATCTCAAACTCTTGATACATGACACCAATAAATTGTTGGACTTTGGTGTCATTTGTGGAGCCAAAGACTATATCATCAACATAGATTTGAGCTATAAAGAGCTCATCTTTGTCTTTCTTGATGAATAGAGTCTTGTCAACACTACCCCTAGTATAGTCATTGTCTATAAGATATTGGGTGAGACGCTCATACCAAGCCCTTGGTGCTTGTTTCAACCCATATAAAGCTTTGTTGAGGTGATAGACATGATTAGGGTGGTGAGGATCTATAAACCCTTTAGGTTGCTCAACAAACACTTCCTCTTGCAATAAACCATTGAAGAAGGCACTCTTAACATCCATTTGATATAATTTGAACTTGTGCAAACAAGAAATGGATAAAAGAAGCCTAATGGACTCAATCTTAGCAACGGGAGCAAATGTCTCCTCAAAACTAATACCCTCAATTTGAGAGTACCCTTGTGCTACAAGCCTAGCCTTGTTTCGCACAATGTTGCCATCCTCATCGGGTTTGTTCCTATATGCCCACTTGGTGCCTATCACATTGGTGTTCTTGGGCCTAGGAACTAGAGTCCAAACCTCATTCCTTTCAAATTGGTTAAGCTCTTCTTGCATAGCAAGAACCCAAAATTCATCCTTTAAGGCTTCATCAACCTTCTTGGGTTCTAATTGAGAGGTGTAACAAGTGTAGCTAATTAGATTAGTCATTTGATGTCTAGTCCTAACACCCTCACTAACCTCTCCAATAATGTCATATTTGTCATGGAGTTTCCTAACCCATTGAGAAGATTCTTTTGAGTTCAATGGAGGAATCCTATCAATAGGTTGTGTTATGTCATCATCAAGGCTAGTCTTTTCAACATTAGAGACATCAACAACCTTCTCCAAAGGGGAGTCATCAACTAGTTCTACCACCTCCTCATGGTCATTAGAATTGAGCCTAGTCTCATCAATAACGAATGATTCTCTTAACAGAAGAGAGATGTGAGTCCTTAGGATCCGATTGGTACCTAGCACACACACCCATACTAAAAGAGATATCGGGCCTACTAGCGGTCAAATAGAGCAAGCTACCAATCATGCCACGATATAAAGTTTAGTCCACACTATTACCACTAGCATCCTTGCTTAGCTTCAAAGTGATACTCATGGGTGTATCACAATGTTTGGCACTTTCAAGGCCAAATTTCTTTACTAGGTTTTTGGCATACTTAGCTTGAGATATGAAAATCACATCATTCATTTGCTTAATTTGTAAACCTAGAAAGTAACTTAGCTCACCAACAAGGCTCATCTCAAACTCTTGATACATGACACCAACAAATTGTTGGACTTTGGTGTCATTTGTGGAGCCAAAGACTATATCATCAACATAGATTTGAGCTATAAAGAGCTCATCTTTGTCTTTCTTGATGAATAGAGTCTTGTCAACACTACCCCTAGTATAGTCATTGTCTATAAGATATTGGGTGAGACGCTCATACCAAGCCCTTGGTGCTTGTTTCAACCCATATAAAGCTTTGTTGAGGTGATAGACATGATTAGGGTGGTGAGGATCTATAAACCCTTTAGGTTGCTCAACAAACACTTCCTCTTGCAATAAACCATTGAAGAAGGCACTCTTAACATCCATTTGATATAATTTGAACTTGTGCAAACAAGAAATGGATAAAAGAAGCCTAATGGACTCAATCTTAGCAACGGGAGCAAATGTCTCCTCAAAACTAATACCCTCAATTTGAGAGTACCCTTGTGCTACAAGCCTAGCCTTGTTTCGCACAATGTTGCCATCCTCATCGGGTTTGTTCCTATATGCCCACTTGGTGCCTATCACATTGGTGTTCTTGGGCCTAGGAACTAGAGTCCAAACCTCATTCCTTTCAAATTGGTTAAGCTCTTCTTGCATAGCAAGAACCCAAAATTCATCCTTTAAGGCTTCATCAACCTTCTTGGGTTCTAATTGAGAGGTGTAACAAGTGTAGCTAATTAGATTAGTCATTTGATGTCTAGTCCTAACACCCTCACTAACCTCTCCAATAATGTCATATTTGTCATGGTGTTTCCTAACCCATTGAGCAGATTCTTTTGAGTTCAATGGAGGAATCCTATCAATAGGTTGTGTTATGTCATCATCAAGGCTAGTCTTTTCAACATTAGAGACATCAACAACCTTCTCCAAAGGGGAGTCATCAACTAGTTCTACCACCTCCTCATGGTCATTAGAATTGAGCCTAGTATCATCAATAACGAATGATTCTCTTAACAGAAGAGAGATGTGAGTCCTTAGGATCCGATTGGTACCTAGCACACACACCCATACTAAAAGAGATATCGGGCCTACTAGCGGTCAAATAGAGCAAGCTACCAATCATGCCACGATATAAAGTTTAGTCCACACTTTTACCACTAGCATCCTTGCTTAGCTTCAAAGTGATACTCATGGGTGTATCACAATGTTTGGCACTTTCAAGGCCAAATTTCTTTTCTAGGTTTTTGGCATACTTAGCTTGAGATATGAAAATCACATCATTCATTTGCTTAATTTGTAAACCTAGAAAGTAACTTAGCTCACCAACAAGGCTCATCTCAAACTCTTGATACATGACACCAACAAATTGTTGGACTTTGGTGTCATTTGTGGAGCCAAAGACTATATCATCAACATAGATTTGAGCTATAAAGAGCTCATCTTTGTCTTTCTTGATGAATAGAGTCTTGTCAACACTACCCCTAGTATAGTCATTGTCTATAAGATATTGGGTGAGACGCTCATACCAAGCCCTTGGTGCTTGTTTCAACCCATATAAAGCTTTGTTGAGGTGATAGACATGATTAGGGTGGTGAGGATCTATAAACCCTTTAGGTTGCTCAACAAACACTTCCTCTTGCAATAAACCATTGAAGAAGGCACTCTTAACATCCATTTGATATAATTTGAACTTGTGCAAACAAGAAATGGATAAAAGAAGCCTAATGGACTCAATCTTAGCAACGGGAGCAAATGTCTCCTCAAAACTAATACCCTCAATTTGAGAGTACCCTTGTGCTACAAGCCTAGCCTTGTTTCGCACAATGTTGCCATCCTCATCGGGTTTGTTCCTATATGCCCACTTGGTGCCTATCACATTGGTGTTCTTGGGCCTAGGAACTACAGTCCAAACCTCATTCCTTTCAAATTGGTTAAGCTCTTCTTGCATAGCAAGAACCCAAAATTCATCCTTTAAGGCTTCATCAACCTTCTTGGGTTCTAATTGAGAGGTGTAACAAGTGTAGCTAATTAGATTAGTCATTTGATGTCTAGTCCTAACACCCTCACTAACCTCTCCAATAATGTCATATTTGTCATGGTGTTTCCTAACCCATTGAGCAGATTCTTTTGAGTTCAATGGAGGAATCCTATCAATAGGTTGTGTTATGTCATCATCAAGGCTAGTCTTTTCAACATTAGAGACATCAACAACCTTCTCCAAAGGGGAGTCATCAACTAGTTCTACCACCTCCTCATGGTCATTAGAATTGAGCCTAGTCTCATCAATAACGAATGATTCTCTTAACATAAGAGAGATGTGAGTCCTTAGGATCCGATTGGTACCTAGCACACACACCCATACTAAGAGAGATATCGGGCCTACTAGCGGTCAAATAGAGCAAGCTACCAATCATGCCACGATATAAAGTTTAGTCCACACTTTTACCACTAGCATCCTTGCTTAGCTTCAAAGTGATACTCATGGGTGTATCACAATGTTTGGCACTTTCAAGGCCAAATTTCTTTACTAGGTTTTTGGCATACTTAGCTTGAGATATGAAAATCACATCATTCATTTGCTTAATTTGTAAACCTAGAAAGTAACTTAGCTCACCAACAAGGCTCATCTCAAACTCTTGATACATGACACCAACAAATTGTTGGACTTTGGTGTCATTTGTGGAGCCAAAGACTATATCATCAACATAGATTTGAGCTATAAAAAGCTCATCTTTGTCTTTCTTGATGAATAGAGTCTTGTCAACACTACCCCTAGTATAGTCATTGTCTATAAGATATTGGGTGAGACGCTCATACCAAGCCCTTGGTGCTTGTTTCAACCCATATAAAGCTTTGTTGAGGTGATAGACATGATTAGGGTGGTGAGGATCTATAAACCCTTTAGGTTGCTCAACAAACACTTCCTCTTGCAATAAACCATTGAAGAAGGCAATCTTAACATCCATTTGATATAATTTGAACTTGTGCAAACAAGAAATGGATAAAAGAAGCCTAATGGACTCAATCTTAGCAACGGGAGCAAATGTCTCCTCAAAACTAATACCCTCAATTTGAGAGTACCCTTGTGCTACAAGCCTAGCCTTGTTTCCCACAATGTTGCCATCCTCATCGGGTTTGTTCCTATATGCCCACTTGGTGCCTATCACATTGGTGTTCTTGGGCCTAGGAACTAGAGTCCAAACCTCATTCCTTTCAAATTGGTTAAGCTCTTCTTGCATAGCAAGAACCCAAAATTCATCCTTTAAGGCTTCATCAACCTTCTTGGGTTCTAATTGAGAGGTGTAACAAGTGTAGCTAATTAGATTAGTCATTTGATGTCTAGTCCTAACACCCTCACTAACCTCTCCAATAATGTCATATTTGTCATGGTGTTTCCTAACCCATTGAGCAGATTCTTTTGAGTTCAATGGAGGAATCCTATCAATAGGTTGTGTTATGTCATCATCAAGGCTAGTCTTTTCAACATTAGAGACATCAACAACCTTCTCCAAAGGGGAGTCATCAACTAGTTCTACCACCTCCTCATGGTCATTAGAATTGAGCCTAGTCTCATCAATAACGAATGATTCTCTTAACAGAAGAGAGATGTGAGTCCTTAGGATCCGATTGGTACCTAGCACACACACCCATACTAAAAGAGATATCGGGCCTACTAGCGGTCAAATAGAGCAAGCTACCAATCATGCCACGATATAAAGTTTAGTCCACACTTTTACCACTAGCATCCTTGCTTAGCTTCAAAGTGATACTCATGGGTGTATCACAATGTTTGGCACTTTCAAGGCCAAATTTCTTTACTAGGTTTTTGGCATACTTAGCTTGAGATATGAAAATCACATCATTCATTTGCTTAATTTGTAAACCTAGAAAGTAACTTAGCTCACCAACAAGGCTCATCTCAAACTCTTGATACATGACACCAACAAATTGTTGTACTTTGGTGTCATTTGTGGAGCCAAAGACTATATCATCAACATAGATTTGAGCTATAAAGAGCTCATCTTTGTCTTTCTTGATGAATAGAGTCTTGTCAACACTACCCCTAGTATAGTCATTGTCTATAAGATATTGGGTGAGACGCTCATACCAAGCCCTTGGTGCTTGTTTCAACCCATATAAAGCTTTGTTGAGGTGATAGACATGATTAGGGTGGTGAGGATCTATAAACCCTTTAGGTTGCTCAACAAACACTTCCTCTTGCAATAAACCATTGAAGAAGGCACTCTTAACATCCATTTGATATAATTTGAACTTGTGCAAACAAGAAATGGATAAAAGAAGCCTAATGGACTCAATCTTAGCAACGGGAGCAAATGTCTCCTCAAAACTAATACCCTCAATTTGAGAGTACCCTTGTGCTACAAGCCTAGCCTTGTTTCGCACAATGTTGCCATCCTCATCGGGTTTGTTCCTATATACCCACTTGGTGCCTATCACATTGGTGTTCTTGGGCCTAGGAACTAGAGTCCAAACCTCATTCCTTTCAAATTGGTTAAGCTCTTCTTGCATAGCAAGAACCCAAAATTCATCCTTTAAGGCTTCATCAACCTTCTTGGGTTCTAATTGAGAGGTGTAACAAGTGTAGCTAATTAGATTAGTCATTTGATGTCTAGTCCTAACACCCTCACTAACCTCTCCAATAATGTCATATTTGTCATAGAGTTTCCTAACCCATTGAGCAGATTCTTTTGAGTTCAATGGAGGAATCCTATCAATAGGTTGTGTTATGTCATCATCAAGGTTAGTCTTTTCAACATTAGAGACATCAACAACCTTCTCCAAAGAGGAGTCATCAACTAGTTCTACCTCCTCCTCATGGTCATTAGAATTGAGCATAGTATCATCAATGACAACATTAAATGATTCCATTACAGTCATAGTTTTTAGATTAAAAAATCTATTGGCTCTACTATTTAAGGCATAACCAATGAAGATACCCTCATCACACTTAGCATCAAATTTGCCAAGTTGATCACGGTCATTCAAAATGTAGCATTTGCTTCCAAAGATGTGGAAATAACTAACATTTGGCTTTCTACCTTTTCATAACTCATATGAGGTTTGCCTATTGTGGGCCTAAGGAAGACTATTTCCTATGTAGCATGCCGTATTGACGGCTTCGGCCCAAAGATTCCTAGGGACATTTTTGCTAAGCAATATTACATGGGTCATTTCTTGAAGAACCCTATTTTTCCTCTCAACAACTCCATTTTGTTGAGGTGTCCTAGGAGCTGAAAACTCATGAGAAATGCCTAGACTATTGCAATAATTTTCAAAATGGGCATTCTCAAATTCCTTCCCATGGTCACTCCTAATCCTTTTAATGCTTTTAATCTTGGAGTTCATTTCATTTTGAATTCTGGAACAAAGCATTCTAAACTTGTCAATGGTTTCAGATTTTTCTCTAAGAAAATAAGTCCAAGTGTACCTAGAGAAGTCAACTACACACACAAAAATGTACCTCTCCACCTAAACTCTCGGTTTGCATATGACCCATAAGATCCATGTGGAGAAGCTCTAGAGTTTCCTTAGTGGATAAATACTTGCCATTTTTGTGCATACTTTTGGTTTGCTTCCCTTGTTGCAAGGTCCACAAACACCATTTACCTTTTTCCCAAGCTTGGGAAGGTCTCACACAACATTGAACTTATCAAAGATTCTTAAATCTTTATAGTTCATGTGAGCAAGTCTTTTGTGCCACAACTCAATTTGTTCATCCTTGGACACATTGCAAGACACATCTCTAGCCTCAAGACAATAGCAATTGTCACTAGATCTCATACCTTTTAACAAGGTTTGTCCATTAGGCAATAGGATAGAACAATCATCTTTCCTAAACATGATGGAAAGTCCTTCATCACTAAGATGTGAAATGCTTATCAAATTGGCTTTTAAACCATCAACATATAAAGCATTGGACAAGGAGGGTAATCCGGGAATGGAAATGGTTCCCTTTCCTTTAACCTTCTTTTTGGATTCATCACCAAATGTGACATTTTCTCCTTCCTCCATCACAAGAGTCTCAAAGAAACTCTTATTTCCAGTCATGTGCCTAGATCACCCACTATCCAAATACCAAAAACCACAAGAATGGGCTTTCAAGGCAATTTGTGCAACATGACAAAAGTGTTCATCCTTTCTAATCCACCTAGGTGCAATATTTTTCTTCCTAGTGGTCAATGGTACACTGGCTCTAAGTGTCCTATGATCATGCAAAGTTGTTTCATTGTTCCTAGTGACATGCATCATGGCTCTAGATATCCTAGGATCATGCAAAAGTGTTCCATTTTTCCTAGTGACATGCATCATGGCTCTAGCCTTTTTCTTTTCTATCATGCTTTCAATTCTACAAAATTTGATATATCTAAAGCAATTTGGTCTAATATGATCATCAATACCATAAAAATGACATAAGGAATCATACCATATCCTTGAGGATACATTGGAGCCTTCACATGTCTTTGTGGTTGTCTTGATTATTGATGAGGAGCTTTCCTTCTTTGTTGTAGAGCAATACTTGATTGCTTCCTTGGTTGAGCTTCCATGATAGGTATCTTCCCTTTATGATCTTTCGGTTGAGGGAAGTTAACTTGAGGAGCCCTTGTAGAATGGGCTTGAGGTAGGCTTCTAAGTGCCACCTTCACTTGAGCACTACTTGAACACTCTCCTAGGTCAAATTCTTCCTAGGTGATTGATGAGAAGATGACCCATTGAAGTTCATGCTTCTTACAAAAATGGTCTTGCTTGGAGTAGAGGACACAATGTCATCTTCAAACCCAAGCCCCTTCTTGTCACTTGGCCTCTTTCCAACATCTAGCATATGGTCAAGTTTTTTGGTGCTAGAGTTCACCTTGGCCAATAACTCTCTAGCATCTTCAAGCTCTTTTTTCAACCCTTCTTCACTCCTCTTAGATCTCACCAACTTTTCATTTAGTTGGTCAACTTGAGTTGAGAGGTCTAGGTTTTCTTCTTTTAATCTCTTGATTTCATTATTGTTCTTCAACATTGAACTCTCAAACTTAGCCATGTAGTCCTTGAGATCCATCCTATCCACACTTCCATTTGTGGATTGTGATGAAGATCCATCATCACTTGAGTAGTTTTCCTCTTGACTTTCATTCTCTTCTTCACTAGCATCTTTGCTCCTAAGAGAGGATGTAAATGCTATGAAGTTAGCCATGAGTTCTTCATCATCTGAAGACTCATCTCCTTCATTGGAGTTATCACTTTCATTCAATGTGGCAACCATCACTTTTCCTTTTTTCTTGACCTTGTGATTTGCACATTCCGAGGCAAAGTGACATATCGCACCACATTCATAGCATTGGACTCCTTTCTTCTTGTTCTTTTCTTGCCTAGGCTCAAACTTTTTTAAGGGAGCCTTTTTCTTCAAGTCTTGACCATTGGATCCAAAACCTTTCCTCTCGAACTTGTAGAATTTCTTGAACTTCCTCATTAGCAAGGTCATTTCTTCATCCGAGTCATCACTCTCCTCCTTCTCAACTTTGGAAGCTTTCAAAGCAATATCCTTTTGCTTCCTAGATTCATAAGCTAGAAGCCTCTCAATCACTTCACTTGGCTTCATATCCTTATAACCACTATTCTCTTCTAAAGCCGTCACCTTAAACTCAAATATATCGGGTAGAGATCTCATAATCTTCTGCTTGATCTTTCTATCTGAATAAGGATCACCAAGTTGATGACTTTGGTTCAAAATATCCATCAACCTCACTTTAAAGTCATTGAAGCACTCGTTCTCATCCATCTTGAGCAATTCAAATTTTGTTTGGAGAACTTGAAGCTTCGACTCCTTAGCCACATCGGTTCCATCATGTGCAACTTCTAGGATATCCCATGCCTCCTTAGCTATCTTAGTATTTTGAACCAACTTGTACTGGTTCTCATCCATTGCATATAGGATGGCATGCATCGCCTTCCTATTCCACTTCGATGCCTCAAACTCTTGTGCATTCCACTGTGCCTTTGGCTTGAGTACATCATCTCCTCCATCTGTAGGAGTCATCATGGGTAGAGTGTAGCCATCTTCAACCGCCATCCATGCCCTATCATGAATTTGGAAAATATACGACTCCATCTTGCCTTTCCAAGAGGCATAATTCAATCCGGTGAGAAGTGAAGGTCTAGTGCTAGAAGCTCCCTCGTTGCCACTGTTTCCACTCATTGTGTTTAATGAATGAATGATATGAATGCAAATGTATGAATGATCAATTCACATACAAAATGCAACACACACAAAATGCAACACACACAAAATGAGCAAGGATCACCTATGTATGTCTAGGAACCTACTCTAATACCAATTGAAACAAATATTATGGTGTGTATAATATTAATCTATAGGGGGGTGAATAGATTTTAAACAAATTTACCCAATTTTTGTTAAAGGCCAAGTTTAAGAAAATGCCCCAAGCTAATTACAACAAAATCACAAGTGTAAAGATTGCGGAAATATTAAAGACACTTGAGATATACGTGGAAACCCTCCAAATGAAAAAAACCACGGGCTGATGAGTGCGCGACACTAGAACCTCGAATCCACTAATGGCAAGAGAATTACATTTTTAATCCCGGTTTAAATTCACCACCACTACCTAATCCCGGTATAAGTGAACCTAGTCCATCTTGCTTGCGATTTAAGCCACCTACTCTCGGAAGCAACACAAATCTTACTTCTCAATGAAGAGATAAAATGTCCTAAGTGAATATATGATGATATTCAATGAACAAACAATGCTAGGAAACCCTATATGCTTATCTAGGATAATGAGATGACAATTAATGCAATCCTAGATATCAATAGCTAAATGACATGTTCAAGAAGCTTAGCTAAACATAGATCAAACAACCCTATGAAGCTATCACAATACAACACTCAATCATTGCATCACAACAATCTCTAATATGTATCTAGAAAATGTTCTAAGAGTATACAAATAATTAAATAGAAGGCTTAGCAAGTAAAACACTTAACTTGTAAGAAGATAGTGAAGAACTTACCAAACAAGATGTGATGAAGCAAACCTTTCCATTGATGCACTCTAAATGAACTTAGATGATGCAAGATGAAGTTTTTATGCACATGAGAATGCTTTGAGTGATTAAAAATGAGTTATTAGAAGAGTTTTTCCTTTAAAATGTGTTCTAAGGAAAATATATTATATTCTGAACTCTTACACGACCTTAAACCAATGAGTTATATATATATATATATATATATATATGAAATCCAAACAAAGTGAGGTCGTTTTGGAAAAAATGTTTCAGCTTCCTCTGTGTGCGCTGGTCGAGTAGCGCACCACCAGTGCACAACCTAATTTTTCAATAGGTGATGGTCGATTGACGCAGCTCAGTGGCGCAACACATGTGACGATCCACTGGAATGTTACGTTGGTGAGGCTGCGCTAGTCGAGTAGTGCACCACCAGCGCACTGCCCATTTTTGCATCTTTGCATGGGTGCAGCAGCGCAACTCAGTGGCGCAACACATGCGACAATCCACTGGAATGTTGCGCTGGTGAGGTGCACTTATAGAGCAACGCACCACCAGCGCAATGCCTATTTTCAACACTCAAACACACACAATCAATAAGTTCAAGAGTGATGAAAAATGCATCCTATTCTAATGCTAAACATGACATAAAACATTTAATTCCAAGATGCAAATAAGTCAACAAGAGTCATTTAAACCAAAATGCACACAAGTAAACACACAACATATAAGAATTAAAGTTATGCATGAATATGTGAGTGTGTGCAACTATCTCTTCAAAGTAAGTAAGCATAAGAATTTTACCTTCGGTGCTTCTCCTCTTGAGGTCTTGAGAGCTTAAACTACCCTTACATAATACCCTAAAATGTGATTTGTTCGCGAAATAAGTCAATCAACAAATGAGGACTTTACAAATATCTTGCTAAAAGTTAGTCATTGTGGTTACTAATCAATACTTTGTTTATAAAAATTCAGGTGGAAAATGGTGGTCAAACATGAAACCGTGTTTTTTTTGTTCTTGTGTACATTGTGTTAACAACTTTGTGGGTGGTTTACTGGTTTTTGTTTCTTTTGTACATTTTGTTCATGACTTGGTGCTAGTAAATATCACTAGAAGAACTAATGCTCCAGATAGATAACCTTTTTTTTTTTCTTTTTTTGTTGTTGTGAAAATGGGACCCTTGATCCCTCGAAAGCCATATATTTCTAACGGAAGATGTATAATTGTATATTTTGTCAAGACTTTATGAACTTATATATGAGATTGATAAAGTGTTTGCTATAATTGATTTAGAGTTTGTTAATTGTTACCCGGTTTTGTATTATAATTTCATATTATTCAATAACATTTATATGATCTCTATAAAAAAAACTATTAAAAAAAATATATTAATGGGATGAGGATGAGGATGATATGAGGCAAGGAACCGATCCTTGATGGAGAATTTCCGTACCCACACCGTTTATTTTAAGATGAATATTCACCGGGAATGATATTTCTTATACAAATTGGGTTTGGGGATGGTAATGAAAAACCCTTCCTTGATCCGTGTCATTGACATCCCTAATTGGGATGCTATCCATCTTTGTTTTTTTTTTAAATAAAAATACACACACCCGCCACTCAAAAATACGAACAACAGCTACCAGACAAACCCTAGACCACCTCAACTTTGGGATAATGATATTTAATTTAAAAAATGATCAAATTTATTAAATTACTTAAATTAAATACAATGTACAATGCACGTTTGAAATTATTATTCCTTTTAAAATAATCATTTTATTGTATTCAAATAATAATATGCCGAGATAATATTAGGTTGGTCTAATGACTTGCCTCTTACACTTTTATTATAAAGTCGTAGGTTCGTGTCTGTTTTCCATCCTTCGACCCTAAATTATTATAATATTTAAAATAATAATAATAATAATATACCCTAAATTAATCCAACAAATTACTTAATTGTTCTAAATCTATTTGTTTATTATTTTGTTAAGATGTAAAGAGCCAATTATTTTTAAGGGTGGGTTCTATTGCCATTTGCCACCCAGTAAATATCTTACTATATTCATTGTCCTTCCTACACGGTTACATTCATATTAAAGTAATTAATTTTACTTCCTACATCCTTCAAAATATCAAATCTATAAAATCTATCCTTTAAGTAGGTTTGTTGAATTTAAATATAGAGTATTTTCTTTTTCTCATTACACCAATTTTTCTCATTATACCCTTATTGTTTAGAACAATTTTGTGTTCATCACCCGCCGATTCAATCGAAAAAAAAAAATAACAACCGATGCTGAAACTCGTTGGTTCAGTGCCTCTGAAAATTCTTGGCACAACAACACTATCAAGTTTCCTAAGTCTATCTAATAACCTTCATCAATCGAAATACATAGTCAATTTAGGAAAAATAATTGTACAGTTAAATATTTGAGAGCCAAAAGTAAATATCTAATAATTTGAGATTCAAAAATAAATTAATTAAGAAAAGATTTTTTATTTAAAAAAAAAACTAAAGCAGTACATAGTCAATTAAGAATTAAAAAAAGGAGCAATCACCATTACTAATTATCGTCTATTTTGTAGCCACATTAGAACCGGTTATTATTATTAGGGTTTATGATATATTGAGTTTGATTAAGTGTATATCATTAGTGTTTATGATATAGTTTTTAACTTATGTGGTTTAGAAAGTAAATTTAAATTTTTAATTATAAAATCATATAATTTTAAATAATTAATATATAATGATATTTTAATAAATATTCTATGGGTGACAATAGAGCCGTCCTAATTTTAATCGTAAAAACAATATATACCCATAGAAATAATGTAAAAGATCCTCTTGTTTTTGTTGTTTTCAGTTGTGGATTTGGATGTAACAACCTTGAACAACATAATGATACATGTGAATGAATGAACAAAAAAAAAATATATACGAGTGGAATTATTTTGTTTTTGTTTTTCCAATTTTTATACTTTTTAAATATCGATTAAAAATTTATTTGAAATAAAAGTTGAGAAAATATGAATAAAAAGGATAAAAATATAAAATAAACTAAAATAAGTGTTACCAACAACTATGACCACAAACAACAAACAACACAAATGATGATGCAATAAAAAAGATTGCAATAATGATGGTCAATGGTGAGATTGCAATAAAAAAGATTTTTATAAAATCAAGGTTAAGATAAACATAACAGTGATACTAGATAATCCAAAAATTTGATTCAGATTTCAACTTAAATGATGATGCAAGTGTTTTTTTTTTCATTATCTACATCATCCTATATTGTTTGTGGTGAAGAAAACTCATTGGTTACATCATTTGGGTTGAAGTTTAAATTAATTATTTGGATTGTATAATATTAATCTAAAAATAATATACGTATACTTATATAGTTATATTTAGACCATCTCCAATGCATATATCAATGTTAATGTGAAATTTGATACAAAAAAATAGTAAAATACTATATTTATCATATTATTTTAGCATTGTATTCAAATACATAATTCTATTTGAAATGTTATTTTTATTTTTTTATTATTTGAAATTATAAAAATCAACAAATAGAATTAATGCATTAAACTTATATAATATTTTTTAGTATATAAAATTATAGAAATCAGCAATTAATACATTCAATATAGTTATACGATGATATTTTTATAATTAAAAAAAAATTATTGTTGTATTAAATTTGATATATGTTATTTTTTGTGTCAAATTTAATACAAAGAATAGCATACGTCAAATTTAATACAACATTTGACGTTATATTGAAGTATACTTTTTTCACTTTATACAAAATTATAACATTAACACATTCAAATAACATTGTATTGAAAATGTTTTTATAAGTGATATTTGTCCATTTAAAAGATTTATCAAATCTATTTCAAAAAAAGATTTATCAAATTGCTTTGGATCATTTACTTTGGTGTGTAGAGTTTTTAAAATGAAACTCCATCACTTGTCACTATGGTTCAAACTTTAAACCCCGATATTATAGATATTGTCACATGTTTGGTGTCATTTTTAAAATTATTAAATAAATAATTGATTATTTCATGTTTTTTTTTTAGAAATATTACATTTTTTTCCCATCACCTACCTTTGACCGTTCATATTATAAGATAATTATTAAATAAACCCTTTTCAAAAAATACTTATTAAACAAATCGAGTTTAACTTGCCAAAAATAATATTTTTATGAAATTCAAATCATCTATTTTCTCACAAATTATATATATATTTTTAAAAGATTCCCTCTCTACTTGTTTAGTGAAGTTATTAGAAAGAAAGAAAAGGAATATACCATTTACAAGTCTATAATACTTAATTTAACTATGCATTTTTTTAAAGTTTTTTATCATTAGTAGGATTTGAACCGTTATTTGGAAGTTATTTATCCAAACAAAAAACTCATCCATCTACCAGCTGAACTGCACCCCCTAGGGTCATTATCAAAGGATTTTTATATTTTAAAATTACAACAATTAATTTACGATTCGAAAGAAAAAATCGTTTTGAACCCATAATTTAAATAATATATATGTGATAGATATACTACCGTACTAATCTCATATCGTCACGAGAGAATTTAAACCTCAACATTTACCAAGCATAATTTATTTGGTTCATTGGTTGAATTTGGAAATTGTTATATTCATATTTGTGAGTAGTGACCAAAACTTTCAAACAAAATTGCAATTGAGTCCTAAGTTGTATTGATACAAAAAAATCTGGCCAATGTATAAATAATATAACTTTCAAGGATTTATATGGAAAGGAGCCCCAACGTATGTATACAGTCTTAGTACAAAAACCCTTGCCAGTAGCCAGTTGATCTCTCCAAAACCCTAAAATTCTTTATCAGAACGGGGATTCAATGGCAGAAACCAAGGACCCAGAAGAACCCACATTGGCGTCGAAGCGTAAACCGGATCCAAGCTGCGAAGACAACGAAGGCCACCCAAACAAGACCCAAAAGCTCCAAAATCCCAACAACAATTCTCAACTTTCCGAGGATAAAACCCAAAACTCAGATGAAAAAGACGTTGATTTAGATGCCCAAGAAGACAACAACAACGATGCCGCCGCCGCCGCCGAAGACGACGACGACGAAAGTGATGACGATGATGACGCGGACAGTAATGGAGAGGCTACCGAGGTTGATAGAAAGGGAAAAGGGATTTTAATTGAGGAGGGTGACGACGACGACGACGATTCGAGTGATGGCGGGAGTCAATCGGACGGTGACAGTGACTTGTCTGACGATCCATTGGCGGAGGTTGATTTGGACAATATTCTACCGTCTAGGACTAGAAGGAAGGTGATACAACCAGGGGACTATATTGCTAATGATGTCGGCGGCCCTGACGATGATGATAGTGATAGTGATGCTTGAGTCATGGAAGGTTAGTGAAATGGAATATAATTTAGTATATTCGAGAACAAAATTGTCATTAAAAATCGGGGGTAGTATTAATATTTTGATGAGATTATATTAGTTTTGTGTTTCGTTAACTCAATCTAAATATGCTCGTTTTTGATTTATTATGTTCTATACTTGTTTCTCAAATATCATCAAAGTTAAAAACCCTTATTTTGCTCATCTTTTGAATTGCATTTGTTGATAATGTGGAAGCTAAGCAGCTGAGTCAATGGTGCTAGTGTAGGAAATATTTAAATTGGAAATCCAAGAGCCTTTAAGGTTGATATATCTAGAAGCAAAATTTATCACATTTATCTGTTATAGAAAGGAAAAACAAAGTTGCATCCAGTGCTGCGCAACTTGGTTAAATATTTAGGGTACGTTGTTTGTGTTTATATGATCATGCTTTCACATGGGTCGTAAGAATGGATGCGGATTTCATTAAAAGTGAGAGAGATGTTTTGTAGTGCTTAGTAGGGTCTGGGAAAGTATGAGTTTCCCATGTTTTTCCGCTTGTATTTTTCCGGGTTGCTTGAGTGCGAGTTTTTTGTTGGTGGATCTTGTCTTGTCGGTAACTTCCATGCCCTTTCAAACTCTGAGTAATTAGCTTATTATGGCTCAAAATCATCAGAGCTTCAATAATTCTGGCAATATAAAAGGATCAGCCCAGCCTTGTTTTTTCAGTTTTCTGCATCATCTGATGATGTTTTGATATGTGGTTTGTCAAATGGTAAACTTTTTAAACCTTGTTAAGTTTGCACGATGCTCCATCCATTTAAAAACTGTAAGGTACAAATTGTTTCAAGCAGCCACAATTTGTTTCATTTTCTGAATGCTAACATAACGTGTAACTGGAAAAGTTTTTGATAAAACAACCTGCTACAGTTTCTTTCTTCTGTCCAATACCCCAACCCTTGGACTTTTTATTGGGTTTATGTAAATTAAGCCTTAGTTTTGTTATGCCATTTACAACCTCTGTGAGTACTGTACTTGTAATTGACTGCAAAGTTTTCTTCAACTAAGGGTTGTGGAGTTCAAGGTTCAAGCAGCCACCTCACTCAACTTTGATAGTCCATCTATGCTCATCTGACTTTTTATAGCAGCTAAGCTTTAGGTGTATTCTCTTAAGTTACAGAAAGTGGCGGTGCTATATTTTTTATTATGCTTCCACTTGGTGTCCATCATATCTGTTAGGTCATGCATAGAGTTCTCATTCATTGAAAAAATAATAATAAACTTCACATGTCATGTTATTGTTTTTAGGTTGAAAATTGTTTTTTGGGGAATGAGGGCAGTTCCAAGGTTTAAAAGGCACAATCGAGCCTCGAGGCGAAACGAGGCATAAGCCTCAATTAATTAATAATAATAAAATAAAAATAAAATAAAAACATCTAAAAATTATAAAAACAAACTAAAAATGTATATTTCATAATTCATACCATAATATCAATGACTTAGTAACTAGTAACAATACTATACAATAAAAACACAACATGATTTAGTTCATAATAGAGAAAATTAATAACAACGTAAAGTCATAAGACAAAAGACTAAAAACCATGAATCTTCCCATCCCAAACTTGAATTTAGAACGGCTCTTAGAGTTTAAATCTATGACTCAATCTGATCATTATTTTCATCAACACTATTGGGATTGGGATCACTTGGAAGGTCATATTCATAATTATTAAGTCCATCTTCATATCCATCATCATCGAACCCAATCTCATTGTCTTAATCACCAAAGTCTTCTCCTTGTTGAGGAGAAGAAAAAGGCTGAGCAGTAGCCGCTGATTCTCTTTGTTGAGAAGAAGAAAAAGCTTTCCTTCTTTATCCTTTCTTCACATCTTTGGTGGGCTAGGGTTTTAGTTTATTTAGGTTGTTTAGTTTAATAACATGCCCAAAACAGTGGCCCAAACCTATTTTTATTTTAAAAAAATAAGGGCCCAACAAACCAAACATCAAAAAAAGGCCCAATAACATGTTCTTTTTGAGGCTTAAGCCTCAAGCGCCTCAGAGGCTGCGCCTCAGAGGCTGAGCCTCAAGAGGCATATGCCTCACCTCTTGAGGCTTACATTCTAAAACACAGGCATGAGGCTTACGCCTCGGGGCTATTTTTGACCGCCTCGAGGCACACGCCTCGTAACGCCTTTTAAAACCATGAGGGCAGCTATGAAAGATCAAATATTTTGTGTAGTGAAGTACAACTCGAAAAAATTATTTTTCATTGACGACTTCTTGTATTTTATTTAGTTTAAATAAGAACTTATTAATCAAATCTTAACTGTGATCTAGTGTGATTTAAAAAAAAAAAACCAGAACAGTGTCTGTTTAAATCACTTAATAATCTAGCAATCATGCCTTGGCAATTTAGACCTAAGATGATCATAAATGTAGCTGTCCTTTGGTATGGGCATGAGAGGTTAAAGGTTTCAAATTAGTTGGACCTCTGCTGTGTGGTTTGCGTGATAGGTATGTTGATTTGATATTTTGATCTGTCTGCTTGAGTGCTTCTTTTGTTGTAAATGAATAATTGCCAAAAATCTTATTTCCATAATGTGTTTTTTTGAAATTGAAATTTGTTATTTTTTGTGGTTGTAGAATTGTTCAGAATAAATTTTAGTGAAGTTTGGTATCAACTAGCAAAAAGGACATTAGGGGATTAATTTTCTTGTACACATAATTACATTTAGTTTATACTCTTTGATGGAGCGTACCAGATATACTTGAATACCATGCCTTACATCATATTCTAGCATGAAGATGTAGGTTCTGTTGTTGCTCACTTGTTGGTTATATATATTTTGGCAACACATGTAGATATGCTTATGCATATACGTATGGTAAAGTTTCATTTATTTGACGTGGCCAGACATCAGACATCACTTCTATTGTATAAACGCATATACGTCAATTTTCAAAGATGATATGGAATCTGATTTTCTTGTTCTCGTGATACTTTTAGATGTATAAGTGCAAGACTTTTAGTATTACCATTTTAACAGTGCCGTAGACAAGGAAAAGTGAATCAGTAAGTCTTCTTCCTTTTGGGATTGGATGAGTATGAATCTTATCATTTTATGGTCGAGTGCTTGAATTGTTCCAGTTTCTTGTTATTAGCTATTGTTGGATGAGGTTTGGAAACGATTAGCTGGTAATATCATCAAGGTAGACAGACAGTACTTACTAGAGCTTTTAGCCAGATTGTCTATTATCTGTTGAGAGGATTCAGCATTAAGAACACTCATGCATATCCCATATATTTCGGGTTATTTGAACATTCTTGGAAGATGCAAATGGATAAACTCTCTCATCACTTATGTGGTACTTGTCTTGGTGAAGCAATTGATCCTGTAAGCTGAAGACCATAAAATCTATGCCATTTATCAACTTTTCACATTATATTAGTGTCAAATGCATGGTGCAGCTGCACAAATGTCCAATTTATCATATTCAAAACATATATGTTCTCTATTAGTAGAAATTACGAGAATTTTTAATTTTTTTATTTTGACAGGGTGTTTTTTTTTTTTGGCCCAGTTATATAAGGTTGTTAATGGGGATTTTGACATTGTCTAATCCTCGTGAATAGGGGTGGGCATGGTTCGGTTCGGTTCGGTTTTGACCAAAACCATATTGAACCGATATATATTCGGTTTTTAAAAATGTGAATCGGTTTGAACCGTTTGAACCGTTTGAACCTGAAAACCGAATTGAACCGAACACCTTTATCTCGGTTCGGTTCAATTCGGTTTTGGGCCTATTGGACTTTAAAGGTTTTTTAATATGTTTTTTTTTAATTTTTTAGGTTTTTAAGTTGTATTTTTGACATTTAGGTTTAAACTTTTTTAAGAAAACATAATACGTAAAAGGTAATTTAAACAAAATACAATCCAAGTTTGAATTCAAATCTAAAATTTCAATCATATTCGGTTTCCATATTCAATCAAAATATAAAATCATCATAACTTCTATAAATAGAAGTAAAAAAATGTAGTATATAATGTAGTCCAAAAATAAAACATCATCAACAAACAATCCATAATAAAATTAAACCTTACAAAATAATTAATTAAGACAATTCGGTTTATTCGGTTCGGTTCGGTTTTGTTATATCCAAAACCGAAACCGAACCGAATTCAATTCGTTTTTCAAATTTTAAATCGATTTTCAAATTTCAAATCGATTTGAACCGAATAGAAGCTATAAACCGAACTAAACATCAATTTTCGGTTCGGTTCGGTTCGGTTCAATTCGGTTTCGGTTTTTATGCCAATCCCTACTCGTGAATGTTTCTGTATTAGCCTTTTTTTTTTTCCATTGTAGCCATAAATTTTCTTTGATTTTGTCCTACTAATTCAACCGAGCTTTCAACTTGGTCTAATCATTGTGATGCTCTCGTCCTCAATTACCAGTTGGTTCCTGGATCTTTTTTAAAAAAATTTCAAGTTGTTTGTGACTTTTACAAAAGTGATCAAACTGATATTTATATTTTTTTCAAGTGTCAAATTAGTCACTTTAACTAAGTTCCATCAGTCAATATTAATATATAGGGGTAAAATTGTATTTTATTCATAAACAAAATAATAATGACACTTGTACAATTTGTTTAGCACATGTATAGTTTTGTTTGTTTTATTTTTGGGTTTTGATTTGTAATTTTGAAAACAATGCTGGTATAATTAACAAAAAATAATATAAAAATAGTAAAAGACTAAACTGGAAATGAATAGTAATTTGTTTATAAAATAATTGTATAATTGACATTGTCTTACTAAAATATTTTTAGATTTTTTTAGATAATTTTAATTAAAAAAGATACAATTGGTGTTCATTAATAATATTTTTGGATTTTGTTGTAATTATAATAGTGAATTTAATACGTAAAAAATAAAATAACTTTTCTATAATATGACAAATAAAGGATATTTACGTATTTTAACTAAAATTATTAAAGTCAATTGTTATATTTAACACCTTTAAATTGATAAAAGGAACTAATTTGATCATTTTTAAAATGAGAGAGACTAATTTGATACTTAGAAAAAAAAAATGTGAGGATCACGTTCGCTAACAATTTGAAATTTTAAAAAAAGTTGGAGAACTAATCGGTAACGACCCCAATATTTTATCTTGTTAAAGATTCCATCTTTGCCTAATTGCCTTTCGTGTATTTTGTGTGGAAGCGAAATTAAAGCTTCACAAATGACAATCAACCCAAAGATTATTTTGAGTGGTTGTGGGTGTTTGTAGGGTTGCTGGGATATGTATAGAAATGATGCTTTATTTATACACAAATACAAGTTCTGTATTCAAGACAGCCCACTTAGTTGGGCCCGCTTCTATTGATTTTGGAACTTATGGAGCCCATTTATTGGCCCACTGATAATCTCATTTTAGGCTCTAACAATAGTAGAGGTCCACACTACTCTCAAGGTTGACTGATGTCAGCAAAACATAAAAAGTGGTACACTGTACGTCTGTACACAACTTTAGATGACATTTGAGTCGTCTTTTGCAGATCTGTGAATGAACAGAGCATGCTTTTGAAGATTCAAAAAGCCTTAAAAACCCAAAACTCTCACCCTGGACCAGGTGACATTTTCACAAACACAAGATATGCAATTGCTTATGGTAGTTTTGCCTTTTTCTCCTCTCTTTAGAAAAGGAGAGAAGCTAACATCAACCCACCAACTTTTGTGGTCCTCTTCACCTCCTAGCCCCACTCTTCTTGTCCTTCTTTTCCCTTTCATGTAATTGCATACCCACATGGCTACAACCCATTCTCGAGAAAATCTTCAAAAAATGATTATACTTCATCGAATTATATCTACGATGCATGTTCATTCAGTCAAATACTATTACGATATTTATGTTTAGAAATTACTTAAACGTGACGATTGTCATATTAGAGTTTGAGTAGATGAATATACTAGCGATGCGATATTCCCATTTGAAAACGCTTGATTTGGGTTTACTCACGAGAGACCAATGTTTGGAGTTGGACCACTCGGGACATATAACTTAAAGGGGCATGTAATGTTTCATCTCCCTTTCAACAGAAACCCTATTCTAATCCAACTATCATACAAGCCATAACAAAAGGACCACCTCAGTCCATTGACATGCGTTATGATGCCGCATGCAGGCTTGAATTTTTGCCTCCAGAGATATTCAAGAACTCCATAAAAATAAACCCATTTCAAGATTCTAATTGGTTGATAATTGGGTGTTGTTAAAGACTACAAATTATAAATAAAATATGTGCATATGTTGAATATTCTTTGGTGAGATATGATATATATATATTGTTTTTAAGATGTTCATGTACTTCACATGGCAGCAATCGTTGCAAATTATGGGATGAGAGGCAAATGAAGATGGAAATGATGATGAGTCACGACCACTTTTGAAAAAAAAAAAAAAAAAACTTGGGTTTGAATTATTTCTTCTGCTTGTAATTATATGCAAAGTGGGGCAATAATTAATTATATTTGATTAACCAAGCCTTTTGGCCTAACCACTCTCTCTTTTCAAACCCAAATTACATTTCTGTGATTGGATTATATTTGTCATGGTGCTCCAATTAACGTCATATCTTCTTATTACGTATTTCTTTTTGTTGATTTGTGGATTGTGAAGACACTGGACAAGTCTAATTAATGCCAGACAAAAACTTGCCAGCCTACAACCCTTTATTTCTTTATCTGCTAACTTCTTTTTTTTTTAAAAAAAAAAAAAAAAAAAAACCATTCATGTTGTACATGTTCTTCCTTTTTTTTTTATCCTAAACTTTCTTCATGTTGACCCACATAAACAATTTCAAGAACCATAAAGCTATACATGAAAGCAGCCAACCAGCTCCGGAAGAAAGAAAAAAAAAGTGAAAAACATCTTTGGTATAGTCCGCTCAGTTGATTTCGCGCCGACCGCGATAGATCCGGTGATTTGTTAAAGTCTAAGAATTTTTTTTTTTTTCACTTTTATTATTTTTAAATATAATTTATTATCTATTTCGTTTAAGGTGGGTATAAAAATCAACATCAAGCTAGTTCGGCCACTGCACTGATCAATTGCTAGACACAAATCCATACAAGAAATAACAAGTTAAGCCTGACAAGAAATAAATCATATCAAACCTAACCCACAAATCTTTTTCTCGGTTGTTCACTTGTTTGTACGAAAATTAGTTAACCATAATTCAAGACTATCTAATCACGAGGAATTGAACGACCTCAACACTAGAGACAAATGTAAGAGGACATCAAATTTGATTGTGGAAAATTTAATTAGTTGGTGTGAATCAAGATGCTCTTTTGACTATATTGCACTCTAACAATATAAATCAACATTATGACCTTAATTGATATTATAGATTTATAGTTAATAATACAATTCAATTTGATTTAACATAGTTTAACATGTTCGTTCAAGTTTCGAAATCGAGATTTGAATAGAAATTTGGGTGCATCAAATGTGGTAACATTATTAAGAGGAGTCTTCAAGAGTTTTAAAGAGGATCTTAGGTGATCCAATGCACAATATATCCTCCGATCCAGATCAAACCATATAATCCTCCTCTTTTTATTTTTTGACTTTAATTTACTGGAATCTAAATCAACACTGCACTGTAACCTTAATTGATGTTTTGGTTAATAATACAAATTCAATTTGAGTTGATACAGTTTAATATGTTCTAAACTTATAATTCAAGATTTGAAGGGAAAATTTGATACATCAGATGTAATAAACTTATCAAACTTACGTAAAATTTAAGAGTGGACTCGAGTTGTAAAGAAGAACTTGTTTGATCCTATCATAGATGCACAGTAAAAATTTCATCCATCTAGATCACACTCAGTTAAGTAAGTATTACAACTATTAATATATTATAATAGGATTGTGAAGAAACGTTAAAATTAGATAAAATATATACATATATATTCGAACATTTGACCGATATGATGATGATGTAAAACCGCCCGTAATATAAGGCGATATACAGTAGATAAACGAGTTTTGACATTTGACACCCAGTCACCTAGTATGGGCAAACCAGGAGGTCAAAAACACTCGAACAAGTTGATTTATTTATATAGATAGAAAGATAGAAAGAAAGAAAGATACAGAATACATCGTATATACAGCTCCTTTGATGAGGTGTGACCCACGTTAGAAGAAGAGAATCATCCTAAACAAATTGATCATGCCCCACCATCACATATTCACATGGCTACTCATATGGCCCCCACTTTTTTGTTTAATTTATTCAAAATTTGGAAATACCTGTGCCCACACAGTCCACTCAAAATCCTGCGCGTGGCAAAACCAAGTGGGGTTCACAGTGTTATTATTTTGACCGGTGGTCTCTTTTCTTAATATTTGCCCAATGCCCTCACTGTATACTAAATCAATTTTTAAACAAAAAAGAACCCTGCCACACTCTGCCGCCGTTAGGATTCTGTCTAGTCCACTCTACAATCTACATAGGTTGAGTACTTGAGTTGATCTCTAATGGTGATTTTAATTATTAAATTATTAAAAATAGTTTTAATTTGCCGTTTATTTCACGTAAACATAATGGCATTATCATGGAATTTCATACCCATTTAATATTTTAAAGAAAAGCAACAACAACAACAAAAAAAAAAAAAAAGAGTTAGAAATTGACCAGGCAATGGATGGAGGAATAGAGGATGTGTACATGATAGAGGCTGTGACAGTGGCCACATATGTAATAGCATCTCTAGCCTCTAGGGGAGGTCCTGCATATTATTAAATTTTAACGAAAGCTATTTTAGACTTATTGTGTCAAACTTTACAGTAAAATATAATAATTTTTATTCTACCATTTTCAATCTATTCTATTAAATCTTATCCTAAAATGAATATTTTTTAAATATATAATTTTTTATTATTTTTTAATAATTAACATTTCATCACTCAATTAACGTAATATTACAATAAATTAAGAAATTAAAAAATTAAATTTAATTAACTAAAATATTATATTTATTATTAATTGTTCATAAAAAAAATAAAAAAAATAAAAAAACATGAAATGAAAAGTACAAATCATCATTTAATTTTCCGAATTAACCTATAAATGATCGATTATTATACTTCGAAGTGTAATGTGAGCTTCTTTATTCTTGATTTTTCTATATCGAGTTAAGAATTCTTGAAATCAGATATTTTCATCTTGGATGATCCGTAAATGATCTCACAGATTACTAAATTGTTGTTATTTCGATTGTATTTTTTCTTCTTGTTTTTAATGTTTTTATTAATGTTTTTGTTGCTTTATTTGTTTTGTTTTTAATTTAGTGTTTTTTATTATTAATGACATTTATTAATTTTTGTATCATATACTTCATTTTATTTTATTATAAATATTAATATAAATAATAATTCAATTAAAACAAATATGTATTAACCAAAAACATTAGATAATTTTAAGGATATAACTGTAATACATTTTGTTTAATAGAGTAAAACTGTAATTAAACAAGGTTTTTAAATAAAGGATAAAATTATAATAACTTTTATTTAATATGTTGAATATGTTAATACTAAAAATTTAAGGGACTAAAAAAAAATACCAACTAAACCAGTAAAATAGCATATCTCATCGAAATGCGCTACTTCTAGCACTGGATTTTGCTTGGAGCTAGAATAGTGCTTGATTGGAGAGATTTCATGCTCCAATTTGATGAAAGGTTCAAAGGTTGGAGATGCACTTAACTAGCATTCGAAGTAAAGCTAATTTTACCTGTGATTTTTTAGTGAATCATCTTCATTCCAACAGTTCTTCCTGTTTTTTTTTTTGGTTGAATATTAATATTTTAATAAATTTTTTGGATAATTGAGATAATTTCAGATTTAAAATAAAAAATAAAAAAATGTTTCAAGTCATATATTAAAAATTTAAAATAATAGGAGAGAGTTTGGCTAGAATTATTGGCTCTCCACATTTGGCTGATGTTATTATAAATGAAAAATATGTGATATCATTAAGCCATTTTGACTAAGAAGCATGAATAACTAGCGTGATCCGTATGCTTTAACATAATTGATGTAAAATAGCATAGAAGGTGACAGAACACTGTTTTTTTAATATGAATATGTCAAAATTGTCAGTACAAAAATAAGAGAGAATCCCAGTCTCTCCAGATAACATGCTTATTTAGGTTAAGACTTAAGACAATCCCTCACAAAATTGCTCTCACTAGAATTCCAACACTAATAGTGAAAATGTCCAAAACTAGGGTCTGGCTCATTCTAATTAAACATCAGAACTCTGAAGAAACACTACAGCTGTGGTTCTTGACAATGTTCTGATCTTTGAGCAGAGTATAGAGGAGTGAATTATTATGCTCTGTTGTGAGTGTGACCGAAGGAAAAATAAGAACAAAATCTTCTGTTTTGTTTAGAGAATTCAGCGGCTAATTGGTAGTATTTTTACTTTTTACTCGAAGCTTGTGTTGTTTTAGTTTTTTTACATGGGTAAATGGTGTTTGTAGTTTTCTACGGTAGTAAGGTTTGAAAGGATTAATAATTCTAAAACTATAGAATTTCAAGACCATCCTAATTAGATAATAACCTTTAAAATGAATGTGAGTCAAAGGAAACCTAACTCTTTATATAGTTATATCCACAAGATGATAATGGTCTCAAAGTGGCATTTAGCATTTTGACTTATAAGCCAAGGTATAGGGTAATGGAGAAAAAAAGAAAAAGAGAAAAGGAAGGTGGATAATTGATTAATTGAGCATATGGCAGCTAAGTCAAAGTGATAAATGATTGGAAAATACACAACCAAACAATGAAACTTAACCAAAGTCTCTGGTTGAATTATGCTTATACACTTTAGATTTCAGATAGTGATTTAATCATAGAATTCTAGTACTAACCATATAGTAGAAAAGACACTTTTTCCATTTTTTAAATTGTTATCTTTGAAAATCAATCTCATTCTCTATTCTCATTTCTTTTTCATTTCAGCTTTCAGCCGATACAACATAACCATGCCATGATGAACTGGTTTTGACTAATTAAAAACACTTTACAACCCCTTTTCCATTTACTTCTTAAAACAATGATCATAGAATTCATTTCTTCCTCATCTTTATATGAAAACAGTGAGAAAAATAAAAGTGTAACATTTAAGTTTTTAATTACTTTATTCATTACGCGTTTTGTACTCGGTTTCATTAGACGTGTACAGTTGTAAATCATAAACATAATCCAGTTATATGACTCTTAATTAGAAAATTACAACAATTGTAGTTTTTCTTAATATATATATTGCATATAGTACAATGGTTTAAATCTGAAACGTAGTTAAAGAATAAACGTCATTTTCCCCCCGAATATCATCGACGGAGATACTAATCATATAATTTTAACAAAAAATAAAAGAAAAGAAAGAAAAACTTATATTTATTTTTACTTACACACCAACCTGTGAGCTTATTAGTTACCGGTACAATGAAGATTATCTCCTAACTACGGGGATAGAATAATGGGTATGTTGAAAAATAACATTCGTTATTATTATTAATAAATGCTATCTATTACCATGGTAGCACTAGGAGGTTGCTTGCCAAGTTCTCAGAAGGATCAAATGTCAAATACGTAAGTAAAAAAAAAAAGAAAAAGAACAGAAGCATAAGATTGAGTTGAAAAAGACAAAACAAAACCAATAAATGTCACTCTTAGATACCGCAGTGTCCATCCACTATTTAACCTTCTGTTCAAGCTGATTTAAAACCTCTTATCATTGCTGTTTCCACACAGTAATCATCAATACTTTAGTCTTTGTAAACTCATATGTCTTGTAATTGTACTCTCTCAGGAGTCAGGAGTCAGGAGTCAGGAGTGCTCCGTGCAAGTAACATGAAAGATCTGTGATTCCATTTTTACATCTATCATTCAAGTGTTGATCTCTCACTGTGCGTGTGTGGGTTGATGATCACAACAATGAATGGCTGTGATTATGGTGACATTAATACCAAGAAGCCCAAGAGTGACAGCTCATGATCATGATCATCAAAGGCAGATATATCAGTAAAAAAAACAAAAGAGAGCAGAGGCAGATACATCTTCTGTTTTAACACATTAAAATTTTATTAGGATTTAGGACACACATTTAAAGCAGTCTTAGATTTTGTCAAAAATCATTTTCTTTCTCTCTTTACTGAATTTCCTAATCATTAAAAAGGCCATGATTCAGTTATCCATCAAAAATAAAAATATATTAAAATATACAGTGTGCAGTAAGTGGGAAAAGAAAAGATAACAGAGCAAGGAAAGTAAAAAATAAAATTTCTGACAAACATAACAGAAGCTTATTTTCAGAAGAAACAGGTACTCAAATCCGAGAGTATAGAAAATTAATACTCGCTCTCTTTGACACCTATCTTGCGTAGACTGCAACCCTACATGGAGGTGTCTTCATCAGAGGCCGCGAGTTGACCATACTCGCTTGTGTACAAACACAAGAATCTTATCTCTAACAATGGCTCTTATCGTAAATATAAGACAAAACCAGTGTCATTTCTCTGACAGCCTATTTACTGATCTCTTTTAGTTAAGACTTTAACAGAGAGAGAGAGAGAGGGGCTCTCTTGGAAAAACCAGAAATAAGGACACATGCATGTTACCCCACTCGACGGTCAAGATTCCCTCATCCTTTCCATCCGGAGAACAGTGACCGTTGATCTGAAAAACCATGGTTAAATGGAATTGACTTAACCACGCTTAAATAACTAACCGTGGTTAATCACCTAAAACTCAAAAATAGAGTTTTTGAGCTGCACTGAGTTAACCTCATGAAGAAACAAACACAAAGTCTTGTTCTAAGAGTGTTTTTGTGTCTCTGTATAGCTTTCATCTTTTTCTCCTCCTCCTCATCTCACTATTGTATGATTAGCTTGTTGATGTAGTTATTAGTTTTCCATTTATGGAAATGTTATATTTTTTTCAGATCCATGAATTTCGTCTGTTTTTCTACGTTTTTTCATCGCTGCAATCATTTTGAAGATGATCATCTCTGAAGGAAAAATAAAATAAGATTGAATAAAAAAATTCCTTCATTTTCTCTCCCAGCATCTTTTTTTTTTGTTCTCGAGTAAATTCGAGTTCTTCCTCTGATTCTCTCCTTGTTTGGGATCTTTATGATCTTAAAAGTAGAGTGATATGTAACACAATCTCAACTGCACTCTAATAATTTCCGTTTGCTCTCCTTACTTTTTAGCTTTTTATCTGCAGATCTGGTCTCATTATTTAGAATATGAAATAATTTAGTAGAAAATCGTCTCAAATTAGATCTGGATATTCTCTAGCTAAGCTTTTTTTTTGTTTTTGTTTTCACTCATGTGAAAGTTTTTCTCGGGAAAGCTGGTAATTTTCCGGGAAAGTAGTTGATAATCTCGGAAAGCTGAAGCTTTCATGGTGAAAAAAAGAAGATGAATTATTTTCCGGACGAGGTAATAGAGCACGTGTTCGACTTCATAGCATCACACAAGGATCGAAACGCAGTGTCTCTCGTGTGTAAATCATGGTACAAAATCGAAAGAATCAGCAGAAGAAGAGTATTCATCGGAAACTGTTACGCGATCAGTCCGGAGAGAGTCATCGAAAGGTTTCCGGAGCTAAAGTCGTTGACTTTGAAGGGGAAGCCGCATTTCGCCGACTTCAACTTGGTCCCACATGATTGGGGCGGGTTTGTGCAGCCGTGGATCGAAGCTCTGGTCAAGCATCGGGTCGGGTTGGAGGAGCTGAGGCTGAAGAGGATGGTGATTTCCGATGAGAGTCTTGAGCGGCTTTCTAAGGCGTTTGTCAATTTCAAGACTTTGGTTCTTGTTAGCTGTGAAGGATTCACCACTGATGGCCTGGCTGCCATAGCAGCCAATTGTAGGTAAAACAATTTTTATTTGGTGTTTTTGATATATTTTCTCTTATCATTCTATCTTTCACGTTACTGATAATTTCTGCTTATAGTTTTAATTTCTTGATTATTTGGTAATTCTTGGAGGTTGTGATTTGTATTGTTGAGTTGGTGAGATTGTTAGATAGGTAGTTGTTAATGTGCATATATGTTGCTAGCAGCTATTTATTACTTTAGCTACTTAATTATATGTTTTCTCTTTTAATTTTGGAGAGTTTTTGTAATGATTAATCAAACTTGGCTTTTAATCTTGTTCTCGTTACATGTATTGTCTGTTTGGATGGCTAGACTATGACCATGTAGCTGAACTATTGGTATGGGTTGTGCTCTTAGCATATTTTTGTTCATTGTTTCTGTCATTGTAGGTTTCTCAGGGAGCTTGACTTGCAAGAAAATGAAGTAGAGGATCATAGAGGCCATTGGATTAGCTGCTTTCCCGAAAGCTGCACATCTCTTGTCTCCCTGAATTTTGCATGCCTCAAAGGAGATATAAACTTAACAGCTCTTGAGAGACTTGTTGCAAGGTCTCCTAATCTGACAAGTTTGAGGTTAAACCGGGCAGTGCCCCTTGATACGCTCCAGAGGATATTGATGCGAGCGCCTCAATTAGTTGACTTAGGTACTGGGTCCTTTTTACACGATCCAGCTTCTGGGGCCTCCAGCAAACTTAAGGCTACCCTTCTTAAGTGTAATTCAATTAGGACCTTGTCAGGGTTTTTGGAGGTTTCTCCTCGGTGTCTGACTGCTATTTACCCTGTTTGCCAGAATTTAAATTCATTGAATTTGAGCTATGCCCCAGGGATTCATGGTCATGATCTGATAAAGCTAATCCAACACTGCAGGAAACTTGAGCGCTTATGGGTATGATCTTCTAATCTTTTTTCATGCTTGAGTATATAAACTTTTCTTAGAAATGGGGAATTGACTATAGCTTTCGTATTCTCTACAGATACTTGATTCTATTGGAGATAAAGGTTTAGGAGTTGTGGCTTCCACTTGTAAAGAACTGCAAGAATTGAGGGTTTTTCCATCCGATCCTTATGGTGCTGGCAATGCTACTGTAACGGAGGAAGGCCTGGTTGCCATATCTGCTGGTTGCCCAAAGCTTCATTCATTGCTCTACTTCTGTCAGCAGATGACCAATGCCGCCCTAATAACAGTTGCAAAGAATTGTTCTAATTTTACCCGCTTCAGATTATGCATCCTTGACCCAATAAAACCTGACCCTGTCACCATGCAGCCCTTGGATGAAGGTTTTGGGGCAATTGTACAGTCATGCAAGCGTCTAAGGCGATTGTCACTCTCTGGCCTTTTAACTGATCAGGTGTTCCTTTACATAGGAATGTATGCCGAGCAGCTCGAAATGCTTTCGATTGCATTTGCTGGGAATAGCGACAAGGGTATGCTGTATGTGTTGAATGGATGTAAGAAGCTTCGCAAACTAGAAATTAGGGACAGCCCCTTTGGTAACACAGCACTCTTAACGGACGTGGGAAAGTATGAGACAATGCGATCCCTTTGGATGTCGTCCTGTGAAATTACCCTTGTAGGCTGCGAGATACTTGCAAAGAAGATGCCGATGCTCAATGTGGAGATCATTAATGATGAAGACGACATAGCACCTAGCTCCGAAGATATACTAAGAGTAGGGAAAATGTACTTGTACCGAACATTGGTCGGGTCTAGAAAAGATGCACCATGGTTTGTGGACATTTTGTAAGTGCATCCTGGGTGTATCTATCTAATAGCTCGATCAATTGTTTTCCCTGTTATGGAGCTGTAGTTGTACTTTGTGTAGGGCAGCTGATGATTTTACGGATTTTTAGGTGTTGGTGGATTTAGTTGTATGCTACTCTTTGTTTATTTGGGGAGAGATTTGGTGTCTGTAATCGTTATTATAATAGATTTGCTTTAATATTGATCCATTGTGTGGTGGATTCCTCTTTGAGAGGAGGAAGTAACTAGTAGTGCATCATGGTATTGCAGGGAAGTGATTTGTTGCTTGCTGAAGCAGCAAATATGTTGTATGTTAATGAATTCATAATCATGACATTGCACCTATGGAGTCCACCAGGTCTTCCCAATCCTTCCCAAATAGTTGATAAATATTGTTGGTCACATCAAACCAAGAAATAGTATTCGGCTCTTTGATAGGTAAAATTAGGCTGTGGAATGACAGGAGTTTATAGTAACTTTGTTTATGAGGTATGGTTACAAGCTGGGACACGCTTAGAAATTCCCTAGTAACTGTCTAGCTTTCTTTGCAAGTATATAAAATTATTGTTTCTATCTAAACTCAAAAGCACGTACATTTTAATAAATCATATTTTAGTTTTAGTTTCCGTAGATTACCTTCATCTACGTTTAGTCCACGGTTTTTTAGTATTGTAATTTTTAATCCATCATTTCTTTGACAATATGGATTTAGATCCCTACCGTTCAATTCTGTTAGGGTTCCGTCAAGTCAACAAGGATCAATAAGGGTAAAAAGGTAAAACATCATCTGATGTTCTAGAATCTTATTTAATCAAAGAGTATAATAGTAATATACAAGTTAATTTTAAAAAACAAATAAGTATTATTAAATTAAATTAATTAATTTTAAAACGTTATTATATATTTTTAAAATTAAATAATAAAAATAAAAATTAAAAAACACAACTTCAACACCAGATCAAAATCCATCGATAAACTTCTCTTTCTAATTACGTGTCCGTTTGGAAGAACTTGTCTACTAGATAAAAGTTTTTTTTTTTAATTTTTTTTTTTATAAATATTGTATCGTTTGGTTGTCACCTAGTAGAGCTTTTAGATGATTATAAAAATTGTTTTATGTCTACTTGGAGTAGTGCTATAAATATGGATCGGCCCGAGACAGGCCGGTCCACGTAGGAAAATGGGCCGTGCTTGGCACGGCCCGTAGAAGAGGCAGGCCAGGCTGAAGCCCGGAACGAGATAGGCCGCGTGCCGGGCAGCAGGGGCCAGGTCCGGCAGGCCGGCCCGCCACAACATGCATAGCCGGTGTGATAAGCCTTTGGACCGGCCCGCTAGATTAGCACGTTGGCCGGACAATTGGACCGTTTTCTTTTTAAATATTCTCTCCAATGGCTAGAATTCAAAATCCAGCCATTGGCTGACGTCGACCAACGACTGGATTTTGAATTCCAGCCGTTCGAGGCTTCAAAAAATATAAAAAAACCCATGAAGTCTTCCAAATTTAATTTTGATCCACAAATCTAATTTTTCTATAAGTACTTTCATCAATTTCATTTTCCATTCACACACACACACTCTCTCTCTCTATCATTCTCTCAATCTCTCATTTTCTCAAATATCAATCTCTACATTCTCCAATTCTCTACACTTTTTCATTCAATTTCATTATTACTCTCTACAAAAATTTTAATATCAATTTCCTATCTTATTCTCTAAATTTTCCACCAACACACCAAAGTTTCAAGGTACAATTTTCTTATTAGTTTTGTTGAAACATTTTTTGATAGTAAATTTATAATTTTATGTTTAGACTTTAGTTATTAAATGATAACATTTTTGTTTAGTTAGTTAGTTTATCAAATTTTGTGCAAACTTAGTTAATTTTAATATTTTGTTTAGTGTATTAAGATTTTGAAGTTTAGTATTAATTTTAATATTCGTTATTAGTAAAATTAGAAATTTAATTTGTATTATTGATTTTTTTAAATAAGTAAATTATGAATTTTAAGTGTAGTAGAAACATTTTAATATTTTGTGTTAGTACATTATGAATTTTAAGTGTAGTGGTTAATTTTATTGTGTTTTGTTAGTAAATTAAGATTTTTAAGTGTAGTATTTAATTTAATATTTATTGTTAGTAAATTTATCAATTTAATTTGTAGTAGTGAATTTAATATTTTTTGTTAGTAAATTATGAATTTTAAGTGTAGTAGAAACATTTTAATATTTTGCGTTAGTACATTATGAATTTTAAGTGAAGTGGTTAATTGTAATATGTTGAGGTTAATTTTAATATATTTTGTTAGTAAATTAATATTTTTAAGTGTAGTATTTAATTTAATATTTGTTGTTAGTAAATTTATCAATTTAATTTTTATTAGTGAATTTAATATTTTTTGTTAGTAAATTATGAATTTTAAGTGTAGTTGTTTATTTTAATATTTTGTATTAGTATATTATGAATTTTAAGTGTAGTGGTTAATTTTAATAGGTTTTGTTAGTAAATAAAGATTGTTAAGGGTAGTAATTAATTTAAAATTATTTTGTTACTAAATATTGATTTTTAATATGACTATTAATGACTATAGTGTTCATATTTGTACTTCATGAAATGGATTATGTTGACGTTGATTTCTGGATGTATAAGAAAAACCAACAAGATTTGGATTTTAGCTGTGATTTCAAAGAGAAAGAGAAGGAGAAAGTAATCGAATGCAAGTTTTTACGTGGAAAAACTCTCATGATCGGAGAAACGTCCACGGGTGGTTGAATAATCAACCGAGCCAAAATCCACTATGAATAGAATAATTACAATTTCTCGATCTCTCTTTTTTCTCACTGTATTTTCCTATGTTGTGTATATGTTTTGTGACGAGATTATGAGTCTATTTATATGTTCATAGAACCCTAATCCTCGTTGTACAAGTAATAAAAGATCTTTGTATTTAACTATGATTGGTTACTTGTTTGAAGTAGACTGTCTTCTTTTCTATTTCGGAGACTTGTATTGGATCGAATGGGACTCCAGTGATTCAATCCGGTTAGGACTTATGTCCTTATAAGAGCATAGTCTTTTTGAAGAAATAAAATTGTTGTCTGATTAGGAACCCTTTCTGCTTGATATCCTGTTTCTTGGAATTCCTTTTTGATATGGTTATCTTCGCGTATTTTAATGACTTGATTCGTGTGAGCTACGCGCTGGACTTTTTATTCAGTTTTCTTCATGTTTGTCCCGAGTAGACACGATATCAGCTGGTCCCTAATGTCGTCATCTGATCCCGAGTAGAAAATGTCATCAACTAGCCCCGAGTATCTTTAACTGACCTCGAGTAGTATATGACGTCAGTTGAATCCGAGTAGGTTTTGTTCAATACTTGTTTACTCGGGCTTCTCTTCTTTGGTGATGTCTTACATGATATTTTCTGAATGCCTATTTGGACGTCCACCTGACAATTTTATTTTCTTTATCGATGACGTGCACGTCTGATAAAATTTACATACGACAATACCCCATTAAAATATTTTTTCCGAACAGGGTTTCATTTCGGGCAAAAGTATTTTAATCAATTCTTCAATTTTTATCTCTTTAATGCCAGGATAAATGTCTTGTTATAATGACATGTCTTAATGGTGACCATGTAAATTCTATTTGCCTCTTCACGCGAGATCTCAATGATTGCGACGTTTTGTAGTTCTGACGGCCAAAGCCAGTTCCTCTCTTAACACGTGTCTTTTGCCGTTTCATTTTTCGATATCATTTATGAGAAAAGACCTACGCGTCTCCCTGTGCGCCGCTTACGTCATCAAATCTTGTCATTGATTTTTTCCGCCTTGAGATCCTAGGGTGAGGGGTTGCACTGGTTTATTCTCAAAAACTCGCACCAGAAAATATTCCTAGCCCAGATTTCTTTATGTAGAAAATCGTCATTCTCCGTTGAAGATTTTGCATCAGATTTCATTCAAGGTTAGTTTTAATGAATCCGTCTTCCCGTCATCGACTTTTTACTATTGCTCTCGAAGCGCTCAATCGTGGGGATTTCCAGCTGGTTTCTTACGCTCGAAGATTATTAGGGGAAATCTCCCTGAACGAGCCTTTTTTTTTTTAGAATTCGACGTTTCTGGGCTTTACCCTAACGTCCATTTTAGTTCTGATTCTGATTCATCTAGTTCAGAATCTGTCGTTTCTAATCACAGGGTACCACTTCGATCAAGGATGGGAAAACACCAAAGCAAAATCGAAGTCCATAAGCACAACTCGGGCAACGTTCAGATCAGAGAGAAGACTGTTGACGAGAAAGATGTTGAAGAGGCGTTCAGAGTATCTCATCTCTCCTTCTCTACTGATCGCCCGAGTGGGTTTGATGCTGAACCGAATGTGGTCGGGGCAGATGAGATAGGGAAATATTGTGCCCGATTCGACCTGGATAATTCGGTTACTTTGATTCCTGCGGGTGATAAAGCTGCTTGGAATCCTCCATCAGGCATGGTGGCAATCTATGGATCCATGCTCTGCTGCAGCGTCACTCTCCCTCTTCAGCCGTTCATTGCCTGGTTTCTGGCTGAAGCAGGGATAGCTCCAGCTCAACTGGCGCCGAATAGCTACAAGATTTTGATATGCATGTGGCACATGTGGAACCGAATGAACTTGTCACCGTCTTTCCCGAGTGAAATCGGGCACTTCTTCATGCTGAGGCAGTCTGGTAAGACAGGGACCTATTTCCTCATGTATAATCCGCCAGATTGCTGGGTCCCCGAGGGGACAAAGGTGAAGCAGGGAGTTGATACCTCTGATGACCACAAAAGTGGGGTTTTGTATGGGGATTCCCTTCTTCCAACAAGTTTTGGAAGAACAGTTGGTTTTTCACTGGAGGGAATCTCGGTCTTGAAGTCACTCTCTCTGTTGGGGAAACTCGGAGAGTGTTGAAAGTTCCCCGCTTTTTCTGTTCCCCTGAGGTATGGAACAAGAAAAAGCTTGAATTCAGCGATGCTGAGCTGCCCAGACTTTCTCGAGCAGCAGTTCACACTCTGGAGAAGAGGAGCATGATTAATCTTTTCAACGAGAAAAAGATGATAGAGCTCGGCCTTTTTTAGCCAGATTTTGGGCTACCGCAGGCGATGTAAGTGGTCTTTGTAACCCTTTTTTAATTTTTTTTTTTTTTTTTTGCTTTTTATGTTCTGACTCGATTCCCTTTTTTCTTCTAAGTGTATGATACGGATATCGTCTGCGACCTTCAGGCTCGCCAAGTGAAGTCGATTCTTTAAGCGAGCTGAAAAGAAGCTTCTTATCAAAGCGAAAATGGTATTTCCCCGCCTGAGTGTGACGAGGAACCTGACGTGGCTAAGGAGCAGGTCCCCGAATATGTCCTCGAGAAAGTCGTTCGGCCGACCGTAGGGGAGTTTAGTGGTCCGAGTGGACTGGCGGATCATACTTAGGAGTTGCCTGATGACCGGGAGAGGCAATGTGATGGTCTTGGTGAAGGGCGTGCCGAGCAGTCAGACGTCGGTGATGGAGGCAAAACCTCTGAGGGACAAGTACCTACATATCCCAAATTTTTTGAATCCTTCCGGGATGATGCTCAGGAGGATCCCACCGCTGATCTCAGCTTCCACAGTTCTCGGGCTGAGAAACAGAAAGCTGTCGACTCTCCTACTCGTCCTCTCAAGGTTCCTCGCGTAGTTTCAATTGTTGAATCAAGTGATGAAGACGTCGAGGATGAGATTCCCCCGAGTGTTCATGTTGAAGCATCGGCGGGTGCTGAGACTTCTGAGCCAAACAGGGGTTCCTCTCCCCCGAGGTTAAAGATCAAATGGCTGAACCCTCGGAAGATCCTTCATATCCTTCTCCCCAGGATCTGCTCAGGGCGATGTCATCTGGCCGGGCTTTAATCAGGGATGATCATTGGAGTCATCTCAGGGCCACGCCTCTGACGAGTCGTCTTCAGAATATCTTCAACGGCGCATCTCATGTAGGTTTTATTCCTAACTCTTCAATTGTCTTGTTTGTTCACCAGATTTTTAATTAAACTTCTTTGTAGATGGTGGCCGAGTTCGTTGAGCTGGTTCAGACGCAGCAACATCAGGCTGATCAAATAAAGCGTCTCGAGGCTCAGCTGGAGGAAAGTGAGGACAGCCATGCTCGGGTTGAAGCGGCTTGTCAAAAGGAGGTGGGCTCTGCCCAAGTGTTTACCGACCACTGTTTGGCGAAGCAGGTGGAGGCCGAGGAGATGGCTTCTTTGATAGAAGAGAAGGCTACGTCACTTCAAAACTTATTGTCTTCTGCCCAAGAATCATTGCTTAAGGCCGAGCAGGAAGCGGAGCAGTCCAAGTCGGCATATGAACAGAAGATAGAGGACTTGGAACACCAAGCTTTAACAGTCGAGTCCCTATCCAAAGAGGCCAGGCTGGAACTTGAAGTCTAGGGGGTTGATCGTTTTAAAAGATCCTCTGCCTACAATGCCCTTCTTCTTCGAGAGTTTCAGTGAGGGCTAGTTTCAGCTGGTGAGTTCTTCAAGGTTAAGAATCGGGCAACTGAAAAAGCCTAAACCAACTGGGAGCTGTCGATCAAGAATCACGTGGATCGGTCATTGAAATCTCTTTGGATTCAGATGAAGGAGTGGAGAGCTTACTGCCGTAGTTGAGGCAAAGAGCCCTATCCTATGCATTTGGAGGTTCCATCCGAGCACTTACTCTCTACTTTTTAAGCCAGTCAGGAGTCGGTCGTGGAAGTTGTGGTGCCTGATGTCGGACCGATCCCAGGAGAAAATTACAGCCAGTGGATGGACGATTCGATCGGTACGATTGCTTGGCCTTCCAATGAAAGTCTGCTCTGTGAATATGAATTGGTGCTCGACCCGAGCATCGGCAAGAGTTCAAAATCCTCTTGATTTATTTTGTAAAAATTCATTTTTGTAAAGATTCTTTGTAACAATTCTTTGTAATGATTCTTTGTAAAGATTAATGAAATTCTGAGTTAACTAATTCTGAAAACCGAGTGGCTTTGATCTGATTCATTGCTCAAGGAATTTCTCCATCTTCTTTATCTTGATTATTGTTTCCGAGTATCTTATTAAACTGACTACAATAATCTTTATGCCAAGTATCTTATTAAACTGGCTAATTCTGATGTTCGGGTAACCTCACCGAGTATCTTATTAAACCGGTTGTCACCCGAATGATTTTTAACATCAAGTATCTTATTAAACTGGCTATTGCAATCTTTATGCCAAGTATCTTATTAAACTGGCTAATTCTGATGTTCGGGTAACCTCACCGAGTATCTTATTAAACCGGTTGTTACCCGAATGATTTTTAACGCCAAGTATTTTATTAAACCGGCTATTGCAATTTTTATGCCAAGTATCTTATTAAACTGGCTAATTCTGATGTTCGAGTAACCTCACCGAGTATCTTATTAAACCAGTTGTTACCCGAATGATTTTTAACCCCAAGTATCTTATTAAACTGGCTATTGCAATCTTTATGCCAAGTATCTTATTAAACTGGATAATTCTAATGTTCAGGTAACTTCACCGAGTATCTTATTAAACTGGTTTCGTTACCCGAATAATTTTTAACGCCAAGTATCTTATTAAACTGGCTAGTATTATTAACCGAGTCATCTTAAAACATGCAAGTAGGTTTATACTTGTGTTTCATACTCGGTTGCTACCCGAACATTACATCAAGGCTTACCATGATCATATGCTCGAGTCCTTACACATTACCGAGGACCTCTCCCCAGTTTTTATGTGCAAGGGTTTGTCGAATCGTTAAGCTTTTCAAATCGCTTAACACAGCTACGCATTTCACCAGAATTTTTTTCGATAGCGTCCCGAGCCTTTCTCCAGAATCTGGCATATCGGGTTTGCCTTTTTGCTAATGTCAATTGACCTTGCTCGGCTGACATGCTCCTTCGAACTTCTCCTCCCATTCGGGAATCAATGGTCCCGAGTATTCTATTTGTATATTCTTATTATCATGCTTGTCTTCCATATGTTCTTATTATCATATGCTTTATTTTTTGGAAATCCCGAGTTTGATTTTTATTTATAACTGTAAAATCAACAAAGATTTAAGTTTTCAAGCTAATATTTGACCTAACTAAAATTGTCCTATCTAGAAAGGAAAATAAAAAATAATCTAAGGATAGAAAATTTTCAGATATTGGGCATTGCATGGTTGGGGTAAAACCCCTTCGTTGGGTCGTGCAATCCAATATTCTCCATGGCCAGCTATTCCTTCGATCTTGTACGGGCCTTCCCACTTATCAGCTAGGGAGCCTGCAACTTTATTTTTTGTGTTCAATGACACCTTCCTGAGTACCAGGTCTCCTAGTTGGAATTTTTTTGACCCGAACAAGAGAGTTGTAGTGGCGAGCTACTCTTTGTAGATATGCCATATTTCGTATTTGGGACTTTTCCCTTTTCTCTTCTAGCTCATCTAGACTTTGTAATAGCATATCAACATTCTGTTATTCATCATATAGCCTGACCCGGGGTGATGCATATGACGTTTCTATGGGGATAACAACTTCTGTTCCAAACGCTAACGTGAATAGAGTCTCTCCTGTTGAAGTTCTTGCTGTCGTCCGATATGCCCATAATACTTCGGGTAGCTTTTCAACCCAGCTTCCTTTCTTGGCATCTAGCTTTGCTTTGATTGTGTACTTGATGATTTTGTTCACTGCTTCAACTTGCCCATTTGTTTGAGGATGGGCAGGTGTGGCATAGTAATTGGTAATTTGGTATTCCTTACACAGTTGTCTGAATTTCGGGTTGTCGAAATGGGTGCCGTTATCAGTGATGATAGTGTTTGGGACTCCAAACCTGTAGAGTATATTCTTTTTCACGAAATTTGTGGTATTTGCTTCTGTGATGTGCACTAATGCTTCAGCTTCTGCCCACTCCGTGAAGTAGTCAACAGCTACTATGGCATACTTCGCTCCACCCCCTGTCCCAGTTGGCATTGGGCCGATTAAATCCTAAATCCAAACCCCACATGGCAAATGGCCATGAAGATGTGAGGTTTCTGAGCTGTTCAGGGGTTGTCAGATATCATTAGCAATCCTTTGGCAAATATTGCAACTCTCCCAACACCGCTGTGCATCTGAGAATAAAGTAGACCAATAATAGCCTTGCCTGAGTACATTATGTGCTAAACTTTTACCCCCAGTGTGATTTCCGCAAACTCCTCCGTGGATTTCCTGTAATATCCGATATGTATCTTCCTCTGATACACATCTTTGAAGTGTTCGGGAAAACCCCCTTTTGTATAGTTCTCCTCCAACCAACGTGTACCTTGCTGAATGATACCTAATACGTTTTGCTTATAAGGGATCTATAGGAGCACGCCTTTTTTCAGGAATCTTTTCAGCTGAGTCATCCAACCGTTTAGCAGTGTTCGAATTTATGAAATTTCTAAGTTTTTCGGTTCAGCCGTGCTCGGTTTGAGGAGATGTGCAACCGGAATAGTTTTTAACCTAATTGTGGTTATTACTGATGCTAGTTTGGACAAGGCGTTTGCTTTTTCATTCTTCTTCCTAGGGATCTGGGTGATCTTATATTCTTTGAATTTCTGGAGGAGCTGTCTTGCAATATCACGATAGGCCATCGTGCTTTCATCCCTAGCTTAATATTCGTCCAGGACTTGGTTGACAACTACCTGTGAATCGCTAAATATCTCGACTTCATCGTCCCCAAGAGTTATGCAGACTCTGAGTCCAGCTAGTAGCATCTTATACTCGACTTGATTATTGGTTGCTTTGAAGTCAAACCTCATGGCACATTCGACATTATCTCCTTCTGGAGTGCGTACTACGATCCCTGCCCCGCTGCCATGAGTGCTTGAAGAGCCATCAACATACAATTTCCATAGGAAATTTTTTCCCAACATCTTTTTTGCTTCCTGGTTTGGCTCTGTGAACTCTGCTATAAAATCTGTCACTGCTTGCCATTTGAGGGATGTCCTAGGGATGTAGTGGATATCGAATTCACTTAGCTCGATTGCCCATTTGGTTAGTCTTCCTGAAATCTCTGGCTTCTATAAAATTTGTCTCAATGGGCAGTCGGTGAGAACCTGGATTGTATGAGCCTGAAAGTATGGCCTTAGCTTCCTTGCTGCTGAAACCAATGCTATGGCCATTTTTTCTACCTGTGAATACCTAGTCTCGGCTGGTAAGAGTGCCTTACTGGTATAATACACTGGCTTCTGTACTCCATCTTCTGTTCTGACTAGGATTGAGCTTGCTGCTAGTTCTGTAATTGATAAGTACAAATGGAGTATCTCTCCCATTTGTGGTTTTAAAAGGATGGGAGCCTGCCCTATGTACTTTTTTATTTTTAAGATTGCCTGCTCGCACTCTTCGTTCCATTCGAGTCCTTTTCCTTTTTTAATTACTCTGAAAAAGGGTGCGCATTTGTTCATGGCCTTTGAGATGAATCTTCCTAAGGAGGCTAAACATCCTGTTAAGCGCTGTACTTCTTTTAACTTCCTTGGTTAGGTCATTCTCTACAGGGCTTGGATCTTTTTAGGATTGCCTTCGATTCCCATTTGGTGAACTTGAAAACCTAGGAACTTTCCTGAATGAACTCCGAATAAACACTTGTTCGGATTCAGCTTCATTTGGTATCTCCTTAAAACATCAAATGTCTCTCGCAGGTCTGAGGTATGCTTGTCTGTCGAGATGCTCTTGGCCAGCATGTCATCAATGTACACTTCCATGTTCCTTCCTATTTGCCGTGCGAAGATTCTGTTGACCAGCCTTTGATATGTTGCCCCTGTATTTTTTAACCAGAAGGGCATTACTGTGTAACAGTATAAACGCTGATCAGTTTTGAATGCTGTTTTTTCTTCATCAGCATTGTTCATCCGGATTTGGTTATATCCCGAGTAGGCGTCCATGAAACTGAGCAATTCGTGGCTTGATGTAGCATCCACCAACTGATCTATCCTCGGAAGTGGAAAACTGTCTTTTGGGCATGCCTTGTTCAAATCTGTAAAATCTATGCACATTCTCCATTGTCCATTTTTCTTTTGGACGAGGACTACATTAGTTACCCATTGAGGGTAGTTGATCTCTCTAATCAATCCTACGACGAGTAGCTTTTCTACTTCCTGTTTGATTGCCTGACTTCTCTCGAGATTGAATGACCTTCTCTTTTGTATCACTGGTTTTGCATTCGGGTCTACCGTGAGTTTGTGCAATGTATCATGCCAAGGACTCTCTAGCGTGCATGGCGTCGAACTACCACGTTGTAATGGACCCGTCTGGGTGCCGTTGTAGTTGTGTCTGGGTTGTAGTGTCTACCTGTCCATGTGAGGCATACATTTGTACATATGCCATCTCAAATGTCCGGTTCCCTTCGTACTTGTAGCATAATCCTTATGACAAAACTTACATTTAGCTCTAGACCCAGACGTCCCGTTTGGGAGTGTCATTTGGACTATGTTGAAACACTGCCACACATCTGATGTTAATTTTCTGGGACGTGATATTGGTGTAACTGTGGAACTAGAAGGTCCCACTTAAGTATGAGTCAGCTCCGAAATATCAAATTCATCGTTGAGCATATTCAAACCGTCCGAAAAATAAGACTGCTGGTTAGGATCCATTATCTGAAGTAAAAATATGAGCACTATAGTCGTTAATAGTCAAATTAAAAATCAATATTTACTAACAATAATCTTAATTTACTAACAATAATTAATAAAAATAATACGACACTTACAATTATTATTTTAGGTAAAAAAAAATTTAAATAAACAATAAAATCCTAATATACTAACAAAAAATATTAAATTCACTACTACAAATAAAATTGATAAATTTACTAACAACACATATGAAATGAAATACTACACATAAAAATCTTAATATACTAATAAAACTTATTAAAATTAACCAATACACTTAAAATTCATAATATACTGAAAAAAAAATATTATAATAAACAACTACACAAAAAATTCATAATCTACTAACAAAAAATATTAAATTCATTACTACAAATTAAATTGATAAATTTACTAACAACAAATATTAAATTAAATACTACACATAAAAATCTTAATTTACTAATAAAACTTATTCAAATTAACTACTACACTTAAAATTCATAATCTACTAACAAAAAATATTAAATTCACTACTACAAATTAAATTAATAAATATACTAACAACAAATATTAAATTAAATACTACACATAAAAATCTTAATTTACTAATAAAACTTATTCAAATTAACTACTACACTTAAAATTCATAATATACTCACCAAAAATATTAAAATAAACAACTACACTAAAAATTCATAATTTATGAACCAAAAATATTAAACTTAACTACTACTACTATGCACTTCATAATTTACATATTACAAAAATTAAATTCAGTAATACAAATTAACTTTCTAAATTTACTAATAACAAATATTAAAATTACTACTAAACTTAAAAATCTTAATATACTAAACAAATAATATTAACATTAAAGCCCAAAATTTGATAAACTAACTAACTAAATAAAAATGTTTTCATTTAGTAACTACAGTCTAAACATAAACATATAAATTTACTATGAAAAAATGTTTGAGCAAAAGTAATAACAAAATTGTACCTTTAAAATTTGGTGTGTTGGTGGAAAATGTAGAGAATTTTGTAGAGAGAGTAATAATGAAATTGAATGAAAAAGTGTAGAGAATTGGAGAATATAGAGATTGAGATTTGAGAGAATGAGAGATTGAAAGAATGATAGAAAGAGTGAATGGAAAATGAAATGGATGGAAGTATTTATAGGAAAATTTGATTTGTGGGACAAAATGTAATTTGAAAGATTTCAGGGGGTGTTTTTGTAATTTTTTTAGGCTCCAACGGCTGGATTTTGAATTCCAGCAGTTGGAGGGATTTTTTTTTTTTAGAAAAAAAATAACCGGTTGAAGTGACAGACCGGCGGGCCGGTCCAGGGGCCTGGCAAGCAGGCTAGGCGTGCCGGCGGGCCGCCGTCAGACCTTGTACCAGTGGCCCGACACGAGACCTGCCACGGTCCGGGCCTCGGTCCGGCCCGCTTCCTTCACGGGCTGTGCCAAGCATGACCCGTTCCCTTCTTGGACCGGTCTGTCTCGGGTCGGTCCATAATTACAGCATTACTCATGAGATACACATAGCCAAGTCTTGAGTAATCATCTATGAAAGTGATGAAGTAGTCATATCCACCTCTAGCTTGAATGCTTATAGGACTACACACATCAGTGTGTATCAATCCTAAACATTCAGTTGCTCTTGTGTCTTTGGTCGTGAAAGACCTTTTGGTTATCTTACATTCTAGAAAAGATTCACAAGTTGGTAGATTATCAACCTTTAAGTCACTTAAAGGTCCATCATTAACCAATCTTTTGATCCAATCAAGATTAATATGACATAGGCGTAAATTCCATAGGTAGGTTTGATCTTTTGATAATTTTACTCTTTTATGATTACGTTCCGTTGATTCTGTGTCTAACAAGTGAGAGATATTTCTATGCAAATGGTTTAAATAGAATAAACCGTTTTCCAATGTACCTTTGCAAATAATTTTGTCATTCTTACTAATAATAAGAGCTTCATTAAAAGTAACTGAATAACCAAATTTATTTAAACAAGAAACTGAAATTAAATTCCTCTTGAATTGCGGTACATAATAAACGTCTATTAAATCTAAATGCCTATAAGAATCTAAACTAATTAAAATATCTCCCACTGAACTAGCAGACACCGATGCTCCATTGCCTAAACGCAAGTTGAATTCATTCTGATTAATCCTTCTCCTTTCTTTGAACCCCTATAAGGAAAAACAAATATGATTAGTGGCTCAGGAGTCTATGATCCAAGAATCCATAGAATCTGCCAAAAAACATATTTCAAGATAATTAATATTACCTTCTTCCTTCTCGTCCTGAGACTTTGGACAATTTCTTTTCCAATGTTTATTTTCACCACAATTGAAACACTTCCCTTTGATCTCGGTTACTTTCTTTGTCTCATTTTTAGTAGTCCTAGTTGCTTTTTCTTCTGTTGTTCTTAACCTTATGGGTCTTAACAGTAGCAACTTTACCCATATTATGAATTTCTTGACCCTTTCCATTCATAAAAAAAAAATCGGTGCTTTGAACATCTTGCATCAGGCCTTGCAAGGTGCATTCCTTATTATTCAAGTTGTAGTCCAACTTGAATTGATAAAAGGAATCTGACAGTGAGTTGACAATCATGTCGATTTTCGTCTCACCGTCTATCCCAACACCATTCAGTTCAGTAATGTTGAGATGTGCTATGACTTTCATCATGTGATCTTTCACAGACTTTCTAGGTTTCATCCGAAGATTCATGAAGGTAGTCACTGCCTCACTCTTAGTCGTCCTAGACCTCACAGCAAACATCTCCTCTAGAACCATCATTATATCGACAACAGTCTCCGTTCCTTCATGTTGCTGTTGCAACACGTTGGAGATAATGACTATAATGTAACATTTAGCCATCTCATCTGAAGACTCCCACTGCTGATACTCATCTCTTTGCTCCTGAGTAGATTCATTAGTGGGAGTATGTGGTTTAGGAGTGCACAGAAAGAACTTATGCTTTTCGGATTGCAACAAAATCCCAATTTTCCCTTTCCATGTGACATAATTATCACCAGTTAAAGTATTATCTTTTAGGATGTTGATTAGGGATGGGGTCATGATTTCTAAACAATAACAAAAATTATATATGTAAATAATCATAATAAAGCACTTTCGAATATTTATATTGAATTATATAAAATAATTCAATCGTAAAATTCAACGGTGATCTAACACCCATAAATGTCACGTATCCTTTGAGAATTCACACCATTTACTAGTTGGACTAGGTCCCACCTAATTGTTAATATAACAACCAACATTTTCAATTTTAGTCTTACAATTTTATTAACAAGAACTCTTGGGAGGATATTAATAAAATGACATCGAGTATGTTACCAAGTTATCGACCTTTAATATAATCCATCACGAATATCCCTCCTTTAGGAGTAGATATCGTTTGTGTTAATTGTCTAGTCTATCATTGTAAGGAAGTATCTTGTTAAATTCCATTCATGAATACCTCTTGGGAGGTTATAACATGAAACATAAAGCTCAACTAAACTAGGAGGTCGTAGGTGTTCTAAAAACACCTTATCCCACTCAATTATTTAAGGCGTGTGATTGAATTCCATAGAATGCTTTACCAAGTTATCTAGATGCCAATTAGATACCTAAATCATTCAATGCATGTTCATGCCAAAAGAGATATATGAGTGACACTCTTATTCTATATGACATGTTATCAAACATTGACAAACACTGCAATATTTACAAAAATATAAATAGCTATAATTTTGGTCCATCCTAGAAAAGCAAGTAAATTACATATGTCTTGGAATACAAAAACTCCTTTCTTGGAGAACAAGACTTCACGCGATCTTCGTCGTTTGGACTCCCTCGACTGCCTCCCATGGGTGTGCGCACCCTTGGCTCCCTCCCATGGGGTGTGCATGCCACAGCTTCATAAAGGGCTGCCATGCGCATCCCATGGATTTCATAGGGCTGCCGTGCATAGCCCATTCCACAACAATTGTGGCCGCGTGCTAGTTCGAACGCACGTTTGTTGCTATTGCTCGTACGGTCCCAAACTTGTTCCGGTTGCTTCAAATTCTTCAAATCTTCAAATCTTCGACACTTGAATGTATTATAGACGAATTTAAAATAATAAAATACTGCAGTACTTTTAATACAATATAGTGCAGTATTTTTATTACAATAGCATAATAAAAAAAAAACTTAGCAACTACCAATAAGGAAATTATAGCGATGATAGACTACCCTTCTTGTTACAATCCCAAAACAAAATACATTGAAATTCTAGGACCAAAATTGAGTAATAACAATCCACATATAATATATATATATATATATATATATATCCATACATTCCAATGTAAATATATATGCGAATACCTATAGTGCTATCTCTTTCTAAAACAAGAATATATACAATAAAAAGAAAAAGATTCACGTACAAATGCATCAATTAATCAAGGTACAACCTGACTCTGATACAAATTGTAGGGAAAAATTGGTTCAAAACGCGGCGGAAGCGTGAAATTAGGGTTTGGTATATTTTAAAATTTTTCCCTTTAAAAGATAGAACCTTAACCCTAGATTAATTGATGTATATTAAAAGTATCGTACCTTTTTCTCGTGATGATTGAACTATCATCGAATTGAATCCGTAAGATCTTCCAATCCAATCACCAACGTGAATCGCTTAGGGTGTGGGCTCCATTTCTTTTAATTGTATACCTGGGGATGAAAACAAACAAAATCTTCTTCTTTGTTAGTCACAATAATCCTCCAAGAGAATGACTGGTCCCAGATACAGATTATGATATGTATAATTTTTTTTAAAAAAAAAAAACGTTTCCACTGCATGACCGGTGAACGGGGTTATAACAGAGAAAACTCAAGAACGTTCGGTCACTTGTGAATTATCAATCTATTTGATTGAAACTCACGTGAACCCGATTCGATTTTGTGCACAAAACTCTTTTGATGTAAAGGATGCTAGTGTACTATCGAAAACAAAAAATTCCCCTTTTCTCTTCTCCTTGGCAGAATTCTACACACTATAGTTGGATGATTTTTTTTTTTTATAACTATAAAAGCAAAATAAAAAAAACTTCTTTCAAGTCTCCTCCTATGCCTTGGCCGAATTCTAGAGCATAGAATTCTTATGCCTTGGCCGAAATTTACAACCTATATTTATAGGTTCACAAAATCTCTCTTAAAGAGGATTTACTTGGTAGGCAAGAATCCTATTCTTAGGTGGATTTACTTAGTGATCAAGAATCGTTTTCAAAAAAGAATTCTTTCCTACACCAAGACTCCTAATCCAACTCATTAGTGTATTTGTAATCATATTAAGGACTTCTTAGTTTGACTAGATAAATAATTTATTTTATTTATCTACTTATCAAACATAGTCTTTAATATTAATTATACTACCAATAATAGTGTAATATTAGGAGGCCTTCTCCTATTATGATTTTTTTTACTTTTAATTAAATAATTAATTAATTACCAAATTAATTGATTTCCATTTAATTAAATAATAATATAATAAGCTATTTTATACAGCCTTGCCGCCCAACACCTATACATAGGCCAAATATTGTTTTTCCTATTTTATTAAATCCATTGGACTTTTATAAAAAGTCCATATGTGAACTAGACTCATTCTTTCAAAAAGAAACAAGTCCACATGCCTTAATACAATTCTAAATGGACCCATAAATTGGTTCGGTAGAATAAATCAAGTGATCCATGCAAGTTCGTGTGGATTAAGGATCCTGGCGGGGCTATCTAAATTTAAGCTCCAGTAGACACAATTCAATCACAATCAACAAATGATTCACTTAGGTCCGATCTATTAATTTTAGTTCATTCCATTAAAGAACTAAAATTGAACTCTTAAATAAAGATAGAATAAGTTAATATTGCTTATTCATACCCTAGACAATCTTAATGAAGATAGTGTATCCGTGTGAAAACTACCAGTAATCGCCAAGAGCTCATAGACCGCATATAGTTCTCCAAGTTACCATATTTACTCATATGACCACATTTTGAACTTGGATATTTCGACTTGTCCAGAATCCATGTTTCAATAATCACTATTGAAAACTTAACGTTAAGATTTAATATCCAATATCTTAAAATATTCATATGATGATATTCTACCCACATTTAATAAATATAGCCACAATGTCCATATCTATAAATGAAGTCCTCTATCGATTAACAAATGAATACTACCAAACTATCGAGGATAGACTATTCTATTTAATCGTACTCATTGATAGCTCAAATGATAACACTTACAACCATAAGTCCATCATTTATCTCAAGATTGAGATAGACTCTCGGATTAAGTGAAAACTTTTATCCACTGATGGTTGTGGATAAATTAATTCACTGTGATCCTATTCAATGCACCTAGTGCACTAGATTTTTTTTCCCAAAGACAGCATACTTTGATGATTTTAGACTCATCATAATACATTTGATCCCACTCAAAAACTAACAAAAGAATATACAACTTTAACAAGATAAAGACGCCCAACCTTTATCTTAAGTTGTGAATATTGTTCAAGACTAACTAAAGAATTGTGTCTACCTCATACATATCCAGATGCATTAACAATTCTTATTTTCTCATAGTCTTTTGACCTTATGATTATTTACTTTTGACAATTATAATAATTAAACTATAAATGCTATAATATTTATTAAACTAGAAATCACTTTTATTAATATGAAAAGATTGTCAAATACATTTTTACACTCTTGCTATCGAGCATAATCCAAACAACTTTTACATGTGTATTTACTTGTAATTTGTAATACGATTGCACTCTTTTTCCCTTACCAAGTTTTTATCCAACTAGGTTTTTCTTGATAAGGTTTTTAATTAGACAATCATATAAATATGTAATACTGAATTCCATAAGTGAAAAATAATTAAATAAATAAATAATTGTTTCTTTTACATTTTCGTAATAACATCTATTTTATTTTTTTTGTATTACTTTTTCTTTATTCATTTTTGTAATTGATTATTATTTTTCATATAAATTATTTCAAAAGATAAACAAATTAATTTGAAAATTACATTTATATAATTGAATTGTTAAATTGATATAACAACCAATTTTTTTGTGTATTACTGTATTTTCCGTAAATCCTAAACCCTAAACCCAAAATCTAAAAAAACTTTATTTTTAAAAATCGGATTCGGAAATGATTATGGAGCGGCCCGTGGACCAGGCTCGTCGTTCGGCCTGGCACGGTCTGCCTGAGGTAGGCAAGCGTGCCGTGCCGTGCCACCGTTTTTGAAAACGGGCCTCAGCAGGCCGTGCCTACTGGGCTGTGCCGCTCCAGACTTACAGCTTTAACTTGGAGAAGCTCAAATTTTAGGTTTTTCCAAGTAGCTCTTTTTGAGCTTTTTTAATAACACTAAAACGTATAATATAACCTTGTCATTTAAAACAGTTTTTGAATATTTTGGTAATCTTACCGTTTAAAAAAGTTTTTTCTAATTGACAACCAAACGACTAATATCTTTCTATTAAAAACTCTACTTGTAAAATGTCTACTCTAAAAGATCTAATCCTAAAATATCTATTTGAAGAAGCTCTCCCAAATGGAGCCTGCATCCATCGATCAACCAAACCCATCATCATCCCAGATCGAAATCCATCCCCAACTTCAACACTAGATCAAAATCCATTCATTCTGAAAAAATCTCTTTTCCTTATAAAAAAAAATCTCTCTCACACCCCACTCCACCGATCTCCACCCATCTCCAATCTCTATCACCATCAATCGATTTCTCCCTCTTTTTTTTTCTTTGATTTCTTCGATTATCTTCCCCACCATCATCTCCACCCATTCAATAATCTTCTCCACCATGTCTCTCTCGGTCTCCTCCGAGTCGAGTTCGACGCTCGATCTCCTATTTCATGTTGTTCGATCTCATCACGCCGCCAACTCCCATCTCTTTCTCTTCCCCGTTCTTCTTTTTCACATCTCTCTGTTCATGGGGTAGTAGTGATTGTGATGAATGAGTTTTTTTTTGGGTTTGGATTTGAGGTGGTCGCCGGTGATGGGAGAGCTGATCTCCTTGGTTGTTATATTTGCTGGTAGGATTTGAGTGTTGATTTTTTTTACTTTTAATTTGATTTTATTAAAAAAAAAATTGATGGTTGCTTTGATTTTGATTTTAATTAGTTTGAATTTTTTTAACTACTTAGAATCAATTGTTGAATGGAGTTGCAGGTTGGGAATTGGATGGATTCGTTTTTTTTTCTAGTGAGGAGTCGATTCCTGGGTTTCTATTTCTTGTTGGTGTAACTGTGTTGTTGTTGTTGTTTTTCTGGTTGGTGTTGGTCTATGGGAGCTGGTGTGGGAGTTATGTGATTACTGATGAGGTTTCTGGGTTTCAGAAAATGTCTTCTGGGTTTTAGAAACTGGATTTTTGGGTTTCATGATAATAATGATGATTTGGCTGGATTTCATTTGGGGTTGACTTGAATTAAATAAGATATCTGTTTTTGATTTTTCAATTATTAATTTGGTATTGAATTTGAATGGAATCTGATGTTGATTGTGGTTTTTTTTTCTTATTTTTCAAAAAAAAATTTCATTTGGGTGGGGTTTGGATTAGTTGAATTGAGTGGATTCTGATGTTGGTGATTTGTTTTTTTTTTAATTTTTTTTGTTTTCTTTTTTTAATATATAAGAAAAACAATTGGAATTTTTAATCAACTTTTTTAACAGATTTTTTTTTCTAGATTTCCATCTTTTTTTTATTTTTATTTTTTTAATTTTTGTTTTATTTTTTTAATATATATATATTAAATGGTCATTTTAGTTAAATCTTAATAAAGGGTAAAATGGTCTTTTTAAGCATCAGAATACATTAGGGGCATTGTAGTCATTTTATACGTCTGACATGCCATACTATGTATTGTTGACGGATTCTGTCATAGAAGAACTAAAAGTTACAATTCTAAAAAATCGTAGACTAAACGTAGATTAAAACAAACTATGAGGACTAAAATATGATTTACCCTTTTATTAAACTTGAAAGCACTTTCATGATCAATACGGTATAATAGATAGCCTCTATGCTTCAAACATTTTGAAAATCTCCTTTCTCCCTGAAATGCTCCAACAGTCAATCAGGATGTTTTGAGGAAAGCATAGTTTTAGCCTTGACAATGACTCAGTTCCTTGTGAATGGATTATCCTTGTAGAGTTTGTGCATGACAACTCATCTTTCAAACGGTCAAGACATATGTCTCGATCTCGAGTACCTACAGAAATACCGAGCTCAGAAATACTATGAATGTGTAAACTCTTACAAACCAAGGCTAGCGGGACAAATCCCTCACATGTCCATCTTTGTAAAGAATCAAGATGTTTTGTCCAAATACCCTATTCCATGGATTTTTAAAGGACCAGAAATAAACGACTTTCTGACCGAAATCTAAGAATAGAAGGAAGCTAGGCACATAGAATCTGTTAATGAACAACAAACGATCCTAGCCTCGATGATGAAGCTTAGCATAATAGACACAGCTAAACTAAAACAGAAAAGGTTCTCATCTGTAGAGAAAGACAAGAAAAACTATATAAACTAGTTAAAGATATTCATAAAAAACAGTAGTTTAGATTCCCGAACAGTAAAATGCAAGTAATGATCAGAAGACGACAAGACGACAACCACTGGTTACTAGTTTTTACCATATAACTTTTGACAATTTGTAAGGGATTCGTTTACTATTTACTTGAAATTTCCTGTAGATCACCTGTTTTGGACCTTTCCTTTCAATTTTGTATAAATTAGAACACTGCTCTCTTTTATTAATATATAGCAGATTCATAGAACATAGCAAAAAATCAACTCCGTATAAATCGTTCTTGTATACGATTTGCAATCAATAAAGTGTACGTTATATACCAAGTAAGTCTTTTTAATCAACTCCGATTATTTTATTTATATAATCGGATACATATAAGTCAAGTCAAATCAATGAAAGTATAATAAAATTATTAAATTTTTATCGTAAAAGATCCTTGTAATCTTTCAGGAAACTAGATGTTTAAACAATACTGACACTGTAAAAGTACTTAGTCAAAACCTCGGTTTTGTTAAAACCAGATTTAACAAGTTTTCTGGAGAAAAAAAAAACTCCTTGGTGGTTCTCTGCGGTGCGTTTGGCACGAAGATGAGACTGGACATGACAAGACTGGATATGATAAAACTGGACATGATATGTTGTTCTATATTGTGTTTGGAAGGCCTTGACAGAACTATAAACTGTACTGTTATACGTTTGGTATGGTTGAGACAAGACGGAACAAGAGATTCAAATAACTAGAGTACCACTCTTATATATATAACAACATAGACTATAATATTATATATTAATATATATTATATATACATATTAATTGATAACATAATATATATATATTATATTTAATATATTTTTTTATTATAATATATATAGTTTATTGACATGATTGTAATTGTTTGAAAACTTAAAGGGTAAATTGATCTTTTTAACACTTGTCCTATGTCATGGGACAAATTGTCCTAGGGTCCTGGGTGTGACAAGTTTTTGTGACTTTTGTCCCTCATTGTCCCGTCCTGTCCAATACTAAGGACGCGCCAAACGTGAGACAAGAACAAACTGTCCCACGTTATCCTATCCCGTCCCGCGTACCAAACACACCCTGCAAGTCCAATTGTAGGCATGAGTGACTTTAGGAGAATTTGAAAATTCGTCTTACAATAGACAGAAACCGAAAGACATGTTTCGACATCCCATGTTTAAGCATTCTATTTTTTGCATCCTCCCTTCCTTAGGGCATCTCCGATCTTTACCCAATTCACCATTTTGGAGCAGATTTTTTCTCCAACACAAGCCCCATTCTTTGCACTATAGTGCAAATGCTCGGATTCCATTGCTAGATCTAGCGTAAGAAGAGGTTCAACGCTACTTTGTTACTTCATTTGTTGATTGTTTCTTTTTTATATATTATTATTGGTTGAAAGAGAATATATATATATATATATATATAAAATCTTTTTAGAGTAAAATTTGATATAATAAGTTAGAGATGGAAATAAAATTTGGATTGTAAATTTCTATAATTTGTTATAAAGTTACAACAAATTGATACAATGGGTTAAAGATAGTCTTATTATAACCAAAACTCTATAATATAATCGAAACTACCTTCTACAGGTATTAATTATACCACACAAAGCAAGTAAAATTTACAACAAATAGTTATTCAAATAGGCACATCTATTGCGTATATTTATTTGCAGTATCCGAGAAATCTGGTGAATAAGAAACGAAAAAAAATAATAATTGGGAAACAGAGCTTCCTATGCACATTTAAAATTATTCCAGGAATAAATTATTTACAGTACGAACATGAAAACTGTATTTATAATGATTGATAGATCCACTTTACAAATTCAAAGAAATATACTGTTAAGTTGAATGGGCATAGAACAATAACCTGATAAGCATAAAATCTCCCTGCAAGCACACTATAAGAATGAAAAACAAGAATTACAGAGCCTACATACATCATCATGTTGAATTATCGAAGCAGGTTTAGAACCTCCGTCTCTTCACATTCAGAAGAACCAAATTGTAGTAAAACCAGAATCTCCCTTGATGTAACCATCATAAGAAGAAGCAGCATTCCTCCATCATGCAACAGCAACAAAGTGCAGCCAAACTGCAACATAGAAGAGATAACTAATTATACAATGAACTTGCCGGGACATGCAATAGGTGACCAAAAGTGTAGGATAAACATTGAGCATATCAAGGTATAAACAATGGGTGTCTTCAATGGAAGAAACTGAAATTTTGATGCAATAAACTACATCGATTTCATAGTTTCAGCCTGCCAAAATATAAATGATAATCTAGCTCAACATTTGATACTTGTATGGAACTGACGATCATGCAAACATGATTTTTTTCAACAGATGCCTCTGTTCGATAACAGGGAGGATTTAGCAATCCTAGATGCCCAACAGCTACAGCTTAAAGAGTTCACAAACTCGAGGGAACTAAAGTGCCCCACAAGTAAATAAGTAATAGCTTTGGATCTTTCCAAACATAGAGAATGTCTGTTTGCTATTACCATCCCTAAGAGAACATTTCACCAGTTTATAACTAGTATTTGATGAACAAACCCTTTATTTGAAGACATGAAAAATGAATGATTTATATGAAATAGGGAGAATGAACCCCAAGAAGCGTATCTCAGGACAATCCCTTCGAAACACACAGTGTGTGCTGTCACCAGCTCTGACAGAGGATATTACAATTTCATAACTGAAATTTAAGGAGCAAACCCTTCTTAAGGGATATATGAATTCGATTGATTAATATGAAATAAGAAAGCTGAAGCCCAGACACAGTTGCAGCGCAAATTGAATCCCACAACGAAGCACGACACTCTAAAGAGCAACGACTACCAAGGGGCAAAACAGCAATCAAGAAAAATCTAGCTGATTTTATGGATTTGGGTGATTAATGCTTAATTTTTTTTGTTCCTTCCAAATGAACTAAATAAGGGAGAAACAAACCAGTCACTACACAAGACTCGACCTCTCCACTTAACAATGTTGAAGTCTTTTAAATTCATGAAGAAAAGGCAAAGTACCATTATTTTGGAGACACGCATACTCTCCTAATTACCCCTGATTATAACATAAATAAACTCTTAAGAGGCAAACACAGCCAACCTTGCCATAAAAAAATCTGGACTAATTAATTCAACAAACCCTTGTAAATGCAACTAAAATTTCAACCTATCCAACTAAAATGTAAAGTGAAACAACATGTTCCCTAGGAGAGTATGCAGTAAATCAAGACTCCAGAACCTTTGGCAACAATCCTATGTCCGACGGAAAAACCAGCAAAAAAACCTTGCATTCCTTTTCTTTTGGCTGGCTAAAGTAGAGCATGAATGGATGCTAACATGAGAATCACACAATTTTCAACGATAAGAATGCTAAGATGCTGGAATTGATATGTGACTCTTACAAAAACTAGATTGGTTTAACCTTTCCTTGTTAAATGTTGTTATGGGTATCTAATAAGAACAAATTTCATAAAACTAGTGGCAGAAATTCATGATTAAATTTGAAAACACATCCATGTCAACAAATTAACAGCGAAAATATAACAATAACAATTCATGTTAGACAGCAGATACACACAACAATTCCCGGAAAAGAAAAACGAAATTATCCAAAAGAGACCAAGTTTTCTAATATAAAATCAAGTCACAATTTCATCATATATGAACTAAAATCAGATCAACAAACACGCACAGAACAAAACAACAGGAATCCCAACTCCAGAAAAGAAAAACGGAGAAGATACTGACATACCAGCCTTGTAAAAACGAAAAGCAACCGCTATCAGACTGGTTACGGTGATGATGATGCTCGACCTCGTACTGGCAGTGCTGGTACTGTGGATGACCAGGAGGATACCCGTCGGCGAAATACCCTTGATAGCCTTCGTATGGACGCGGCGGTGGAGGTGGCGGTGGCGGATGGTAAGGGTACCCCGGCGGTGGGTACCCCTCGTAGGGAGGCGGCGGAGGCGGTGGCGCTGATGGGTACCCCGGTGGTGGATAAGGAGATGAATAACCTGTAAAATTAAAGAATCGAAATATAAACGGAAAAAAAGGAGATGATTTTGCGATTCAAAAAAAGAAAAGATAAAGGTAATGATAGAGAAATTTGATACCTGGAGGAGGGTAGGGTTCGTTGTGAGGTCTCTGGTAACTCATGTCGTTGTTTCTTTGATCGCTGAAGAGGAAAGCGAGTCAATGAGTTCTTCCAAGTTAAAACTTGAATCAGTGGCCGATGTTTAATTTGGGTAGAGACTGATTTTCTTTTTTTTTTTTTTTTTTTGATTCTTTAATCAAGTTACTACTGCCAACCTGTCTCCAACCACCTTTCGCCGCGACACCACCAACATGTAATTTTTCTTATTATTTGTTTTTCTTTATTAGAATTTTGAACGATCAAATTAAATCAAAAATTATAACTTCAACTTCTTAATTATCTTTATGTTATACTTGTCAATTATCTATATATTCTTGATTTAATGAATAAGATTTAAATGTATTTATATCAATTGAATAAAAAATATATAAATAATTGAAACATTAAAGTTACAATTTTAAATCCAATACCGTTTAAAATGTAACTTTTATCGCTTAATGATTTCGAATGTTATATTCGAAGTTCCATTATAAAAGTAAATTATGAAACGTACAATCACTTTATATTATTAGGGGATGTGGACTTAAAGGCTAAACGTCATTTTTGGCACACCATACATGAATATGTGCTCCTAAGGATTAGTTGTAAGCCTTTTGTATCTACGGCACTGAAATTGTATGTTCCTTATAATAGTTTATAATAATTTCTTAAAAAGTGAGTTAAAAAAGATATCTATGATGTTTCAAAATACATTAAAGTCTATAATGTAAGTTTTGTTTTTTGAAATATCAATTTGGACTTTGGAATGGAACGTATGATTTGAACCTACGATTTTAACATGTCAGCACATGTAAATATACCCCAGAGGCTGTATATTCTGGGCGTTCAAAATATTGGGCTCCATGAGGTTTGAGAGTTGCGATTATTCGGCTATTGGCTATGGCTTATGAGCTACAAAAATTATCGGGCTAATTATTTAATATTCTTTAAATTAAAAAGGCAACTATATAAATATATACATAGAGAGAGAGAGTTATAAATCAAAACATAAAAGCATAGAAAGTAATAATACAAATCAGGAGAAGAGAATGAGAGGAAATCAATTATATGAATATATTTATCTGTGTATATAATGTTTACACAATAAGCCTTTATATAGGCATAAGGAGAATTGAATCTATAATGAAATAGGAAATAAGATCAAGAGAGGTAATTGCCTTATATTGAAATAGAAAATGAGATCAAGAGAATTAATTGCAAATTATTCTCTAGATGGTGAAAGTCAATTAATTCACAACACTCCCCCTTGGACGACGCCACATGGATAATAATTTTCGAGATTCTTCTAAAAAAAAATTGGACGTGCTTAAATATTGCCTCGTTAAAAACCTTGTCAGAAAATCCTAGTGGGATAAAATTTGATCAAGGAAAAAAGAGTACAGTGCACAAATGTCCAAAATGAAGAATGTTCTCCCCCTAAAAAGTGATTCGTTCTCAATCTTGTAGTTTGCTAAGTCGACACATCCCAATGCCATATATCAATTTCTCTAATGTTGTCGTTGGTAAGGTCTTTGTAAGTAAACTTACAAGGTTATTTGTATACCTTATTTGCTTGACATCAAATTGTTGATTTTTTTGAAGTTCATGAGTGTAGAATAACTTTGACGATATGTGCTTCGTTGTCTCCCTTGATATACCCTCCTCTGACTTGTGCAATACAAGTAGAATTATCTTCATATATTGAAATAAAGAAACACCTGTATTGTGATAAGTATGATACAATACTAATAGGATACGGTACTTCTGGACCAAGTATCATTTCATCATTATCTTTAGATCGAAATGAATTTTTCTAAAGATTTAAAGATCAGACAACCATAGGGATGATCAAAGAATAAGACGCATCCATATTGAGACTGAAACAAGTAATCCATTTAAAATATGCTTGATCTTCAGGCCGAAACAATATTTTGTTTTTCCAAAAACTTTCATAAAAAATTCTTGTTTCAAATACTTAGTAGTTTTAGAAGCTTTTCAGAAGCTCCAATTTAAACTCATGTCACCAACACATACTGATTCAATTGCAAATCAGGATTCAATGTGTTTATGAATACACATGAGGTACATAGGAACTTTAATTCATATGCCCATTTTATGATGTTTTCTTTGAAACAATCATATCAAATTCTTCCGAATTGCTTCAAAACATATAAAAATTGTTGTAACTATATTGAATATAAGTTACGAGAATTTGAATTATATGCTTCTGACATTTTGAATCCTTCAGAGATTATTCTGATTATAGAAATATTAATTATGCAACAAAATATTTTCATATGATCAAATACTGAGTTTCTACAGTAAACCCTTCATGACGAGATATAAGTTAAATCCTGCTATCTTAATTTCGTACGAATAATCGTTTTAACAAAAATGTTTGACCTCTTCAAGCGTCTACACTACATGTCTATGAATATAGCTCTGTCTTTTGGACAATAGTATTATGTCGACATTCACCCACAATTTATGATACAAGATCCTCATCAGTTCATAATATATAGAGCAACACTATAGAAGATCTCAATTTTTGTTTACAGCACATATGCATATTCGATGGCTACTGTAAGATTTTTACAGTGGGAAACTGTAATATTTGTATACTTCCAGTATACCTCCCTTTGTATAGGCAGTTGAGATCCCTTTAATTTATGAGTCTCAAATATGGAGATCACTTTTCATTACTTTATACCTCTTCAAAAAGGTTTTGTCTCTCCAAGGACATTTAACTCTTCGGGAGTCATGATGAGGATTACATATAGCTTGAGCATCATTCTTAATTAACATGATCATGATCTTTCATATTCACATAAGAGAATAATAACTTTTAAATAAAAGTCGCATTTCACACTTCTAGTATGCCACGAATAATTTATTTGTTGCCATTTACATCAATTGTTCTTCAGGAACAATCACCCAGGTTAATATATTGACAATTGATAAATTCATTCGAATATGCCATTTGGAAGTAGATGATCCGTTGAACTTCAAACAAGGATCAAGATAAGATAAAGATGATACATGTCAACTATAATTTCATGTCGTATCTTTCTCCCCCTAATGACGTGAATTTATTTGTTTGCATCATTAAAATATTTATTTTTCGACATATTTATATTGTCATATCATTCTTCAAGGATATATTGTACTACCATATTGTCTTTCAAGGACTTTCATTAAAGAATATGCAGATTCTATATGATAGACTCAAATGTAAGAATAGAATTGCATGCTTTTGACACGAGACATTATAAAATAATACAATATTTATTTATGATGTATATTTTTATAACAAAATAGATTCTGCAGGATCTATAATAACAACGTGTCACATATATGTCATTTCATTTTTCATTTTGTAACATACAATTAGCTCTCCTGGAGCATTTATATACACTTGGTAAAATATCAACATGATATTTATATATACTTCAGGTACATCACTATTTTCATCACCAATAGTAAACATTTTATTACTTTGTTTTGGTGTGATTCCACTTATGGTGGCTAGATTTTCTTATTATGATCATCAATGTTATAATAATTTTAATTGACCAAAATTTCCACCATGACGATTAGATGACTTAACATTCACTTCAGAGAATGATATCAATCAATCTAATCAGGCAAGATAAATGATTTTGTTAAGACATAAATGAAAAAAACATAGGTTCCCCCCATAATCATTTTCAAGTGCAAAAGGTATAGCAAATTTAAAAACCTAATGTAAATAATGAATATATGATAATTAACCAATGTGATATGTATAATGTATAAAAACAAAGTATTTTTTGGATTATATACCGTTCACCAAGAATTTGAATTTTACTGCTGAATTAGAATCGTCTACTGGTCGTATCATCAGTCGTAAGGTGATCATGAATTTGAAAACATTTCACAAATACAATTCCCCAAAATATGTATTTCTTTGATTTTTTTTTCATTGTGTTTCTTACACTCGTACATAACACACATATTCAGTATGTGTTTATGTTAGCATTAAACATACTGTCATCGATACGACCAAAGCATTGTTCTTCATATGGTTTGAGTGGATAATCCGAAAAATGTGCTCGAAGTCTAATAATCCGCGTCAACAATCTAGAAAAGGCAGTATTACGTGTAGATAATAAACAAATATGTGACCATCGTGCGGATGCGTCAATCAATACCATAAAGTATCTAAATGGTCCACTCGCTAGGTGGATGAGCCCACATATGTCTCCTTGAATTTGCTGTAAGAAAGATAGGGATTCAAAATCAACATTTGTAATTGATGATCTGATCACTAACTTTCCTTATGAACAAACGATACACATATTTTTATTGGACAATAGAAACTTCTGGTTCTTTAATGGATGTCCATAAGAATTCTCAATTATCGTACGCATCATAGTAGATCCTGGATGATCAACACTATCATACCAAAGTAAAAATATTTTTGGATTTGTGAACTTCTGGTTCATAATAGCATACGTTTCAACTGGTTTTATATTTATATAATATAATCCAGAAGAATAAGCATAGCTCGAGACATGTGATGTAATATAGAGGTACTAACTTCTCTATTATTCTCACTTATAGTCTCAATATGATATCCATTGTTACGGATATCTTTGAAACTAAACAGATTTCTTTTGGATCTGCTAGAATTTAAAGCAACATTTATACTTATTTTTGTACCATTTGTTAATATAATTGTGGCTCTTCTGGAGCCTTCTATTAGGTCTACGGGACCAAATATAGTGTTTACCTTGACTTTGATCAAGGTTAAATTCAAGAAATTTTTTCAATCTCGAAGAATAGTATGCGATGTTCCACTGTCGACCAAAAATATATCCCCAATTTCCCTTTTGAAACTAGATTATTAATCCATATTCCCGGAAAGAGAATTCTAATTTAGAACTTTAGGTTCTAACTAATTTTAAGAGCTTAGAACTTCAGGTTCTAAATAATTTCAAAGATTTAGAACTTCAGGTTCTAAATAATTTTCAAGATTTAGAACTTCAGGTTCTGAATAATTTCAAGGATTTTGTACTTCAAGTTCTAAATAATTTCAAGGATTTTGAACTTCAGGTTCTATATAATTTCAAAGGTTTAGAATTTCAGGTTCTATATATTTCCAAGATTTAGAACTTCGGGTTCTAAAAATAATTCATAGGATTTAGAACTTCAGGTTCTAAATAATTTTCAAGATTTAGAACTCCAGGTTCTAAATAACTTCAAGGATTTAAAACTTCAGGTTTAAATAATTTTTAGGATTTAGAACTTCAGGTTCTAAATAATGTTTAGAATTTAGAACTTCAGATTCAAGATTTAAACTGAAATCCAGAACTTCGGGTTTTGATTAATTAAATTGGAATACAGAACTTCGGGTTCTGAATGATTAATTTAGAATCTAGAACTTCAGGTTCTGACTGATTAAATTGAAATACAGAGCTTAAGTTCTCATTCAATCAATTTTTCAAAAATTGAATCAATAATTATGCTTACAGAACTTTGAGTTCTTACTAAAATTGGGATCCATATGTATCTAGAACTTTAGATTCTAATTGAATTGAAATATATATCTTTTTATTTTTGTCTTCCAATTAAGAACTTCTGGTTCTGATTTTTTTTTTCGAATCAAGAACTTCCGTTTCTGATTTGTTTTTTGAATCAAAAACTTCCGGTTCTGATTTTTTTTTTTGAATTTCTTTTTTAGAATCATGAAATTCTGGTTCTGATTTTTTTTCCAAATCAAGAACTTCTGGTTCTGATTTTTTTTTTCAAAACAAGAACTTCTTGTTTTGATATTTTTTTTAGAATCAAGAACTCATGTATTGAAAAACTTTTGGTTCTTTTTTTTTTTGGTTCAAGAACTTCTGGTTTTTTTTTTTCAGTTCAAGAACTTATAGTTCTTTTTTTTTCGGTTTAAGAACTTCTGGTTCTTTTTTTCAGTTCAAGAACTTCTAGTTTTTTTTTTGAATCAAGTACCTCTTGTTTTGATTTTTGAATCACGAACTTCTGTTTTTTTTTTCAAGAACTTCTGTTTTTTTTTAATCAAGAACTTCTGGTACTGCTTTTCTTCTTTTCGAATCAATAACTTCTGGTATTGTACTAATTTTTGAATCAAGAACTTCTAGTTCTTGTTATTTTTTTTTTGATTCAAGAACTTCTGGTTCTTATTTTTGAATCAAGAACTTTTGGTTCTTATTTTTGAATGCAATCTTTTTGTTGTAAACCTTCATTAATAAGAAAAGAAGAAGAAGAGAACAAATAAATAATAAAAGCATTCGTCCTGATAACGTGCTATAAATCAAAGCATAAAAGCATATAAAGTAATAATACAAACCAGGAGAGGAGAATGAGAGGAAATCAATTCTATGAATATATTTATCTATGTATATAATGTTTACACAATAAACCTTTATTTAGGCATAGGTAGAATTGAACCTACAATTAAATAGGAAATAAGATCAAGAGGGTAATTGTCCTATATTGAAATAGGAAATGAGATCAAGAGAATTAATTGCAAATTATTCTCTAGGTGGTGAAAGTCAATTATTTCACAACATATATATAATGTTTTTCTCATAAGGAATCTCTTATTTTAATTTTGGTAATGACCACCATGAAATCACATCCATTTTTATGAAATTTGATCTGAAATTTTTTATAGATGATATTTTCAGTGAAATCTATCTATGAATAAAGTTTGAGAATTTTTCAAGCACCACAAGTCCACAACTATGTATCCCGATTTTGTTAAATATATAGGCATAAAAAAAATGGTAAAATATAGGAAAATTTAAGAAAAATAGTTGTGGCATTTCAAAATTTCTCAAATTTTATTTATAGGTAGATTTCATTGAACATAAATCCACACAAAAAGTTCAGATCAAAATACATAAAAATGGATGTGATTTTATGGTGGTCCTTACCGAAATTAAAATAAGGGATCCCTTATGAGAGAATCACTACACACACACACACACACACACACACACACACACACACACACACACATATATATACACACACACACACAATAGTTTTCCTATCAGTGCGTAGAAAAATAACATTAACATAAAGAAAGAAGAGAGTTGCTCCCCTTTTTTGAACTACCGAGCAGGGGCAAAATACGATATATATATATATATATATATATATATATATATATATATGTCGTATGTAAATTTTATCAGACGTACACGTCATCGACAAAGAGGATAAAATTTCCAGGTGGACGTCTAAATAGGCATTCAGAAAATATCCTGCAAGACATCACCAAAGAAGAGAAGCCCGAGTAAACAAGTATTGAACAAAACCTACTCGGGGCTAACTGAAGTCATATACTACTCGGGGTCAGTTAAAGATACTCGGGGCTAGTTGATGACATTTTCTACTCAGGACCATATGACATCATTCGGGACCAGCTGATACCGTGTCCTACTCGGGACAAATATGAAGAAAAGTGAATAAAAAGCCTAGCGCATAGCTCACACGAATCGAGTCATTAAAATATGTGAAGATATCCATATCAAAGAGGAATTCCAAGAAACATAATATCAAGCAGAAAGGGTTTCTAATCAGACAACAATTTTATTACTTCAAAAAGACTATGCTCTTATAAGGAAATAAGTCCTAATCGGATTGAATCACTGGAGTCCCATTCGATCTCAATACAAGTCTCTGAAATAGGAAAGAAGACAGTCTACTTCAAACAAGTAACCAATCATAGTTAAATACAAAGATCTTTTATTACTTGTACAAAGAGGATTATGGGTCTATGAACATTTCTATGAACATATAAATAGACCCATAATCTCGTCATAAAACATATACCCAACATATAGGAAAATACAGAGAGAAAAAAGAGAGATCGAGAATTGTAATTATTCTATTCATAGTGGATTTTGGCTCGGTTGATTATTCAACCACCCGTGGACGTTTCTCCGGTCATAGGAGTTTTACCAAGTAAAAACTTGCATCCGATTGCTTTCTCCTTCTCTTTCTCTTTGAAATCACAACTAAAATCCAAATCTTGTTGGCTTTTCTTATACATCCAGAAATCAACGTCAATAATTGACGCTATAAGGAGGGGCTGAACCTCTGATTTAATTAAAGGTAATGGCAGAAAGCAGAACCAGTTCTGGGGATGTCTAAAAATCTCCAGATAACTTCCATGTTGGTAGTAGCTCACGAGATCTCACTGCAACCACGGAGAACCAACCAACATCCCTGGCGGGGATCCAGCAAGTTCCTCCGACCAGCGTAGACCTGACACAACGCTTTCGAGAGGCGCCGCAACAGTTGGTGGCAGACGCAGCAAAGGAATGAGTTGATCTACTGATTGTAGAAGAAGCGCAACCTCCTAACATCCCACCTGCAAGGCTTCACTCGGTTGTAGTGGGGCCAGAACTAATTGCACCGAAAGTCGGAAGAAACTCGGCTCCAATTAATCAGGCTGGACGTGGAACACCCGAAGAGGAATGACCACTCCAGAAGCAGAACCATGATCAAACAGCCCGTGCTAGACACTGCAAACATGACCGGTATAGGGATCGGTCGTCATCAGAAGATATCGATCTACACAAGCGTTATCGCCGAACCATACCCCTGCAAGAATCAACCCGTGAAACCCAGCATCGGAGTGAAGAGACAGAAAGAGGAATGACAATCACCCAATGGTTTAACCATCATGGAAGTCTGGTGGGAGACAAAGATGTTGTAATTCAGAGCCTAACTCTAGAAGTCGAGAACAATAGGCGTTAAATGGACGCACTGGTCAGACGTTATGGGTACAACGATTTATCTGATGACGATTCTAACAGCCCATTCACTAGGAAAATCTTGCGGACCTCATTCCCAGAAAGGTTCAGGATGCTGCACGTGGAGCAGTTCAAGAAAGATACAGACCCTAAAGAACACGTCAGACGCTATAAAAGTGCTATGGCACAGTATGCCCACAACGATCCCTTGCTGTGTCTCAACTTTCCACAAACTCTAGAAGACACGGGCTCAAGATGGTTCGGGAGATTGCCTCCAGCAAGCATCAGAAGCTTCAGTGAACTAAGCAGGAGTTTCTCAAGGTAATTTCTGAGCAACGTTCATAGGAAAAAATCAGTGGCTTACCTTTCTCAGATAAAACAAGGAAAAGATGAGTCGTTGAAGAAATACTTGGGGAGATTCGGCCAAACGGTATTAGAAATCGGTAGTGCAAATGATGAAGCGATAATTGTTGCGTTCATTAACAATCTACAGAATGGACGACTATCTTTTGACTTAAGAAGAGCCCGTCTAACTAGATATTCAGATATGATGGACATGGCGGGAGGATATGCACTAGTGAAAGAAGAAGAATTAGTCACTGGAGGATGCTATATGTATGGAGGAAAACCCGAAAAGGACGCTAAGTCCAAGGTGCAGAACCAAAAGGGAAAACAGAAAGGAAACAGCAAAGAAAAAAAGCAAGGACGAGGGAAACGGGCGTAATACCGAATAGACCACCGAGAAATTCCAAGGTAGATATGCCAACTACACCCCTCTTCGGAAAAAGCAGGAGGAAATCCTGGCCATACTGGAAGAGAAAAATCTGGTAAAAGAGCCACGCAGTCAATCTCAGTTTGCTCGGCGGGATACAACCAAATACTTCAGATTCCACAAGGAAACTGGTCATGAGACTTCCAAATGTTACCAGCTCAAAGATTACATCGAAACCCTCATTCGGGAGGGACATCTTCAGGATGTAATCCTGAAAAGAGATGAGAAGTCAGAAACAAAGAAAGAGACCAGGGTCGATCACAGCTCTGGTCAATATCAAAGGGCCAGCCTAGAGGCCAATGAAGTAATACAAACAATCTTTAGAGGACCATCCACTGGGAAAAGTAACCGAGAGCGAACACATGAAATCAGAGAAGTAGTAGAAGCAAGACATAACTTTAAAGTGAACTCGGTCGAGCCAGACCCGAAAAGGGTAAAGGAAGGATGAGACCCAATAATATTCACAGAAGCAGACTCACATGGGGTCGATGTTCGGCCAAATGACGCTCTGGTCATAAGTGCCCGGATTGGTCACCTGGAAGTCAGGAGAATCCTGATAGATAATGGAAGTTCGGCAGACATTCTTAATGTAGCCGTCTACGATCAACTCAGGTTGGATCGAAAGGATCTACAGCCTTTTCATACTCCACTCAGAGGATTCAGAGGAGTTGAGCTCAGGTCACTCGGGACGGTAAAGCTACCAATGAAGATTGGAGTGGCACCTTGCCAGAGAACTGTGTTGCTCGACTTCGTGGTGGTATATTTAGACAATTGGCCGTATAATGCGCTCTTGGGTCGACCATTCTTAAATAAAACTAAGGTCGTAACAGCCACTTACTCATTGATGATCAAGTTCCTGACCGAACAGGGGGTTGGTGTAGTCAAGGGATCCCAAGAGATGGCCCGAAGAGACCTGTCAGTATAAAAAGACAAAAATGATGGTGAACAGGTATGCACTATAATGCAGTCGAGTCAGAATAAAGAGTCACTGTCATTCGAATTTGATCCAAGGGAAGAGTCTAATGAATCCAAAAATGAACAGGTCGAAAAAATTATCTTGAAAGAAGATGAACCAGATAAGAAGATCAAGATCGGGGCCAACCTGGAAGGAAAAGTCAAATAAAGCCTCACTGATCTGCTTAAAGAATACAAGGATGTGTTCGCCTGGAGTCATGAAGACATGGTCGGGATAGACGCCCAAATAATATCTCATTATCTCGCGGTAGACCCGAATGTAAAATCAGTGATACAAAAGAGAAGGTCATTCAATCTTGAGAGAAGTCAGGCAATCAAACAGGAAGTAGAAAAGCTACTCGCCGAAGGGTCGATTAGAGAGATCAACTACCCTCAATGGGTAGCAAATGTAGTCCTTGTCCAAAAAAAATGGACAATAGAGAATGTTCGTAGATTTCACAGATTTGAACAAGGCATGCCCAAAAGACAGTTTTCCATTGCCGAGGATAGATCAGTTGATGGACGCTACATCAGGCCACGAATTGCTCAGTTTCATGGATGCTTACTCGGGATATAACCAAATCCGGATGAACAAGGCTGACGAAGAAAAAACAGCATTCACAACTGATCAGGTCTTGTACTGTTACACAGTAATGCCCTTCGGGTTAAAAAATGCAGGGGCAACATATCAAAGGCTGGTCAACAAAATCTTCGCACGTTAAATAGGAAGAAACATGGAAGTGTACATTGATGACATGCTGACCAAGAGTATCTCGGCAGACAAGCATACTTCAGACCTGCGAGAGACATTTGATGTTTTGAGGAGATACCAAATGAAGCTAAATCCGAACAAGTATTTATTCGGAGTTCCTTTAGGAAGATTCCTAGGTTTTCAAGTTCACCAAAGGGGAATCGAAGTCAACCGTGAGAAGATCTAAACCCTGCAGAAAATGACTTCACCAAGCACACTAAAAGAAGTACAGCGCCTAACAGGATGTTTAGCTTCCTTGGGAAGATTCATCTCAAAGGCCACGGATAGATGTGCATCCTTTTTCAGAGTAATCAAAAAAGGAAAATGACTCGAATGGAATGAAGAGTGTGAGTAGGCTTTCTTAAAAATAAAAGGGTACCTAGGGCAGACTCCCATCCTTTCAAAACCATAAATGAGAGAGATACTTCATTTGTACTTATCAATTACAGAACTAGCAGCAAGCTCAGTCCTAGTCAAAACAGAAGATGGAGTACAGAAGCGAGTGTATTATACCAGTAAGGCACTCTTACCAGCCGAGACCAGGTATTCACAGGCAGAAAAAATGGCCCTATAATTGGTTTCAGCAGCAAGGAAGCTAAGACCATACTTTCAGGCTCATACAATCCAGGTTCTCGCCGACTTCCCATTGAGACAAATTTTATAGAAGCCAGAGATTTTAGGAAGACTAACCAAATGGGCAATCGAGCTAAGTAAATTCGATATCCACTACTTCCCCAGAGCATCCCTCAAAGGGCAAGCAGTGGTAGATTTTATAGCAGAGTTCACAGAACCAAACCTGGAAGCAAAAAAGATGTTGGGAAAAAATTTCCCATGGAAATTGTACGTTGATGGCTATTCAAACACTCTTAGCAGCGGGGCAGGGATCGTAGTATGCACTCTAAAAGGAGATGATGTCGAATGTACCATGAGGTTTGACTTCAAAGCAACCAATAATCAAACCGAGTACGAGGCGCTACTAGCTTGACTCAAAGTCTGCATAGCTCTCGGGGCAGATGAAGTCGAGATATTCAGCGATTCACAGGTAGTTGTCAACAAAGTCCTGGACGAATACCAAGCCAAGGATGAAAGCATGATAGTCTACCGTGACTTTGTTAAATAGCTCATCCAGAAATTCAAAGAATATAAGATTGCCCAGATCCCTAGGGAGGAGAATAAAAAGGTAGACGCTTTATCCAAACTAGCATCACCAACAACCATAATCAGGCCAAAAACTATTCTGGTTGCACATCTCCTCAAACCAAGCACAACTGAACTGAAAAACTTAGAAATTTCAAAAATCTGAACACCGGCAGAAGGTTGGATAACTCAGCTGAAAAGATTCCTGGAAGAAGGCATGCTTCCGAAAGATCCCTTACAAGCAAAACGTATCAGGTATCGATCAACAAGGTACACGTTGGTTGGAGAAGAACTATATAGAAGGGGGTTTTTCTGAACACTTCAAAGATGTATATCAGAGGAAGATGCATATCGGATATTACAGGAAATCCATGGAGGAGTTTGCAAAAACCACACTGGGGGTAAAATTTTAGCACACAAGATACTCAGGCAAGACTATTATTGGCCTACTTTATTCTAAGATGCACATCGGTGTTCGGAGAGTTGTAATACTTTCCAAAGGATTGCTAATGATATACGATAACCCCCTGATCAGCTCAGAAACCTCATATCCCTATGTCCATTTTCCATGTGGGGTTTGGATTTAATCGGCCCAATGCCAGCTGGGACAAGGGGTGGAGCGAAGTATGCCATAGTAGCCGTTGACTACTTCACGAAGTGGGCAGAAGCTGAAGCATTAATGCGCATCACAGAAGAAAATATCAAAATTTTTGTGAAAAAGAATAAACTCTACAGGTTTGGAGTCCCAAACACTATCATCACTGATAACGGCACCCAGTTCGACAACCCAAAATTCAGACAACTGTGCAAGAAGTACCAAATTGCCAATTACTATGCCACACCTACCCATCCTCAAACAAATGGGCATGTTGAAGCAGTGAACAAAATCATCAAGCACACAATCAAAGCAAAGCTAGATGCCAAGAAATAAAGTTGGGTTGAAAAGCTACCCGAAGTATTATGGGCATATCGGACGACAACAAGAACTTTAACATGAGAGACACCATTCACTTTAACGTTTGGAACAGAAGCTGTTATCCCCATAGAAACGTCATATGCATCACCCCGGGTCAGGCTATATGATGAAGAACAAAATGTTGATATGCTATTACAAAGTCTAGATGAGCTAGAAGAGAAAAGGGAAAAGTTTCGAATACGAAATATGACATATCAACAAAGAGTAGCTCGCCACTACAACTCTCATGTTCGGGTCTGAAAATTCAAACTAGGAGACCTGGTACTCAGAAAGGTGTCATTAAACATAAAAAATAAAGCTGCAGGTTCCCTGTCTGATAAGTGGGAAGGTCTGTACCAGATCGAAGGAATTGCTAGCCATGGAGCATATTGGATTGCACGACCCAACGAAAGGGTTTTACCCCGACCATTCAATGCCCAATATCTGAAAATTTTCTATCCTTAGATTATTTTTTATTTTCCATTCTAGAGAGGACAATTTTAGTTAGGTCAAATATTAGTTTAGAAACTTAAATCTTTGTTGATTTTGCAGTTATAAATAAAAATCAAACTCGAGATTTCCCAAAAATAAAGCATATGATAATAAGAACATATGGAAGGCAAGCATGATAATAAGAACATGCAAATAGAATACTCAGAACCATTGATTCCTGAATGGGCGGAGAAGCTCGAAGAAGCATGCCAGCCGAGTAAGGTCAATTGACCTTAGCAAAAAGGCAAACCCGATACGCCAGATTCTGGAGAAAGGCACGGGACGTTATCGGAAAAAATTCAGGTGAAATGCGTAGCTGTGTTAAGCGATTTGAAAAGCTTAATGATTCGGCAAACCCTTGCACATAAAAACTGGGGAGATGTCCTCGGTAATGTGTAAAGACTCAAAACATATGATCATGGTGAGCCTTGATGTAATGTTTGGGTAGCAACCGAGTATGAAACACAAGTATAAACCTACTTGCCTGTTTTAAGATGACTCGGTTAATAATACTAGCCAGTTTAATAAGATACTTGGCGTCAAAAATTATTTGGGTAATGAAACCAGTTTAATAAGATACTCGGTGAAGTTACCCGAACATCAAAATTAGCCAGTTTAATAAGATACTTGGCATAAAGATTGCAATAGCTAGTTTAATAAGATACTTGGCGTTAAAAATTATTCGGGTGACAACAAGTTTAATAAGATACTTGATGAAGTTACCCGAACATCAGAAATAATCAGTTTAATAAGATATTTGGCATTAAAAATTATTCGGGTAATGAAACAAGTTTAATAAGATACTTGGTTAAGTTACCCGAACATAAGAGATAGCCGGTTTAATAAGATACTCAGCAACAATAGAGTCGAGTTGAAAAAGACAGTGAAATTTCTTGAGTAATGAAATCAAATCAAAGCCACTCGGTTCAGAATAAGTTAAACTCGGGATTTCATAAATCTTTATAAAAAATTGTTACAAAGAATGGTTGCAAAGAATTGTTACAAAAAATCTCTACAAAAATGAATTTTTACAAAATCAGAAGGATTTTAAACTCTTGCCGATGCTCGGGTCGGGCACCATTTCATATTCACTGAGCATACTTTCATTGGAAGGCCAAGTAGTCGTGTCGACCGAATCATCCATCCAGCTGGCTGTAATCTTCTCCTGGGATCAGTCCGACATCAGGCACCACACCTTCCACGATCGACTCTTGACTGGTGTAAAAAGTCGAGAGGGAGTGCTCGAATGGAACCTCCAAATGCATGGGATGAGGCTCTTTGCCTCGGCTACAGCAGTAAGATCTCCACTCCTTCATCTGAGTCCGAAGAGATTCCAAGGATCAATCCATGTGATTCTTGATCGACAGCTCCCAGTTGGTTCGGGCTTTTTCAGTTGCCCGATTCTTAACCTTGAAGAACTCGCCAGCTAAAACTAGTCCTCGCTAAAACTCCTGAAAAAGAAGGGCATCGTAGGCAGGGGATCTTTTAAAATGATCAACCCCTCTGGACTTCAAGTTCCAGCATGACCTCTTTGGATAGGGACTCGACTGTCAAAGCTTGGCGTTCCAAGTCCTCGATCTTCTGTTCATATGCCGACTTGGACTGCTATGCTTCCTGATCGGTCTTAAGCATTGATTCTTGGGCAGAAGACAATAAATTTTGAAGTGATGTAGCTTTCTTTTCTGCCAAAGAAGCCCTCTTCTCGGCCTCCACCTGCTTCGCTAAACAGTGGTCGGCAAACACTTAGGCAGAGCCCACCTTCTTTTGATAAGCCGCTTCAACCCGAGCACGGCTGCCCTCACTTTCCTTCAGCTTAGCCTTGAGACGCCTTATTCGATCAACCTGATGTTGCTGTGTCTGAACCAGCTCAGTGAACTCAGCTACCATATACAAAAAAGTTTAATTAAAAATCTGGCAAACAAGCAAGACAATTGAAGAGTTAGGAATAAAACCTACATAAGATGCGCCGTTGAAGATATTCTGAAGACTACTCGTCAGAGGCGCGCCCTTGAGATGACTCCAATGATCATCCCCGAAAAAAGCCCAACCGGATGACATCGCCTCGATCATAGCCTGGGGAGAAGGATAGGAAGGACCTCCCGAGGGTTCAACCCCTAGATCTTCAGCCTCGGGGGGAGAGGAACCCCGGTTCAGGTCAGAAGTCTCCACATCTGCCGATGCTTCAACATCAATGCTCGGGGAAATCTCAGCCCCAATATCTTCTTCACTGGAGTCAATGAATGAGACCACCCGAGGGACATTCTGAGGAAAAGCTGGAGAGTCGATAGCTTTCCGTTTCTCAGCCTGAGAACGGTGGAAGCTGAGATCAGCTGTGGGATCTTCCTGAACATCATACCGAAAGGATTCAAAAAATTTAGGATCTGTATGTATTTGACCCTCGGAGGTTTTACCTCCATCACCGGCGTCTGATCACTCGGCAGGCCTTTCACCAAGACCCTCACTTTGCCTCTCCCCTTCATCAGGCAACTCTTAAGTATGTTCAGACGGGCCACTCGGACCACTAGACTCCCCTACGGTTAGCTGAACGACTTCCTCGGGGACATATTCAGGGACCTACTCCTCAGCCATATCAGGTTCCTCGTCAGACTCAGGCGGGGCAATACCATCTTGGCTCTGACAAAAAGCCTCTTTTCGGCTCGCTTGAAGAATCGACTTCACTTGACGAGCTTGGAGGTCGCAGACGATGTCCGAGTCATACTTAGAAGAAAAAGGGAAATCGCGTCAGAACATAAAAAGCAAAAAAATATAATAATTAAAAAAAAGGTTACAAAGACCATACATCGCCTGCAGTAGCCCGAAATCTGGCTAAAGAAGCCGAGCTCTATCATCTTTTTCTCATTAAAAAGATAAGTTCTACTCCTCTTCTTCAGGGTGCGAACTGTTGCCCAAACAAGCCTGGTCAGCTCAGTATCGCTGAATTCAAGCTTTTTCTTGTTCCATACCTCGGGGGAATAGAAAAAGTGGGAAACTTTCAACACTCTTCAAGTTTTCCCAGTCGAGAGAGGGACTTCAAGATCGAGATTTCCTCCGGTGAAAAACCAACTGTTCTTCTAGAACTTGTTGGATGAAGGGAATCCCCATACAAAACCCCTTTTTTGGGGGTCATCCAAGGTATAAACTTCCCGATTCACCTTTGTCCCCTCGGGGACCCAGTAATCTAGCGGATTAGACAAGAGGAAATAGGTCCCTGTCTTACCAGACTGCCTCAGCGTGAAAAAGTGCCTGATTTCACTCGGGGAAGGCATCGACAAGTTCATTCGGCTCCACATGTGTCACATGCACATCAAGATCTTGTAGTTGTTAGGAGCCAGTTGAGCCGGAGGGATCTCTGCTTTAGCAAGAAACAAGGCAATGAACTGCTGAAGAGGGAGAGTGACGCCGCAACAGAGCATGGATCTATAGATTGCCACCATGCCCGGGGGAGGATTCCAAGCAGCTCTATCACCCGTAGGAATCAAAGTAACCGAATTATCCAGGTCGAATCGGGCACGATATTTCCCTATCTCATCTGCCCTAACCACATTCGGTTCAGCATCAAACCCATTCGGGTGATTAGTAGAGAAGGAGAGACGAGATACTCTGAACGCCTCTTCGACATCGTTCTTATCAACGGTTTGCTCCCTGATTCGAACGTTGCCCGAGTTGTGCTTATGAACTTTGCTTTTGCTTTGGTGTTTTCCCATCCTTGATCGAAGTGGTACCCTGTGATTAGAAATGACAGATTCAGAACTAGATGAATCAGAACTAAAATAGACGTCAGGGTAAAGCTCATAAACGTCGACTTCTAAAAAATGAGGCTCGTCCGAGGGAATTTCCGGTAATAATCTTCGAGCGTAAGAAACCAGATGAAAATCCCCAAGATCGAGCGCTTCGAGAGCAATAGTAAAAAGTCGATGACGGGAAGACAGATTCATTAAAACTAACCTTGAATGAAATCTGATGCAAAATCTTCAACTGAGAATGACGATTTTCTACTCAAAGAAATCTGCGCTAGGAAAATTTTCTTGTGTGAATTTTTGAGAATGAACCAGCGCAACCCCTCAGTAAAGAATTTAAAAGGGGAGTAGCACGAAACCCTAGGATCACAAGGCGAGAAAAATCAATGACAAGATTTGATGACATAGGCGATGCACGGGAAGACGCGTAGGTCGTTTCTCATAAATGATATCGAAAAATGAAGCGGCAAAGAACACGTGTTGAGAGGAACTGGCTTTGACTGTCAGAATTACAAACGTCGCAATCATTGAGATCTCGCGTGACGAGGCAAATCGAATTTACATGGTCACCATTAAGACACACCATTATGACAAGACATTTATCCTAGCGTTAAAGAGATAAAAATTGAAGAATTGATTAAAATACTTTTGCCCGAAATGAAACCCTGTTCGGTAAAAATATTTTAAGGGGGTATTGTCGTATGTAAATTTTATCAGACGTACACGTCAACGACAAAGAGGATAAAATTGCCACGTGGACGTCCAAATAGGCATTCAGAAAATATCCTACAAGACATCACCAAAGAAGAGAAGTCCGAGTAAACAAGTATTGAACAAAACCTACTCGGGATCAACTGACGTCATATACTACTCGGGGTTAGTTAAAGATACTCGGAGCTAGTTGATGACATTTTGTACTCTAGATCAGATGATGTCATTCGGGACCAGCTGATATAATGTCATACTCGGGACAAACATGAAGAAAACTGAATAAAAAGCTCAGCACATAGCTCACACGAATCGAGTCATTAAAATACGTGAAAATATCCATATCAAAGAGGAATCCCAAGAAATAGAATATCAAGCAGAAATGGTTCCTAATCAGACAACAATTTTATTTCTTCAAAAAGACTATACTCTTATAAGGAAATAAGTCCTAACCGGATTGAATCACTGGAGTCCAATTCGATCTCAATACAAGTCTCCGAAATAGGAAAGAAGACAGTCTACTTCAAACAAGTAACCAATCATAGTTAAATACAAAGATCTTTTATTACTTGTACAAAGAGGATTAGGGTTCTATGAACATATAAATAGACCCATAATCTCGTCACAAAACATATACACAACATATAGGAAAATACATAGAGAAAAAAGAGAGATCGAGAATTGTAATTATTTTATTCATAGTGGATTTTGGCTCGGTTGATTATTCAACCACCCGTGGACGTTTATCCGGTCATCGGAGTTTTACCACGTAAAAACTTACGTCCGATTACTTTCTCCTTCTCTTTCTCTTTGAAATCACAGCTAAAATCCAAATCGTGTTAGCTTTTCTTATACATCCAGAAATCAACGTCAAATATATATATATATATACAATAGTTTTTTAATCAGTGCGTACTGATATAACTTCTATCAGTGCGTACTGATATAACTTCTATCAGTGCGTTGTATGTGGACCACATTGATTATAGAGAAGCTTTGACAAGTACATACACTTTGAGTTAAAGTATGTAAATCTAATGGTCCATATTCAATGCACTGACAAATTTATATCAGTACGCACTGACTTGAGAATTTTTGTATGCATATATATATAAGGCTAGTCCTGAGATTTTGGGGGCCCAAGGCGAACTACAAAATTGAGGCCCCCGAATCCCGACTTTCTATATATGTTAAAATTCAAGAACAATTTTTTCTATTGGTTAGTTGGGTTTCTGACTTCCAGGTTCTATAATTCATAATACATACAAAAATTTAACAAAACGAAAAAAGGTTTTTCAGATTAAAAAAAGAAGAAGGAATAGAGGTGTTAAATTATCTTTTAAAACAACTACAGTTGATTTCAATAAAAAACCTTCCAAATTCTAATCCAAGAACCGAAAAACAATTACTTTCTCACTAATTTCCAGTTTCACAATAACAGAACTGTTAAGTGTCAAAGATCTCTAAAAAAATTTCGAATGTCAGACTCTGATATAGTTAATTGCAATTTACAATTCGATAATGATTTTATTTCTTTAATGAACATTTTTTTTTTAACAAAAAAACATATGAGCTGCCTACTGCATATAAATATTTCTTTGATGAGCTTTTGAAGTGATAAATGATATATATGCAGCTTTTAAAAAAAAAAAAACTTTACTCAGACTTAAAGATAGAAATACACAATAATAAAGAACTCTAAAAGATTTCAAATGTCTGACTCTGATATATTGAATTGTAATTTATAATTTGTAATTTGATAATGATTTTGTTTATTTAATAGACCTTTTTTTTTTAAATATATATAAATTGTATATAAATATTTATTTGATGGACTTTTTTTAAGTGATAAGTGATAAGTGATAAGTGATATTTAAAAAAAAAAAACTCTCGTAGAACTTAAAAATAGAAACACAGAGAAATAAACTGAATGTGGAGACCTCTGTTTTACAAAGGTCTTAGACGGCCGCCCCTTATACCTATGCCCAAGGCCTGGCCCTATATATATATAATAATACGTGTAATATTTTACTTGGGTATGACACACAGGCTAAGCTAACCACATGAAATTCCAGAGATAATTCCACATCTGGAAAGAAGACACGGTTAAGCAAACAAACAAGTCTCTTATTGCCTACGGAGCCTTAACGCGTATGACGTGTCTGAAAATTCATTAGTCAAACTCTATCTTCGCTTTCACAGTTCACACGGCAGATTAGCCCTCGAGGACCTCAACATATTAATTAAATTATTAATCTACACATTTGAATTATTCATTCAGACGTCTACTTCTCCAAGGCTTCATCAACAATTAAAGTCATGTATATAATAATAAGATTATAAAGCAACGCTGCAATCACAAATTCACAACAAAAAAGCTTCCCAAATTAAACCCCCCAATTTTAGACTTTTAGTTCAAAAATCAAAACCAAAATGACCGGCACCACCCCACAATGTCATTCACAGCCTCAATCTGTATCACCAACGCCACCATCATCATCGACACGAAGCACCACTGAGGTTAACGTGGACAAATGGGGGACTCATGAAATGGGAGCCCCAGCGGCGCCAACATGCCACCCAGACAACCAAAAAGCAGCTCTATGGGGGGAACCAGGAGACCAACAAGCTCATCAACAGTACCATCATCATCAGCCTTACATCCAATACACTCCAACAGAAAAACCAAGCAACAGCCCCATGGAATCCATACTCAACGTCTTCAATTCATGGAGTAACAAAGCCGAATCCATGGCCAACAACGTCTGGCATAACCTCAAAACAAGCTCCTCTGTACCCGGAGCTGCTTGGGGAAAAATGAACCTCACCGCGAAAGCAATATCCGGAGGTGGGTTTGAGTCCTTGTACAAACAAACATTCGCTACATATCCAAACGAGAATCTCAAAAAGACTTTCGCTTGTTATTTGTCTACTTCCACTGGACCTGTGGCCGGTACTCTGTATCTCTCCAACCTTCACGTTGCTTTTTGCAGTGATCGTCCCTTGTCCTTCACCGTACCGTCTGGACAGAACACTTGGAGCTACTACAAGGTTATGGTGCCTTTGGCGATGGTTGCTACTGTCAATCCTGTGAATATGAGAGAAAATCCATCAGAGAAGTATATCCAGATTGTTACAGTTGATGGACATGATTTTTGGTTCATGGGATTTGTTAATTTTGACAAAGCATCTCTCAATCTTTCACAGAGTGTCTCCAGTTTTGTAGCAGCTGGAATTGCTGTTCAACAACCTGTCCCTGCTTGACAGCTTTTATTAATTATAACTCATTTCTTTAATTTTTGTTATAGAGATTTTCGTTATGGAGATCAGCTTTTTTTTTGTTTTTTACGTCTTGTATTGGATTTTTAATTTTCTCTCTCTATATAAATAATGATGTTTTACATTGTCATATTATTACCGGGGAAAGATTAGAATTTACATAAATACAGAAGACTAATTAAGATAACAATTGACAATAAATTAAATAAGCAACTTCAAAAATTGCACATAAAATACTCCACAACAAGAAGTCAAGAACCCTTATTTCAAGGTAGCTTCTGGGATCTCAACTTCTCATGGAGCAATGGCTATATTTATAAGAAAATACTAGTCATGCAGATCCAAATCTCAAATTTGTGCATTTTTTCGGGAAGAAAGATGGAAAAAAATATTTATGCGTTTTTATCAAAATAAAAAATAAAATTAAAAAACAAGAAAAAAAAATGTAATTACACTTAAATTTCCGAATGTTTGTGCAATTTTCTAAAAAAAAAAACTTTAATTTTGTCATAAAAGTCAAATATTTAAGTAAATCAAACTACATATGGAATTAAATCTAACTAAATATGGAAGTAAATCCGACTAAGTAAGAGTATTATATATACAATCCTTATTCAATCGGTGCGCATAGGGATGACAGCGGGTCGGGTTCGGATGGGTTTTGTAAAATCCAAATCCTCACCCGTGAAATTTTTTCCCACCCACGCGCGTCCGCCCTCAAACCCGCATAGGTAAACGGGTTCGCAGACGAGTTTGAACCCGCGGGTTATGGCTGCACCCATACCCTCACCCGCGAACCCGCGAAACAATGTGGGTTCACGGGTGGATGCTTCACCCCCGGGATACCCACGAACCCGCAACCCACTAACCCGCAACCCACGATTTGTCATTTGTAAATTTCCATATGCAATCACCTATTTAATACTTAATTGAATTAAATTTTCATTTCTAATTCCCTACTTGATACATTACAAAATAATAATAACCATAAAAATAAAACGATAAAAAATAATTTAAATGTCTATGTATATTTATATACAAGTATTTTATTTATGCGGGTTCGCAGGTTTAACCCGCGGGTTCGTTTTTTCAACCAACACCCGTCCGAGAACCCACAGGATTTTCATTAAACGGGTTCGCGGGTTGTAAATTCACCATCCACACCCGACCCTACAGGGTCGGGTTCTGGCAGGTGCCCACGGGTGCGGGTCAAATTGCCATCCCTAAATGCACACCGATAGAATTATATACGGATTTTGAATGTGAGCCACTCATTTATAATAGAAATTTGATAAATGTATATATACCAAGACAAAGTATGTAAAATGAGTGACTCACATTCAATATCTTTATATAATTACATTGGCGCACTGACTTGAAAATTTTTCCTTTTATATAAATGTATAAGTTAATACTTTTATGTCTTGGCTTTAAAAAATCTAAAGGATTCAAATAATTTGTCCAAAAATCATGTCCAAATTTATGTCTAACCAATTAAATTGGGACATGTGTCTACATTTAATTTTTATTTTTTTTCAATTTCTTCCATAAATATAGACATATGTCCCAATTTGATTGGGTAGATACAATTAGAACATGGCTGATTTGTGTCCAAATCTAAATAGTAATAAAAGTCATTAATAATAAGGTTATGATTGTCTGCACTCATGTTTTATACGCACTATACAGTACACATTCTACACCAATCAAGAGGGTTATGCAAAATAAATGGGTCTTTCAAGATCCCATGATTTTTATAGATTCAAAACGAGTTTTAAAATTAATTCTTTTTAAGTCCATAACGGCCTCTCAACAAGACTTACACATGACCACCAAAGAGTTTTTTTTTTCTGGAAAACTATAAATCTTGTTTCTAATAAAAACGGAACTCTACTAAACGCTTTTACAAAATAGATTGCATAAAAAATCTTGTAGAAAATATTAGGACATCGTTACTCTAGAAATCTAATAATTTTCTCATGTTTTCGTTATCTTGACAAGACTCCTTAGTGGTTAACAAATAAACTAAAAATTAAAGTAAATATGCAAGAAAGCTTACTTGTAATATGAAAATATTCACAACTTTTATTGATGATTTCTAAAGCAGTACATGAAAATAAGAGAGAGAGAGAGGGGGTCGTTTACAAAGGATTGAGTGGGTGTTAAGGATGCGTGTGTAGAGTGTGTAAGGTGGTCTTTTACATAAGAAAGTAAGCCTTTATTTATAGGCAAAATAAGAAAGCAAGGCCTATAGACAATGGCCGTCAATTTTTTTTATAAAGTCAAAAAGAAAATAGTATAACTTTTCAAAAAGTAAACAGTAAAAAGGATCCAGACGCTTATGCCGACACTTTTATCTTGTTTTTTTCTGCCGACACTTTTGGCTACTGCTTTTGAAGCTACTTTTGATCTATTAGCACTATTTTTGATAAGATCCTACATGTTTAGATTATGACATACTTCCTCATGAAATCACTAAACTCATCTTCTTCTAGCAAAAAAGGATCTCCTAGCTTGAGTGCTTCTTCTTATTGTATTTCTATAAGAAAATCATCATTTTCAGGGCTAAGAAAAACCCACGAGATAGGGTACTTGAACCAAACATCATTATTTCTAATGAAAATTGATATGCGAGGGGTTTGCCCTATCAGCTTAGGCCTACTTGAGTTTACACAAAGAAAATATTTTTGAGCTCTATATCTTTGAAGATATTCAGGGCATAGATCCTGACAATCTACTGGGAGATTTTCTTCATGTATGACTTGAACATGAACATTTTCAGGGACTATCACTATGTAATGATAACCTGGTAAAAAACTGGTCATCTTGTAAGGCTGACTTATGATCCATTCATATGGTATAAAATCGATGTCTAGGTAAGAACCTTTATTTCCTCCAAACATCTTAATGGATTGTTGGAGTTTTTCAAGGAGAAATGAGATCTTTTAGAGTATTTGAAGTAATGATTACATCAATGATCCCATAACTGAAGAGTTCTTCAATACCAACTTGACCAAGATCAGGGATGTCAAAATTCATTGAAAATACATCTAGATAAATCTGAACATAAATAAATTAAATATAACTTTTTGATTTGTATTTTTTTTTTATGTAAAAGAGTAGTCATACCAGTAGGTAATCCTACACTTAAAGAAAGAAACTTTTGTAATTTTAAAAAACGCTTCAGATTGTCATCTCTAGCATGGCTAAAAACGCTTTGCTTTATATCATTAGATAGTTTTTCTTCGCTTTATATATTTTTTTTGCTTGATACGTCATTAGGGTAACATTTATAAGGTCAATGGGCTTTTTTGCAATTTTTTCTTCAGTAACTACCTTTTCTTTTCCTTCTTTCTTTTCTAATTTTTTGAAGCTGATCAATTATCTGTTTATCCTTTTCTAGTTCTAACTTTAGTACTGCATTTTGTGATTGTAAGTTGCTCAAAAGATTATTCATATCATTTTTACAACTTTCTAATTCTTTAGAAATTGTATTTTTAGCTTCATTGAGATTTCGAAAATGATTCATAAAACTCTTTAACTTGGTTTCTATCACAAGTAATACCATTAAAGTCTAAAACAGGTTCAAACCCATCTAGATTTTGTAAAAACAAGTTTAACGCTTTTTGAGCTTCTTCGAAAGAATAATAACCTTTGAAAATAAGGTTAGGAAAATCTTCAACTTGGCTAGCGGTTTCTTGCCTGGTTATTGTTATCAGAAAAATACTGACTCAAAATACTTAAAGCTTGAAGAAAACCTTTATCGTCATTTCTAAAAAAACCAAAATTTATTAAATAAAGCTTGTTAAACTTCAGTCTTTTTTTCTTGTACTTGAGCTAATGGTTGGAAAGGAACTCCTGGACTATAATTTATAATATATGATCCTATATTAAGCTTTCTACCACTACTGCTTTGAGGAGGAAAACTTGAGCTTCTTTGAACATTTCTAGAGCTTCCTTCCATATATGCAAAATAATTTAACAATTTATTAGTCTTGATAAAATATCTACTATAATATTATCTTTTCCATTTATATGTTCAAAATCTCTACCTGTTAAAGTTTCTAAAAACCTTATCCATCTTTTGCTAATAAAAGAAATTTTCTTTTCAAAGTTTTTCTTTAGAACTTTCTTATATAATTCTTCTATATTGTTACAATCTGTTCTTACAGTAAAAGATTCATTTTGTATATATATATGAAACTAATTTAATGAGTTTATGATACCTAATATTTATAATTCTGTACATGATCTTCTACATTCAGTTTCTGAGAACTTTCCACTAGTGTACATGGCTATTTCTTCTATATTTTTTAAACTATTCTTTGTTGGTTTCTGAATTAATATTCATGCTCATCCTTTGCTACTAGCATCTGTTTGTACTATTTTATAGTAATTATCGATGGGTAAGGCTATTGGGCTAAGATTTTGTACTATTTTCTTTATTTTCTGGACTAATTTTATATCTTCACTGTTAAATAATCTTTGACCATTTTTACTTATTTTATTATAGAGTGGTCTTACTAAAGTGCTTAAATTAAATAATTCTAATTTTTTTTGCAATTCTTTTGTTTATTCTATCTTTTCAGGAAATTCTAAAATTTTTGTTATTATGTGAGGCTGTAATTATATTTTTCCTTTATCTATAATTAAACCTAAAAATTCTATTTTATTTTTAAATAATTATATTTTAGATTTTGATATTATTATATTATTTTTCCTAAAGGCTTTTGATACTTATCTAACATGCTGTGAATGTATATATCTATTATTACTAAAAACAAGAATATCGTCTATATATACTATACAAAAACTAGAAAACTTTTTGAATATTTTGTCCATTCATTCTTGAAATATTTGAGGGGCATTTTTTAATCCAAAAGACATAACTAACCATTCAAAATGACCTTCAGAGCAGCTAAAAGTTGTCCAAAGGATTGATTCTTCATCTAATTTTATTTGCCAAAAACCTTTTTTACAATCGAATTTTGAAAACCAACTTGCTTTTTGTATACAATTTATTAATTCATCTTTGTTAGGAAGTTTATAACTATTTCTTAAGATATTATTATTTAATCTTTTATAGTTCATAACCATCCTACTTTTTTTTTCTTTTTTGTTCGCTATGATTACAAACTATGAAGTCTGAGCTTCTATGTCTACTAGTACTTTTTTTTATAACTTTTAATTCTAAAAGATCTTCTATATGCATTTTACATTCTTTTCTGTCTTCTAGACTATATGGTAAATCTTGAGTAATTATAGTAATGTCAGGATTTATAATCTCTATCTTATAAGTTTCTATGCTATCTTTACTTTAAGGTTATTTCCTATGATTTGTAGGTTTTCTAACTCATCTATTTTTTGTTGTATTTCTGTAGGCCAGTTTTTATAATCTTTTTTTTTCTTCACTGTTTAAACATATTTCTTCTTTAAGTTATTCTTCTATTTCTTCATAACTTAATATTTCTCAACTAGACTCTAACTCTTTATCTAAGGTTTCTATTAATGAATCAATATATTCTAATCTTACTGGTTATTCTATATTAGTTGCTTTCTTAATATAAGTGAGGTTACTAGTTTCTAACTTAGGTTGAACAAATGTTGATTTTTTTTAAAGAAATTAACTCCATTAGGTGTAATTAACATGCTTCCATTATTTCATAATATAAAATTTAATCCTAAGATAAACTCATTACTAGTTGGCTCTTTAGTGACCAATTTTTGTGGTAAGTTATGAGTTTCTCCATTGATTCTAATAAGTATATTTATTATGCAATATGTTATTTGAATTAAGTTTTCACTAAATGTTCTTAATCCTATATAAGCTCCTAATTTAGTTCTATATTCTTCTGGGGTTAGGCTTTCATAGATTATACATTTATTAGCACCTGTATCTGTCACGACTTTGGTTTTTGTAGGTTTCGTTTTATAAAGTATTTCTACATCTATTAATATTAATTTGCTACCAGCTCGATTTATTTTATCTTCTTGCTTATTTATACAATATTTGCAATAATATTTTTTATTATTCTCGTATTCTTTATTAATTTTTTTATTACAATCATAACAAATTTTTTCCTAAAAATGATGTTATTTCTTCTATTGTATTTACATCAGATTCACTTTCTATTTCTAGTTCACTATAATCTTCTTGTTCTAGTCCTCCTTCCTTTTCTTAACTACTTTCTGAGCTACTATCTCCAATTATACATATGCTTTCATCTTCTAATAGATTATCTATATTATAAATTTCTTCTAGGTTTTCTAAATCTTCTATTTCTAATAATTCTGCTAAGTTAGCTTTTCCTTTAGCTTCTGGACAATTTGGTTGATATATTCTATCTTTCCACATAAATAACATTTACAATTTTTGTGATCTTTTCTTTTATAAACCTTTTTCTTATTTTTAAAAGCCATTTTTATCGTATATTTTTTATTTTCATTATATTTAAATAATTATTGTGTTTTGTTTTTATTATAAGGCTTATTGTTGGGCTTCTTATTATTTTTCTTCTTATATCTTTTATTTCTATATTTATTATTCTTTCTACCACAACCTAAAGTAGGTACTTCATATAAATCTACACACATTTTGCTAAATTGCATTTGTGTCTGTCTTCTAAGTTTTTCTTCGTCACATAATTCTCTAATTTTTTGTCTAATAAATTCTACTGCAGGTATTAAAAAAACTTGCCAAAAACAAACCTTCATTCTTCTTATTTTTATACCAGTCTTCTAAATCTTTACACAATTGTTCTCCTATTTTTCCTGGTAACTTTGAAAATATAAACACGGTTAAATGCTCAAGGTTAACCTAAATGGGGGGGGGGGGGGGGGAAGTTTGTCTCTCTAGATTGCTTGTATCACAATATATATATATATCAATTAGAGACACTTAATCAATATATAGAACATGTCAAGTGTGATACAAACAAACAACCATAACACATACACAATTGATATTATAGTAAGGAAGTCAACTTACATGTAAAGTTATAACCATAATATTCAAATAACAAATACCAATATAAGAGAGATAAGTATAGAAAAAAGTTGACACAAGATATAACGTGGTAAACCTCCGAAGAGGAAACATCCACGGGTTAGCAATCACCGGCAAACAAAATCCATTAGTAGAAAAGAAAAGTACAATCTCTCAAGTGACCCCTTCACCTAGAAACTACTCTCCTATCCTACTCATGAATAAGCCACCCTCTTGCTCAACATACCGAGGCCTCACACCTCTTGTCAAGACTTCCTTGCTGGATCCTCATGACCCTAGGCAAGACTTCCTTGCTTGACATTCTGAGGTTTCCCACCTCTTGCCAATACTTCATTGCTCAACAACATAGGTCTCACACCTATTGTCAAGACTTCCTTTTCACAAGGCATCTAGGTGATCATGAATGCAAAAAGCAAACAAGCACGCAACATAGAATGTTATGATCAACACATCATATGGAAAATACTTGGCATAAGAAAATCGGTCACGAGACTGTATAAAAACCGGTCATGAGACCTCCAAATGTTACAAGCTTAGAGACTATATAGAAACCCTCATCCGAGAAGGACATCTGCAATTTATAATCCTGAAGAAAGATGAGAAGTTAGAAATTCAGAAAGAAACCAATACGGGAGATCATAATTCTGGTCCGAATAAAAGGGCCATTCCCTAGACGAATGGATCGATATAAACAATCTTTAGAGGACCATCAACTGAGAGAAGTAACCGAGAGCGGACTCAGAAAATCCGAGAAGCAGTGGAAGCAAGACAGAATTTTGACGTTAATTCTATCGAACCTGATCCAAAGAGAATAAAGGAAGGATGAGACCTGATAATATTCACTAAAGCTGATTCACATGGGGTCGACGTTCCACCAAATGACGCTCTTGACATTAGTGCCTGAATTGGCCATAGAGAAGTCAGGAGAATTTTAGTGGACAATGGTAGCTCGACAGACATCCTCAATGTGTCTGTTTATGATCAGCTCAGATTGGATCGAAAGGACATGCAACCTTTCCATACGCCACTCAGAAGATTTGAGGGAGTCGAGGTTAGGTCTCTCAGAACAACGAAGTTTCCAGTGAAGATCGGAGTTGCTCCTTGCTAGAAAACAGTGTTACTCGACTTTATGGTGATAGATTTGGACAACTGGCCTTATAATGCATTACTAAAACAAAGGCCGTAACAACTACCTACGCCTTGATGATCAAGTTCTCGACTGAATGGGGGGTAGAAATAATCTAGGGGGTTACAGGAGATGGCCAGAAGAGCTAATCTCTCAGTTTACAAAGACAGAGATAATAGTGAACACCAAGTATGCACTTTAACTCAACCATATCAGATCAAGCAAGAAGAATCACTGTTGTTTGAGTTTGATCCAAGGGAAGAACCAGAAACGTCAAAGAATGAACCAACGGAGGAGGTGGTCTTAAAGTAAGATGGGCCGAATAGGAAGATCAAAATTGAAGCCAACTTAGAAGAAAAAGTCAAGCTAAATCTTATCGATTTGCTCAGAGAATACAAAGATGTGTTCGCATGGAGTCATGAAGACATGGCGGGGATAGACGCACAAGTAATATCACATCACTTGGCGGTGGATCCAAATGCGAAACCTGTAATACAAAAGAGAAGATCTTTCGACCTCAAAAGAAGTTGGGTGATCAAGCAGGAGGTGGAGAAGTTACTCACTGTAGGGTCAATCCGAAAATCAATTATCCTCAGTGGGTAGCAAATGTGGTTTTGGTCTAAAAAAAAGAATAGCCAATGGAGAATGTGTGTGGATTTCACGGATCTGAACAAAGCCTGCCCCAAAGAAAGTTTTCCACTCCCGAGAATAGACCAACTGGTCGATGCTACATCAAGTCATGAATTACTCAGTTTTAAGGATGCTTATTCGGGATACAATGAGATCCAGATGAATAAAGCTGATGAAGAAAAAACAACAGTCACGACCGATCAGGGTTTGTACAGTTATACAGTGATGCCCTTTGGGCTAAAAAATACTGGGGTCACATATCAAAGATTGGTCAACAGAATTTTCGCTCGCCAAATAGAAAGAAACATGGAAGTTTACGTAGATGACATGTTGACCAAAGGTATTTCGGCAGGCGAACATGCTTTGGACCTACGTGAAACATTCGATGTCCTGAGAAGGTATCGGATGAAGTTAAATCCAAGCAAGTGCCTATTCGAAGTTCCTTCAGGAAGGTTCCTTGGGTTCTAAGTTCACCGGAGGAGGATCGAAGTGAATCCCGAGAAGATCCAAGCCATTCAAAAAATGAATTCACAAAGGAATTTAAAAGAGGTACAACACCTGACGGGATGCTTACTTCCCTAGGCAGGTTCATTTCGAAGGCCACAGATAGATGTGCTCATTTTTTAAAGTGACCAAAAAGGGGAAATGACTTGAATGGAACGAAGAATGTGAACATGCTTTTCAGAAGATCAAAAAATACTTAGGTGAGGCTCTAATCCTCTCAAAACCTAAGGTAGGTGAAACACTGTACTTGTACTTATCCCTTACAGAGTTAGCAGTAAGCTCGGTTCTAGTCAGGACAGAAGACAGGATACAAAGGCCAGTGTACTATACCAGCAAGGCTTTTCTTCCAGCTGAAACCAGATACTCAAAGGCAGAAAAAATGGCTTTAGCATTGGTTTCGGCAGTGAGGAAGTTGAGGCCGTACTTTCAGGCACATACAATCAGGGTTTTCACCGACTGCCCACTTAAGCAAATTCTATAGAAGCCTGAGATTTTAAGGAGATTAACTAAATGGGCAATCGAGCTAAGTGAATTCGATATTCAGTACATGCCCAGGACAACACTCAAAGCCCAAGCAACGACAGATTTCGTAGCTGAATTCATAGAACCAAATCTGGAAGCAAACAGAATGTTAGACAAGAGTTTCTCATGGAGATTATATGTCGATGGTTCCTCAACCACTGATGGCAACGGGCAGGGATCGTAGTATGCACTCTAGAGGAAGATGACGTTGAATGTGCCATGAGATTCAATTTCAAAGCAACAAACAACCAAGCAGAATATGAGGCATTGCTAGCACGGCTTAGAGTTTGCATAGCTCTCGGAGCAGATGAGGTCGAGATTTTCAGCGACTCACAGGTAGTCGTAACCAAGTCTTAGACGAGTATCATGCCAGAGATGAAAGTATGATAACTTATTTGGACATAGCAAAACAACTCCTCCAAAAGTTCAATGAATATAGGATTGTCTAGATCTCTAGAGAAGAAAATGAAAAGGCAGATACTTTGTCCAAACTAGCATCAACAACAACCACAATCAGGCCAAAGAATATTCCGGTTGCACATATTCTCATACCAAGTATAGTTAAGCCAAAAGACTTTGAAGTCTCAGAAATCCAAACACCGTTGGACGGTTGGATGACTTAGCTAAAAAGGTACCTGGAAGAAGATAAACTCTCGGAAGATCCCTTAGAAGCAAAACGTGTCAGGTATAGGTCAACAAGATAGTCACTGATCGGAGGAGAACTGTATAGAAGAGGGTTTTCTCAAACACTCAAAAGATGTGTATCAGAAGAGGATGCACACCGGATACTATAGGAAATCCATGGTGGAGTATATGGGAACCATACAGGAGGCAAAAGCTTGGCACATAAGGTACTCAAGCAAGGTTTTTACAGGCCTTCTCTGTTCAATGATGCACAATGATGTTTAGAAAGTTGCAACGCTTGCCAAAGGATCGCCAATGACATTTGGCAACCCCCAGAACACTTTAGAAGCCTCACATCCCCATGGTCGTTCGTCATGTGGGGCCTAGACTTAATTGGTTTGATGCCAGCAGGAACAGGGGGTGGAGCGAAGCATGCAATCATGGCTGTTGATTATTTTACTAAGTGGGTGGAAGCTGAAGCACTAGTTCACATCATGGAAGTAAACACCACAAACTTTGTAAAGAAAAATATACTCTACAGGTTTGGAGTCCCGTATACTATCATCACTGACAACGGTACCCAATTCGATAATAAAAAATTCAGCCAGCTGTGCAACGAGTACCAAATTGCAAATTATTATAACACACCGACCCACCCTCAAACAAATGGACAAGCTGAAGCAGTAAACAAAGTCATCAAGCACATGCTCAAAGCAAAGTTAGATGCCAAAAAGGGTAGTTGGGTTGAAAAACTTCCAGAAGTATTATGGGCTTATCGGATGATAGCAAGGACCTATACTGGAGAAACAACGTTTCTCTAGCATTCGGAACAGAGGCTGTCATCCTAGTAGAAACATCGTATATGTCACCTAGAGTCAGGCTGTATGATGAAGATCAAAATTCTGATATGTTGTTACAAAGCTTGGATGATTTAAAAGTAAAAAGGGTGAAATCCCGAGTACGAAATGCGGTATACCAGCAAAGAGTGGCCCGACACTATAATTCTCATGTTCGGATTAGGAAGTTATAGTTAGGAGACCTGGTGTTCAGAAAAATATCGCTGAACACGAAGAACAAAGTTGCTGCATCGTTGGCTAACAAATGGGAAGGCCCATAGAAAATTGAAGGAATAACTGGTCTCAGAGCATACTAGATTGCCCAACCGGATGGAGGGATTTTACCCCGACCATGCAATGCCCAACATTTAAAGATCTTCTACCATTGAAATTTGTTTTTATTTTTTAGTCAAGATGTTTTATTTATTTATTCTTAGCAATCCATTGGAATTTTTATATTGTTAATTTTGCAGTTATGAATAAAAGCCTGACACGGGATTCAAGAAATCTGAGCATATGATAATAAGAACATATATAAAAAATTGAGCATATGATAATGACATAAAACTGCATGAAATAAATGCTCGAGGCCATTAATTTGGAAAAAATCCCGAATGGGTGGGGAAGCTCAAAGGAGCATGCTAGCCGAGCAAGGTCAACCAAGACCTTAGCCAAAAGGCAAATCCGATGCATCAGATTCTAGAAAACGGCTCGGGACACCGACAGGAAAATCCTGATGAGTTGTGCAACTGTGTTAAGCAATTCAGAGCTTAATGATTCGGTAAACCCTTGAGCAGACAAAACTAGAAGACGTCTTCAGTGACTTGCGTAAGGACTCGAATGTATGATCGTGGTGAGCCTCAATGTAACTTTTGGGTAGCAACCGAGTATGAAATACAAGTACAAATCTACTTGCCTATTTCACGATGACTCAGTTAATAATATTAGCCAGTTTAATAGGGTATTTGGCATTTAAGATTACGAAGAAGTCATTTGGGCCACGACCTTAGCCAATTCATAAGATACTTAGCGTTTTAAAAGAGTAGCTCAGACAACGATATTGGCAAGTTAATAAGATACTTGACGTTTTAATATTCGTAACAGGATTCGCAACAAAAAGAAATCAAGCAAAATATGGAATTTATTAATCCTGAAGATTTTTACAAATATGCCTAAGGTGGGGCTGAGGATTTGGAGCCCTTGTCGATACTCGATCAGACACCATTTCATATTCATGTAGGAGACTTTCATTAGAAGATCAGACGATTGTGTCAACCGAATCATCTATTCATTCGCTGTAATCCATTCCAGAGACCGGTCCAACGTCAAGCTCCGACCCATCCATACCAGTTTCTTGACTGTCATAAAAAGTCAAAAGAGAATGCTCGAATGGGACCTCCAGATGCATAGGATGAGGATCTTTGCCTTTGCTACGACAATAGGCTCTCCACTTCTTCATTTGAATCCGAAGAGCCTCCAACGAGCGATCCGCGTGATTTTTGATTGATAGCTCCTAATTGGCTCGAGCCTTTTCAGTCACCCGATTCTTGACCTTGAAGAATTCACAAGCAGAGACCAACTCCCGTTGGAACTCCCTAAGAAGTAGGGCATCATAGGCTGGGACCTCTTAAAACGATCAACCCCTTGCGCTTCAAGTTCTAGCTTGGCTTCCTTCGAAAGGGATGATCTTCATTCTTGCGCTCATAAGAAGACTTTGCTTGTTCAACCTCTTGCTTGGCCCGAAGCATTGACTCTTGGGCAACAGAGAGCAAGTCTTCCAGAGATTTAGCCCTTTCTTCAACAACAGAGGTCCTCTCCTCGATCTCCATCTGTCTCGCCAAACAACGATCTGTAAACTCATGGGCGGAACTTGCTTCCTTCTAATAAGCCGCCTCAATCTGAGCACGGTGATCCTCACTCTCCTTTAACTGAGCTTCAATAAGCCTAATCTGATTAGCTTGATGTTGTTGCATCTGAATAAACTCAGCAAACTCAGTAACCACTTGTAGGGAAGTAAGTTAAAAATCTGAATTAAGGCATTAAGACGAAGTTCGGGACAGAAGACTTAAGTAAGTCGCACTATTAAAAATGTTGTAAAGACGCTCCGTAGGAGAACCATTCCTGAAGCGACTCTAGTGGTCGTCACAAATAAAAGTCTGATCGGATGACATCGTTCTCAGCATATCCTGAGGGGTGGGATGCTTAGGGTTTCTCGAGGATCCCACTTTTGCATCCTCAACCTCAGAGGGTAAAGAATCGCTTATGTTCAAAATTTTTGGAGGTTCCTCTCTTCCAAAAGATCTCTCTGCTTGAGCACTCGGGGAACCTCTAATGTCACCATCGTCATCGCTCGACTCGATGAACGAACCTACTCTGGGAACTTTTGGAAGAGGTCGAACGGGAAAATCAACTGCCTTCATTTTCTCAGCTCGAGTACGGTGGAAACCGAGGTCAGCTGCAGGATCTACTTGATCCTCCGTGATATTTTCAAAGAATTCGAAAAGATTAGGGAGAGGGCCAACCTGTTCAGCAGAGGGGTTTCTGCATCCTTCACCTATCAAACTAGGATCGTCAGATGTTATACCATAAGGATGCCTTCCCTGCCTGCCTTCCTTCATCCTCAGAAACCCTTTGGTCACTATCGAGTCCCTATATATCCACTCAGACATCTAGATTCCCCCGCGGTCGGCTGAACGACCTCTTTGAGAATATATTTAGAAATCCAACTATCTGGCTGATTGGATAGGAGAAAGTAAGTCCCAATCTGACCAGATTGCCTTAGACTATAAAAATGTCTAATTTCACAAGGAGAGGGTGGTGGCAAATTCATCCGGCTTCACATATGCCACATACACATCAGTATCCTATAGCTGTTCGAGGCTAGCTGGGTCGGAGCAATCCCCTCTTCAGCGAGGAACCAGGCAATGAAAGACTGAAGAGGAAGAGTCACACCGCAGTAGAGCATGGATCCATAAAATTCTCCCATGCCTGGAGGAGGGTTCCATGCGGCCCTATTTCCAACAGGAACAATCAAAACTGAGTCGTCCAAATCAAATCTAGTACGATATTTCTCGATCTTTGCTTCCCCGACCACGTTTGGTTCGACATCATATGCACTTGGACAATTAAGAGAGAAGAGAATTCGAGAGGCACTGTGCTCTTCTTCAACATCATTCTCATTAATTACTTGCCTCCCAATCAAAACATTGCTTGAACCATGTTTATGAACCGAGCGATTACTTCGATGCTTTCCCATCCTAGATCGTAGAGGAACCTTGTGATGATTAGAACTGAAAGACTCAGAGCTGGAAGAAGATTCAGAGCTAGAACTGAAATAAACATCATGATAAAGCCCGGAAACATCAACATTTAGAAAGTAAAGCTGACCAGGAGGTGTTTCCCCCAATAATCTACGAATACAAGAAACCAATTGAATATCTCCACGCTCAAGCACATCGAAAGCTATAACAAAAAGGCGATGTCGTGAAATAGGATCCATCTAAATTAACCATAAAAACATATGCAAAGCAACCGGGAAAAGCCTCAGTGAAGAGCCAAGATGAATCTGTGTGTGAGAGAAATCTGGGGTTTTTTTTTTGCCTCTTTCTACTAAAATGAACGACAAGAACAACCCTTTCAAGTTTAAATAAACCACTAAATGATAGAAAGACGCGATTCCCTAGGGTTTCGAGAAGCGGGAAAAATTGAAAGAATAAAAGCAAACGTTCTGTGACGTAAGCGGCGTATCAAATAATCAGCGGGTCGTATCTCATAAATGCTAAAGCATTTAAAGAACACATGTTGCGGAAAGAACAGATCAAGGCGTCAGGATTTCAAAACATCACAATCATAGGGATTTCACGTGAAGAGACAAATTGCGCACACATGGTTGCCATTAAGACACGCCATTAATGCAACGAATTTTTTAAGGATTATTACTCCTACATTAATGAGAAATTAAGAAGGAAAAGACAAAAGGCTAGTCAGAATTCAAAGCGATTAAAATACTTTCGCCAAAATGAATTCTACTCGGCAAAAGTAGTTTAAAGGGGTATTATTATATGTATATTTTATTGAATGTATACGCCACTGACGGGTAAGACAATCCCCAAAAGAGATTGCCAGATGACCATCTGAGCTAGCATCTAGATGACGCCATCCATGACTTTATTAAGGAACAATAACCTAAGTAAGCCCGAACACGGGTACTCGGTACGTTAAGTTCTGCTCGGGACAACACAATATGCCCGAATAAAGAGGTTCGATACACGACCCACATACATGAATAAGCCCAAGAAAGAATCTAGAATCATACTCCGATACGCAAACATCAGTATTTCATCCCCCGTATTAAAGGAGGAAAGAATTTAGAAAGTTTCTAGAAGGATAAAACACCAAACAGGAAGCGAGTCCGAATCAAGTAACAACTCTATTATTCTAGAAGACTACACACCTATAAGAAAATAAGTCCTAAATGGGCTGTGCCACCAGAGTCCTTTGAAGATTCATATTCAATCCATAAGATCTCAGAAACAGGAAAGAAGACAAAGACGACCTTGATAAGTAGCCGATTTTAATTAAATATAATCACTTTTCTTTACTTGTGTGGCAAGGATTAGGGTTCTATGTACATATAAATAGACCCACAATCTCGTTATAAAAGAAGGAGATACAAAAAAAGAGAAAAAGGACACACAGAATACAGAGGACATAATAGAAAATAATCACTGTAAGAGAGAGGAAAGAGAGATCAGTGTAACTGATTATTCAATAGTGGATTTGACTTGGTTGATCATTCAACCACCCGTGGATATTTCTCCGATCATCGAAGTTTTACCACGTAAACTTGTGTCACTGACATATCAATTGCATTCTCTTTCTCTTTCTCTTTCTCTTTAACAGGTCATTACCAATTCCAACACTGTTGACTTTCTTGAACATCAAGAAATCGACGTCAACACCATTATTACCCTTAAGTGATATTATTGAAAAAGAAAAAGAAAAGAGTTGGGTTAAAATTAATCACATTAATTATTAAAAAATTTGAAAGAAATCGTAGTGTCATACTAAACAACTTTATTCCATCTAAACTCAACGGATTTATTCATGTCCAACATTCAACATTAATTTGATTAATTTTCTTCCTTTAATTAACCAAAAATTCATATTATCTTTATATTTAGGGTTCAAAAATTAAATGACACTTTTTGAAGGTAGTATTTCCACACTGTCATTGTTTTAATAACTTACGTTTAAAAGACACATAATATAGTGAATGGACAAAAATAACCCTAATAGTTGTTCTACATCTGATTTCTTTAATTCATTTTACAGTGACAGAGTTGTGAAGTAGAGAGAGAAAGTCCAGTTGAAACCTAGACACTTATTCGAACCTCTACGGGGTTGTGCTATGCAGACGCATTCGGGGATTGAGCTCCCCGCTGAACTCCCGACGGTCGAGCTGCCCGGTCAGCTTGTGGGGGGGCATGAGGCAGTGCCCCCAGAGTTTTTTTTATTTGATCAGTTGTGTGTTGATGAAGATGAATAACTGAGTTTCCGATACTTTTCGAAATATTTCTGAGCTTTTTTGAACCAAATCCAAGCTTTTTTGAAATACGTCCGAGCTTTTTTTTTTCAAAGGTCTGAGTTTATTTTTTCAAAGCTTCGATTTTTTTTTTCAAAGCTCTGAACTTTTTTTTTTCAAAGCTCCAAGTTTTGTTTTTTAAAGCTCCGAGCTTTTTTGAAACACGTCCTACCTTTTTGTTTAGGAAGATTTGTTTAACTCTGAATCTCCGAGACTTTTTGAAACATGTTCGAGCTTTTTTGAATCAAATCCGAGACTTTTTGAAACACGTTCGAGCTTTTTCTTTAGGAATATTAGGTTTGTTAAACTTTGTAGTGTTCGAGTTTTGTTTTTAAAAGCTCCGAGTGTTTTTTTTCAAAGCTCCGAACTTTTTAAATCTATGTCTGAGACTTTTTTTTAAATGGTTCATGTTTTTTAAAATAGTGTCCAAGCTTTTTTCTTACAATGTTCGAGACTTTTTATTTACTTTCCGAGTCTTTTACAATATACTGTGCTAAAATACATCGACTTTCAGATAAAATGTAGATCGATTTTTAGATAAATTTTTTAGAGAGAGAGAGGTTACTGCTTTCGGTGATCAAAGTGTAGAGATGAAAGTATAAAGAGAATTGAAAATTGATTATTTAAGGGCAATATTGGTATTTCACCATAATAAGTGCCTTTTAAACTTAACTTATTAAACCGGTGACATTACTACAACTACCGAAAAAAGGTGACATTTCTCACAATTTCCACTTATATTTAATACGTTTTTTACACTATTTTCTCCTTACTTAAACCATTTGATCCAACGACTAGTAAATGGAAGAACAATTTCTATCATTGCTAGCGGAGGGAAATGAAAATTTTCTCTTAATGGTTTTTTTTTTCTTTTCAGTCTAATTGTCTATTCTTTTAAACAAATAGAGTTTAGCGGATAGTAATACAGTATATCTAATTGATTGATATATGTGGAGGAGATGGAAAAAAAATTCACAGTATAAAGGAATTTTCTAATCCTAAATAGATTTGTGTTTTTTTTTTTTAAATTCATCTTTGGTTTAACAAAAAACGACAACAAATCAACATTTTAAAAAGAAAAAGTCAGTGGCATTTTCAAATAATAATAAAGGTGAGTAGATCATAGAAGATCCATTATAAAATAAAATGATAAAAGGGTAATTTTAGTATTAGGTGGGTATACCGATAAATTATAAGATTTTCTTCTTATAATTCATTTTTATCTTTTAACAATCCTTTACTAAAAACACTTTACCTTAAAAATTTAAATTTTAAAAATTTCTAAATACATTTTATGTTTTCTAAAATTATCCTTTTAATCTTTTATCATTCACACTTCATTTTAACATATTAAAATTTTACAATATTATTATTTTATCTTATCTTTTAAGTGATTATCTTTATTTTTCAGCTATCGTATATTAAGATTTACACCAAATTTGCATTTCGAATGAGCTTGCATGTTATTTTGTTTAACATATTTTTTTTTTTCGAAAAAGAATTTTATAAAACTTTCTTTGCAATAAAACAAAGATACGAGCAAAATGTTTTCACTACCATCGATTTCAAATTTTAGATTATTGAGAATTCAGCTTTTCGAAAAGTTAGAATTTCGCTTAAAAACAATTCATCATGTTTTGAACTAATTATAAATTATTCGTTGTGACAAATGAAAAGATGATTTTTTTTTCTTTTTTATTAAAAAATGACTTTGTAGTGCAGGCAGTTACACGATGAGCAAGGTTAATAGTCGATGACATTTTCACATTTTCAAAACCGGTTAAACTGTTAAGATCACTCTGCTCTATTTAGGCTCGTATTCTTTTTTTTTTTTTTTTATGTGAAAAATAAATATTAATAATTGTATTAAAATAAAAAATACTAATGGAAACTTTTATGATTATATACCGTGAAACTTCAAAATTTCAGGGAAAAGTTTTGTAGGGGCTGTGAAAAACAAAAGGGAAAGAGAAACAACATTAGTAACTGTATATATTAAAAAAAGGTTTGAAGTGTTGTTAGAATTTTTTATTCTTTTTAAAATTTTTAGTTAAGGTTATAATTGTTATTAACAAAATAAAATAAAATAGTATGTAAAAGGATATTTAGTGGATTGTCATAAGCATTGCTCCAAAATATAATTATTTTTTAAAAAATTGTTATTAGTAAAATTTGTGCGATATGACACGATAGCAAAAGGTAAGGGTTGGAGATACAACGTCATCAGAAGACAACCTGATCGAATAAACCAAAGTTGACCAAAGAGCACTCGTCAAACCCACTGATCAAGACGACACAAACGATTGGGCAGAAAGACCCGATCGGGGCTGTCAAGATGGTCGGGGCTAAGGTCGTGATCGGTTGAGATCACCGATCGGGGAAAAACGGGTCTAGTAGGGTTCAACAGATGGTCAGTTGCGTGACACGTGGACAACATTCAGATTTAATGAAGTTACGACTCAAATACGTAGAGAGCGAGTCCTACTGAAATAAGATGTCTAGAAGCATACTTTGACAAGGAAATAAATTTCCTTATAGATATCAAAGTCTAAATCAGTTGAAAGTGTAATATGATCATAACACAATCAATAGAAGACAAGGAAGGAGGAAAACACTACTTTAACAAGTTAGAGTTTCGTTTAGTTACGAGAACTTTCCTTATTTGTATACCAAGAATTAAGGTTTTATGCAGGTATAAATACACCCTAACAATATCCACAAAAGAATGAACATGTACTTGGTATTCAAACAACCATAAGCCTACCATGATTGCTTTAAAAAAAAAAAAAGAATCTTACATATTGAACAAAATCAAATATTAAAATTTGATAGTAATAAAGTTTGTATCATTCATTGACTTATTTTTGAACAACATATATTAAAAAAGCCATTAAATGGCAAGCAGGTAACACCGCCAAAACAGAACAAAGGCTTAGGCAAGCAAAACAATTGTGTAAGCAAAAACCCACACAAAGAACAAAGCAAAGGCCAAGAACAGAGACGAGAACAACAATAACAAAAGCACCACAGACAGCCTTGCAGCACCTAACAAACACCTAGAAAACAAGGATCGAAGACAACCCAATTCACAATTGTATTGGATCATATTTAAACAATACACTTGGGTGCATTAAACATATGAGATATTGATTATTATTTAATCTCATTACTGTTTTAGAGTTTGAAAGTGAAAAGATGATTACCACAACATAGGAAGAAAAAATAAATTCAACCAGAGATAAAGAGATATGAGATAGATAGAGAGGATAGAGATGGGGTTTAATAAGTTTGAAAAATAAGTAAAAATGGTAGTTTTGGGAATAAATAAAATAAAATAATAAAACCATTTAACTTTATTTATTTTTTTTTAAATGGGATATAAATAGACTGGTATGGGGTGTACCAATAGCATCACTATATTTTTTTTTAATAAACTATGAGTGTACTAATAAGTTTTATGGGTGTAAGTATCAACACCCTAATTTGAAAAAGATTATTTACGATTTCATTATTAATCAAATATGAGTTCTTAAACAAAAACAAAAGTAATTCCTTAATTTTCTTGTTTGAAGAAAATTAATTTGAGCAACTATATATAGAAAATCAAATTTAACGAGGAGAGGTAAATCTAACTAAATATGGAAGTATATATAACTTTATAGGTTAATACATTTATGTCTCAAATTTAAACAATCTAAGGGGTTGTATTGAATCAAGATTTTAACAATCTAAGGGGGTGTATTGAATCAAGATTTGATTGGAATCTATAGGATTTTAAAAATCTAGGTGTATTCAATTCAGATTTGTAAGGAATCAAATCAAGTCTAGGGGTATTCAATTCAAATTTGGAAGGATTCTAATGAAATCCAATAAAATCCAGGGGTATTCAATTCAGATTTGAAAGAATTGCAAATAAATCTAGGTGTATTCAAAAAGTCATAGATTTGGATGAATTTGTTTAAGTGATGGATTTGGAAAGAAAAAGTATAAATAGAATAACTCATCACAAATATTGCCATTTATCCATGGATTTCATTTGATTTCTCATTTTCAGACAGCTCTCATTCTTCTCATCAAAAAACACAAATTCAAAACACACTAATCAACTTTAAAACACAAGACCAGTTCATAACCTACCAACAATTCTGAAATGTTGAACAATTCTGAGTTGTTGACAAAGAGGTTGTGCTGAGATTTCTAAGGTTGCGTTTGTAGAGATGGTTTATAAATAAATGTTGAAATGTTGAATAATAAATTTTCTTTCAAGACAAATCAATCCAATTCCATACAATTCTATGTAATGAACTCAGATGAACTCTTTACACAATTCTGACAAAATCTAATGGAATCTATGAGATTTGTGAATTCCACCAACATTCATCACTTAAAAGAAATCTATCAAACTCCAACGAAATCTAGATTGAATACACCCTCTGTTATAGGGATTTTTTGGTAGCATGACATGTTAGTAAAGATAGCAGATAATCCAAAATATGGCAGATCATGTCATCAGAGAAGAAAAACAGCCGCTAGTGATTGCCGAGTGGTAGGATGAACTGATCGACTAAGATAGATCTAAACCCAATCAGATAGCAAAACCGATTGGGGAAAGAAGACCTGGTCGGGTTGGGAAACGGTTGGCCAAGAGACGCCCAGTTAAGAATGTAACACAAGTTCAACTACAACTCAATTACGAAGGTGAATAATCTTACTCAAAGAGTACATATCAAACAATAACTCTGGCCCTCTAGAAAATTGCAGACCAATCAAAAAATAAGTCCTAAACGGAATACTTAACTAGAATTGCGAAGATTCTATTTTAATACACAAGACTTTTGAAACAAGAAAATAGTTAAATACGACTTCAACAAGTAACAAGTTCTTAATAAACACCACTATCTTTCCTTACTTGTACAACAAAGATGAGGATTCTATGCACATATAAACAGACCCATAGGCTCATTGTATTAAAAAGAGGAAAAACGATTTAGGTATCAAGGGATCGATTTATCGATCCATCCATCCATCCATTTGTAAAAAAGCATAACAACAACAAGAGAGAATGGGAGATTGAGTGTGTAATTATTCTATTTATAGTAGATTTCTTCTTGTCATCGTTGGCTCTGTGGATGTTTCCCTACCATGGGGTTTTACCACATAAAACATGTGTTATGCTTGATTTATTATTTGTTTCCCACCTTTCTTAAATTATTATTCTAGAATACGAACAAATCATATCACATCCATATGGAGAAAGAGGCTTTGATTATTCAACCTAAGACTAATTAAAGCTTCGATCTGCCTACGTGTTAATGCTTGACGGTTGACTTTTCAACGATCCAAAAATTGCCATCCATAATTGGTGCTAGAAGGAAGGGGATAGAACTCAACTTTGAGATACCCTCATGATCAGACCAAAGAAGGAATTCCGATATGGATCAACTACAGGACCCATAGCAGAAGCTGCAGTCGTGACCAAGTTCAGAGGAAAAATATTGCAACAAAAAAAAAAAATTCAAAGCTTTGCAGTGTCAAAAATCCATCCGAGGAAATGCTTTCCCATTCTGACAATTAAAAAAAAAAGATGTCGCGAATCACGAAATTTTTGACCAATGGACACTAAAGTGAGGATTTCTCTCTCTATGGAATTCGGATTTGTGAAACATAAAAACTGCTGGAAAGTAGATATCCAAGGCTTTCCAAACATATATGGTTCGTAGCCTAGTTCAATATGTATAATATTTGGTGGCTCCTGCGATATTGAAGAAAACAGATCACAGATAGATTTATGATCTGACCATCAAACACTAAAATGGGCATATCTCTCTCTACGGAAGTCAAAATCATGAGCCATAAAACAACTAAAAACTAGACATCCAAAGATTTCCAACGTATAAGATTTGGTGCTTAGTTCAATTCGAGCAATTTTTCATGTCTCTCATAATATTGAAGAAAACATATCGTGGATAGATTTTTGACCTGACCATCGAACACTAAAACGGGCGTATCTTCCTCTACTAAAGTCGAAATTGCTAGTCGTAAAGCCGATGGAAACTAGACATCCAAGGATTTCAATTATTATAAGATTCATAGCCTAGTTATTTCAGAAAAATATTTGGTAGCTCTCGAAATATTGAAGAAAACAAATCACATATAGATTTCTGATCTGACCATCAAACACTAAAATGACCATATCTCCCTCTACAAAAGTCAAAATTGCAAGCCTTAAAAACCAATGGAAATTAGACATCCAGACCTTTCCATAAATATATGGTAGATATCTGGTTCATCCTGTGGAGTATTTTATGGTCCCCGAAACATTAAAGAAAGCGATTCGCTGTGGATTTTTCAACTTGACCACCAGACGTTAAAATAGAGATAACTCTTTCTAGACATCACGAGATCACGAGCTGTGAATTTTGATTTAAACTGGACACACAGAGCTTTCCAAGGATATATTGTTAGCAATACAATTCATCCAAAGGAATATTTGAAAACCTCAAGAACATTGCGGTTCAGTGTAAAGAGGAAGAAAAAGAAAAAAAAGAGGGTTCAATGACAAGTTTACCTTGACACGTGTCAGAAACAAAGTCCATCTTGGTATAAAACACCAAATGTGTACTCTTAATTGAACCCTCCCGGCTCTTCGTCAATTCAACTGCGAAGGATCCAAGAATGAAATTGCTAGACTCCATGTTTGAAAACAAGTTGAAAATGCTAGCTCATGAATTGAGTCTTGTCTCAGCGCACGAGAATTGAACTTCATCTCGACGCACTTAATGGTTTCAACAAACATGAGACAGTACAACCTTGGTGACCTGATCAGAGATGGAAGAGTAGCATTGGCCTCACATTGCTAACAACTACCTTCATCAATCCAGGTTTGATCTCTCATATTAATATAAAGATTATGCTCTCTATCAAATATGTTTTGTTTTATAAGAACAAAACTCGTTTATGACTAACCATTATATTTTATTACCTGAGCAAGCATATCTTATTATTTATACTCCAAAACTATAAATGAAGTTCGGTAGATGCTTTAAAAAAATCCGAGTAAGGATCACTCCTCAAAATGGTCATTAAATGTCATCCTTTAACTAACAATTTGCTAAGAAGTTTTATAGTGAAGGGCTTATCAAGTTTGACTCATATAAGGTTGATTTCCGAAAGCTTCTTGATCGAACATGTCAATAAAACTCCAAACCATGATTGCATTTGTCAATTACCGAATGACACCACACTATTGGCTGTCAAACATAGAATCTGTTCGACCAAATTTTTGACCGATGAAATATTTCGATCGACCAAATATAGAACCTGTTCGGCCAACAATTCTTATCAGCCAAAATTATAGTAGGCCAAAAAGATATAATCTGGTCGGTTAAAGTTTCTGGTCAGCTAAAGATAGAATATGGTCAACGAAACATAGAATCTGATCTATTAAAGCTTATGGTTTGCTAAAGATAAAATCTAGTATGTCAAAGATTCTGGAGAAAAAAAAGTGGCCTGGTCTATGAAAAAAATCAGTCGAGATAAGAAGTCTGATCTTATTGGAGTCATTACAATGGGTTATATACACAGAAATCAAGAGCTTCCCGGTGAACATAGCATAAACAGACAAAACATCAAATACATTCTAGCAAGCCCAAAAAAAAGGGGTGCTAGGGGTGGATTACTTGTTGTATCAGCACCATGAGATACGTAAGCGAGCGAATTCACAAACAGAGTTCGGTAAAAAAAAAGCAAGATGCTTTGGAGAAAAATTCACCTCGATGCGCATTGAAAACCAGACCCGTGATGGTAGAAAATATCACGAGTCGATTATCGGTTGAGTCAAATAAGCTATCTGTTGTCAGCTACACCGACAACAATAGAGGATTTTTTACAAGACAAGCAACTAGACTTCGGAGTCGTGAGAGGTTCATCAGATTCAACTCAGAAAAGATAGATTCTCAAAGGCTTTCCGGGTTTAACATACCGATGAAGAATCCTAACTGTGACCACATCAAAGCAATCATCAACTAATTGGTGAGCCATCGACCATAAAAAAGCTTAAAATGGCTTCGTAGAAACCTCACACTGACTCCAGGTCACTCAAATGTGTGGCAATATAGTCAGTCGATCATGACCTTATGCGCGACAACTAATAGTTGATAGTATTTCACTTCCACCGCCTCAACACGATTATTTAGAAAGAACTTTGCCATATACAACTGGCGAATAAAGCAGCAAAATCTAAGTGTCAGCCTATTAGGGTCGCCGTGCCTGTTCAGTTTTGTGGGAACCACTCAGCTCATCACAAGCACTCGGTTCACCGGAGGTTTTCAACAATTACAGATATTTCAAGTCACTGTCCTATTAGATACCTCGACCGACTACTCAACAAAGCATTAAATAAGGAAGAAAAAAGGTTGTGATTTGAAAAGCACTTTGTTTGAATAAAACCTACTTTAACAACTCCTGGGGGATAGAGAGTAGCACACCACAACAAAGAAGCATGGGACGTGACACCAAAAAAATTGTTAATAGCCAAATTTGGCTAGGGGACCAAAGAGAAATTTTTCACTCTTCTATCTCAAATCAAAGCCCGAGTTTACCATTCATTGAACCCCGGACGAGCCATAAAGATACCCCGCGGAAGCAGGGAAGGGTCTTCGGGCTTCAGAACTATCAGGAATGGAGCCCGACACAATCAGGTCGAGCCCCTTGGAAGTTCCCTAAAAACGTGTGTGTCTATACCTAGAGAGGGGGGGGGGTGAATAGGTTTTATCAATTTTTCTTGATTAGTCAATATTCAAAATTCAAAATTCACCCAATAGAACAAACATACAACATCAAGTGTAAGATGCAGAAATATAAATAACACAAGATGTATACGTGGAAACCCTCAAAATGGGAAAAACCACGGGCTGTTAAGTGCGTCACACTCGGTCACAGAAATCTACTATATGAAGAAAAGGTTACACCCTCAAGTGATTCTCGGACTCTCACTCTCGACAACCTCAGGCTATAGACACCGCCACTCACCACTCTTGGTCCAGTCCCTAGTGATATCCTCTGATACACTACTCCTGGCGTGAACGCCTCCTACTCTACCCCCTTGGGCCTTTTACAGTGGAAATTGCTTGTCAACCCACCCTTGGTTGCAAGACTTCCCTTGCTTGTGCAACTTCACACCGAAGCCATAAGACTTGACTAAATGAAGAGTTCAACAACCTATGTGAATATGATAAAATATTCAAACATGTAAATAATGCTAGGCAAAACACTAAATGCTTATCTAGGAATTAAGAATGTCACTAAGTACAATTCCTAGATATCAATGTCTAAATGAATGTTTATAAAGACTTAACTAGATATAGTTATGCAACATTATATCCTAGTTATCAAACAAGACCATTTCGACATATGTTGTCATTAAGCGTGGCATGGTCATTAATGCAATCATCAAAATGCAATTAATATGACCTAATCAATAATGTCTAAATGCAATGCATAGAGACTTAGCAAGAAGGGCAAATATGTCCTAAATTCAAGCTATCAACAAACAAACCCAATCATGTTATCAAGACTCTTAAATATATGCAATAACTAGAGTCTAGGTATTTAATCATGCAATAAACACCTAATCTAGAGTAATAAGAACAATAAAAGATATTCAATGAAGTTCTTACTTACCTAGTCATGAAACCAAGAACACCCATGCTCATATGATAAAGGATGATGCAAGATGGAGATGGGTTTTGGGTTTGGAGAGTTAATCAAGCTTTAACGAAGCTTTCTCTCTTAAGAAACTCTCTCTCTCACTCTAGGGTTCATTTTTGAGAGTCATTGAAAATGAAGAAGATGGGTTAAGGATGTATTTATAATGCCCAAGTGAAATGACATCGTTTTGGATGAAGAAAACAAAGTTTCGTCATGACCGCTGTGCATGCCGCAGCCTAGGCAAGTGTCCAGACCGCGGTCTGTGCAGCATGGCATGGCTGGACATTAGCGTTGCCTAGTTCGCTGGCTAGGCATGGCACCAAAAGCGGTCTGGGCCGCGGTACACGCCAGATAACACAATAGCTCGAGCTTCGAGCGACCCAAAACATGACCAAAAGACATCCAAACCTTTCGTATAATATACCGTTGGAAAGGTATGGAAGTATACTTTCTACTCCAATTGACAAAACATAATATGGATGTCTGTAGAAAACGTTATGGTCATTTTAGTGACCAAAGGTCAGAAATGGACAACAACAGAGATGCCCTAATTTTGTGGTCACTTTGAAGATTTCAAAACCAATCCAAACGGTTATAAAATATTACGAATAATATACCGTTGGAAAGGTATGGGTGTCTAGTTTGTACAAAAATTTTCAAAACTCATTTTGAATCATTTTATAAAGAGATATGGTCACAAGACCATACAAAGGTCAGTTTTGAAAAACATTAAATCATTGAAATACACTCTTTTGAAACTAGACACCTTACTCCATATAACCAAACCTAGAGAAGAGTGAGACCTTCTCATATAGTCACTCAACGCGCTAAAACAAGCACACCATCGTGCAAGCGCGAACATAACACAATACCACACTTAAATCTACAAATGAAGTGCAAGTGTGATTGTGAAGAGATGCACACATATAAACAATATCAACACAAATGCTAGATCAACAAAGCATGCATGAGGTGTGTGTGTGTGCACCTAAACTCTTCAAGAGGCAAAGTTAAGTGAATATACCTTTTGCTCTTGAAGTCATGGAGATGCTTGGAAGCTTGCCAATGAGGACCTAAGCTACCCATTACACAATCATCCCAAATGTGGTGTGGTTTGTCATGAAATAAGCCAATTATAAAATCAAGGTCCTTACACCCCTCACGCCTACCTTGGACATAGCCCGATACGTGGTTATCCAGGCTTCCCGAGATCACCTATCTTGGAACCCCGGTTCCTAGGGTCGAACTCCAAAACCACCTCATGAAAGCAAGGAAAGGTCTCTGAGCTCAGGAAGTACTCAAAGTAAAGCCCGATAAAAAAAGTGAGCTCCTTCCAGATTAAGGTTTCCCGAGGTCAAATTTGACTCGTAGCCTGAACCTGAAGCCCACCAACCTTTCCAGAAACCCGTTGTCCCTACCTGATACGAAAAGAGAACCTTTAAGTGGATTAGATTCGTGCTATAACTAATGCTCCGATTCGCTAAGGGACACTTGTAACCTGCCTGGACATGAAAGAAGAAACTCGCCTAATCCACACTACCCCCAAAAACTGCTCACAAGGCCGTCCCAAGCTTATGGGACCAGTACTAAGGCATAAGACTAGATCATATCTACACTCCAACGAACATTAAAACTTTTCATACGTGTAAGGTAAGAGATTGAGTCCAAAGAGGAAACAAACTTATCTCTACCAACGATAGTCTTATGTCCGTTATTTATTCAAAGTCAACGATTTTTAAATGGAGGATCCCACCAGATAAGGAGGGAACAAATTCAGAGAATCATGGTGAGAGATACACCCGTTAAAATTACTTGGACCATGTATAAATAAGAGAAAACACAGAGGTAGGAGAAGACAGAATCAACACACACATAGATCAACAGATAGAACAGAGATTGAGAGAATTAAGCTGAGCCTAAATTCTGTTATCAGAACATGACCACCTTTGTATCTACTATTCGACATGCACGAGGTTGCCACCCTCCTATGCCCTAAAGAGATTGTGAGTGTATTTGAGAAATTTTTATATACCATAAGTGATCAATAATAAAATTCTCATTTGCCATCAAAGTAGCATTCGAATATTCATTTCTATCCTAACAGGTCAGGTATCTAAGGTACTGATCCCGGCCACCACCTCCGTGGTAGTGGTTTCGAGGGTGTTCCTTGGAATTTCTCATATTGAGCAAATTTCCCCTTTAGCACTTTCTGACGTCGTCTTTGGGAACAAACCACACTGTTATTTTTACACTTATAGATTTATTGTTTTGCAGTAATTATGAGGCTCCGCTTCTCACAGGGACAACCTGAGGCTTCGGAACAGCCTTCCATGGCATCAACACGAAAGGCCTAGAAGAAAAGAAAAAAATATGGGCACCATAGCAAAATTCTGGTCTAGCCAACCCTTGCGCGGGCTTCTGGCCCTCCTATGATAAGCCAAGCCATGCTCGATCAGCAGGCAACGACCATTGTGGAAAATATCTGCCTTTGTCTGCTCGCTGAGGGAATCGCGGTCTAGCCAGTAAACCCCAACATAAATGGGGAGCCGAGCAGGCCCAAAACTAGGACACATGCTATCGATCGCCTGAGACCTCCTCCTCTAGAGCCCGCCCACGACGGGGCTGGGGTTCAACTATCAATCCAGGATAGATTAGGGCCCATGCCTCTAGTTCAGGGTAAACAATCACATTACCAACCCAGGTGAGTTAAATCTACAGCAGATGCCTTACCTCGGGAATAACAAGAGGCTTCTTTCCCGATGGCCTCAGGGAGAGAAGCCCGGGTTAGAGAGGAAGGCAACTGGAAAAACCCCCAAGCAGACCCTGCTCATAAAAATGACCGGGTGGAGGTTACCAGCTCATCGGAGGAATCCGATAGTGAGGAATCCGAGGTCAATTTAAAGAAACCTGGAAATAAATGCCTGAGAGATCAGTTGACAAGACTGTAGAAAGAGGTCCAGCAGATGAATGTGGTAAAGAATAAGGAGGACAAGAAAGATCCGTTGAGCGAGATGAACTCTTCTTTCACCAGAAGGATCCGGGAGGAGGAGCTCTCGCCAAAATTTAAGATGCCAACTGATAAATTCTCCGGAATGGAAGACCCCTTGAGCCACCTAGAGAGCTTCGTCCAACAAATGGAAGTCCAAAATACCACCAGAGCTGCCATGTGTAGAATGTTTCCTACCAACCTAACTGATTACGCCAAAACTTGGTTCAGAAAGCTGTCTGCTGGTAGCATAGATTCGTTTACAAAACTGTCGACCGATTTCTGCTCTCAGTTCCAAGAGGTCAAACGGCATCCGAAGGACCCCATACACTTATAGTATGTGATTTAGGACCGAAATGAGACACTCCGGTAATATGTTGAACGCTTTCGTGAGGAAGTCATTCAGATGGGGGTCTTCATTGAGAAAGAAACCTGCCAATTTAAGAAGGAACCTGTGGGTGAGCAAGCTTTTCCGATCCTTTGCCAAGCGAACTCAGGAGACCTACCAGGAGGCCTACGACCGAGCTCTAGAGCAAGTCAAAATCGACGAACAACTTAGGATCAGGATGGAACATGAATATATGATAAAGGCAAAGCGACAGAACGAGGAAGCACCCAAGCCAGAGCCAACTCAGACAAACCAGAACAAACCCCCTAATAGGTCGACGTACCGTTTCCCCATTTCTCAACCCATGTTAGAGAGGTATCCAGTAAGGAGAACTCCTCTGCGGGCTTCGCCTCCACCTCCTAGGAGGGTAGCCCTTATAGCTCGAAACGAGAGAGGGTACGATCATTACACCCCCTTAAACGTATCCCGCGAAACAATTTATCTTGCCATTTCAGATAGGGGACTACTACAGAAGCCCGAACCCATGAAAGCTCTGGTTGATAGGAGAAATCGATATAAGTACTGCGACTTCCATTAAGATGTGGGGCACAACACTTCAGAGTGTTATAACCTGCACAATCAATTTGAGTCACTGCTAAGAGAAGGATGTTTGATAGAGTTCTTGCAACAGGTCAGGGATAATATTCAGATTGGAAGGGAAGTACAAGCCGAGATCCGTGAGCATGATGAGAAGAGAAATAAAGAACAAACGGATCTGATACAACAAATCCAGGTGATACATACCACCAACGGAGGACCCACTCTGACTGATACCTCTAATAATTCAAGGAAAAACCACACGAGGAATATCCCTTGTGTAGATAAAAGATGAGGTATCTTTAAGGTCGACCAGAGCCCAACCAAACCCTCCCAGTTGTCACAGATCATTTTCATCGAGGCAGACGTCTGTAACACCTTGTAGCCTCATGATGACCCATGGTGGTCACGGTACAGATTTCCAACTGCATGGTCTATCGCGTGCTTGTTGACACAGGCAGCAACGTCGACATCCTCTTCAAAGATACCTTGGAAAAACTGAATTTGAAACAATGGTGTTACAAAAGCTGCAGCACCCCGCTGTATGGATTCACCAGGGACTCGATCATACCTGAGGGATCAAAGATCCTCCCAGTAGTTGTTGGAACATCACCCCTCCAGTAAAATGTTATGACGGACTTCGTGGTAGAAGATACCCCGTCGGCCTTCAATGCGATACTAGGAAGACCTTTCATGTTATTCTTGAATGGACAACTACCTAAAGTTCCCAGTAGGAGACAAGGTGGGGGAGGTACGGGGTGACTAGCAAGCAGCCATGAGATGTTATGTAGTGTCTTCCAGCCCAACAACTCCAGCAAAGCAACTTGCACAGGTAATAACAATCCATAATGGGGCAACACCTGGATTGACCTTGGAGGATGTAGAACCCACAAATCACCTAGAGGATGACCCCGTGGTGCCAGACGAAGAGGAACAGAGGAGGGAATGGGACAGTGGTCATCCAGTGGATAAGCTATAAGAGATTCCCATCCAGATGGGCACTCCCTCGAAGGTCGTCAAAGTCGGAGCCATCCTTGAACCGAGAGTGAATGAGGGTTTGATCGGGCTTCTAAGAGAATTCAATGACATCTTCGCTTGGAGTTACGATGAGATACCTGAGATCTCGATATCTTTGGTTGCTCACCGATTGGCAGTGAATCTGACCTTCAAGCTCGTCAAATAAAAATGGTATCACTTTAACGCTGAAAGAAATACTGCAGTTCAGGAAGAAGTGAACAAATTGACCAAAACAGGCTTTATCAGAGAGGTACGCTACCCCGAATGGATCGCCAACGTGGTCATGGTTATGAAAACAAATGGGAAATGACGCATGTGCATCGATTGCATCGACCTCAACCAGGCATATCCGGAAGACAGTTTTTCTTTGCCAAAAATCGATCAGTTGGTTGACTCCTTATCTAGAAACAAGCTCCTGAGCTTCATTCATACATTCTCAGGATACAACCAGATTATGATGCACCCTACCGACCAAGAAAAGACCAGCTTCATCATCGGACGGGGTTTGTATTGCTACAAGGTGATGCCGTTCGGGCTTAAGAATGCAGGAGCTACATATCAACGATTGGTCAATCAACTGTTCAAGCCTAAAATTAGAAGATCAATGGAGGTGTACATCAATGACATGATCACCAAGTCATCAACCGTTGAAAGCCATCATGATGATCTTCGCAGAACTTTCATGATTCTAAGGGAAAATCAGATGAGATTGAACCCCTTCAAATGCATTTTTAGGGTGACTGCGGGGAAGTTTCTAGGCTTCATGGTTCTTGAGAGATGCATAGAGGCTAACCCAAAAAAGATCAAGGCTATCCTAAACCTAGTGTCCCCTACATCGCTAAAACAGGTTCAAGTCTTAACCAGACAAGTGGCAGTGCTCAACAGGTTCATTTCTCGGTCTACCGATAAATGTATCCCATTCTTCAAAGCCATTTAGTAGGGAAGGAACATGAAATGGGACCATGAGAGTGGGTAAGCTTTTCAAGCCTTGAATAAATATCTATCAAGCCCTCTGTTACTAGTCAAGCCAAGTTCTAGAGAAGAGCTGCAAATATACTTGGCCGTTTCAGAGACTGCAGTAAGTAGGGGCTTGGTCAAGGAATGTGGAGATAGGGTTTAGCGGCCTATCTACTATATGAGTCATGCTCTATCCAAACCAAAAAAGAATTATACCTGTTAACCAAAAATTCGCTCAGGGTGAGGAATTACAACTAACACCCTCGAGACCACTACCACGGAGGTGGTGGCCGGGGTTGGTACCTTGTACCTTGGAGAGATCTTGTATGAATATGGAGTATAGAGCGGTAGGTAGGAGAGGAGTCATCCCACTCACCGGGCTTCGTGGTAGATAGAAGTGGAGTCATCCCACCTGTCGGGCTTCGTGGTAGGTAGGAGATGAAGGGAGCTCGAGGTTCCCTTGCTGGTATAAAGGGGTTGATCTTGGTTCTGGTCCTCGGTCGGGGTTGGAGCCTGTCTTGGTACCTAGAGCCCGGTTCTGGAGCCCTATTTCTTCCTGTAGTTCCCTGACCTAGATAACAAGTAAGAAGAGAGGCTTATCTAGCTCCAGTGTCAAAGAGCTTGATTTCTTCCATAGAGATGATGCATGAGGGCTCATCGACTCCCTTCAAGCTGGTCTGGGTGGTTTCTTCTCATCTTGATGTGCGACTTTGACATGTAAATGAGAGGATAAGAGTGCTAGGTCTAGAGAGGTAGGAATCTAACTTGCACTCATATACGCATGCATAATATAGGAGACAAATAAGAGAAATACAAGTCTTATGTAGAGGGAGGTGGACTGACCAAGAGGAAAAAAGCATCACGAATGATCACATGCTGAAAAACCTCGAGGCAGTATCCAATGGAAGGAGGAATACCCTTCCCTTTTTATATATCAAAGAATACTCCGGGGAGCTTATAACAATGGAGAAATAATACAACCATGGTGCTCCGGAGAGCTTACAACAATGATCGAGTGTTAACCGATACCAGTATAATCCTGGTAAAGTTACATATATAATGATGATGTAGAGAGAACTTTAAACAAAGTATGTAGACTAGTCTAGGGCTGGTCATTTTTGGGATTAGAGATGGTATGTCTGTTCTCAGATGACCTTTCTAATCGATGTTGTTACAAGTGTATTTATACATGGTTTAACTACCTTGGAATGCAAGTCCATGACTCTTCAATTGTTCTTCTTTCCTTATTGAACACGATTCTTCATTTAATGTAGTTGATCGGATTATAGCTAATATCTTGGAGAATAAGTGTTTGTTTATGTGGGATTTTCTGTTGTAGTTGACTCCTAATAATAGGTTGTGGAGGATAGTTAAGCAAGAAGTCTTGCCTTGGGTCGTGAGGATCTGGTAAGGTGAGCTAGGAAGTCTTGACAAGAGGTGTGAGGCTTCGGATTGTTGAGCATTAGGGAGACATCTTCATGAGTTGGATATGAGGGTAGTTTCTAGGTGAAGGGGTCACTTGAGAGATTGTACTTGTCTTATCTACTAGTGGATTTTGTTTACCAGTGGCTGCTAGCCCATGGATGTTTCCTCTTCGGAGGTTTACCATGTTATATCTTGTGTCAACTTCTCTATCCATATCTCTCTAGTATTTGTATTTGTTATTTGAATACTATGGATAGAACTCTTTATATAAGTTGACTTCCTTTTTATAATATAGATTGTGTATGTGTTACAATTACTTGTTTGTATCACATTTTACTTGTTTTATATATTGATTAAGTATCTTTAATTAATATATATATTATGATACAAGCAATCTAGAGGGACAAACTTTTGTTTGTTTCTAAGGGAGTCGAAAAAGGTGTCTAACCTATTCACCCCCCTCTCGGTTAGCCTTGAGCATTTAACCGTGTTTGTATTTTCACCTTCACCAGAAGGATACTGGAAGCGGAGCTCCCGCTAAAATTTAAAATGCCGACAGATGAATTTTCTGGATCATAAGACCCTTTGAGACACCTAGAGAGTTTCATCTAGCAAATAGAAGTCTAGAATACTACTAGGGCTGCCATCTGTAGGATGTTCCCTACCACTCTGACTGACTACACAAAGATAAGGTTCAGGAAGCTGCCTGCTGGTAGTTTGGCTTCTTTCACAAAGCTATCAATAGATTTCTGCTCACTATTCCAAGGGGTCAAACCTTGTCCAAAGTATCCCATGCACCTTCAGTTTGTGGTCCAGGAGCGAGGAGAGACGCTCCGATCATACATGGAATGCTTTCATAAGGAAGTCATCCAGATATGAGTCTTCATTGAAAAAAAGACCCTCACCAACCTCCAACGAAACCTGTGGGTGGGTAAGCTTTTCCGATCCTTTGCCAATCGACCTCCAAAGACCTATCAGGAGGCCTATCACTGGCTTCTTGAGCAAGTCTAGATTGACGAATAGCTCAAGGTCAAGATGGAGCATGACAATATGAGAATGGCGAAGCGCCAAAAAAAAGAATCTCCCAAACCTGAGCCAGCTTATAAAAACAAGAACAAACCCCCCAACAGGTTGACGTACCGATTACCTGCTTTCCAACCTCGGTAAGAGAGGTATCTTGTGAGGCGAACCCCTCCTCGGGCTTCACCTCCTCCTAGGACTGTAGCCCCTGTAACGCGAGGCGAAAGAGGCTATGATTGCTACACCACCTTAAATGTATCCCGTAAAACAATCTACCTTGCCATTCGGGATAAAGGGCTGCTCCAGAAGCCAGAACCCATGAAAACCCGGTGGTCAGGAGGAACCGGTACAAGTACTGTGACTTCCATGAGGACGTGGGCCACAACACTTCAGAGTGCTATAGCCTGCACAACCAGATCGAAGCTTTGATAAGGAAGGATGCTTGATAGAGTTCTTACATCAGGTTAATGAAAATATTTAGACTAGAAGGGAAGTACAAGTCGAGATTCGCGAGCATGCTGAGAAGAGAAAGAGGGAACAAATGGATCTGATGCAACAAATCCAGGTAATACATACCATCAGCGGAGGGCCCACTCTGGTTGGCTCCTCCAACAATTTTAGAAAAAAACATGCAAGGAAGATTCCCGGTGTTGATGAAGATCGGGGTAAGGAAGATTCCCCGTATAGATGAAGATCAGGGTATCTTCAGGGTCGATCAAAGCCCTGTTGGTCCTCCCAGTCAGTGCAGATTGTTTTCACCGAGGCAGATTTCTATAACACCATGTAGCCTCATGATGATCCCATGGTGATCACGGTATAGATTACCAACTGCGTGGTCCAATGCGTGCTCGTTGACACAGGCAACAATGTAGATATCCTCTTCAAGGACACATTGGAGAAGCTGAATTTGAAGCAGTGGTGTTATAATAGCTGCACAACCCCGGTATAAGGATTCACTGGGGATTCGATCATACCAATAGGGTCAAAGATCTTCCCAGTGATTGCTTGAACCACACCTCTCTAATAAAAAGTTACGACAAACTTCGTTGTGGTGGACACCCCATCGGCCTACAACGCCATAATAGAGAGACCATTCCTATCCCCTTTGAAGGGAGTCCTATCTATCTACCACAATGTCCATAAATTCCCGATGGGGAACAAGTTGAGAGAGGTACGTGGGGATCAACAAGCAGGCAGGAAATGCTATGCCGTGTCTTCCAACTCAACAACATTGGCGAAACAATTTGCACAAGTTGCAATGATCCAAGATATGGAAGCACCAGGGATGACCCTGGAGGATATGAAGCCTGTATATCATCCAGAGGATGACCCCATGATGTCAGATGAGGAAGAATAGAGCAAGGAATGGGCCTACGGGCACCCCGTGGATAAGTTAGAAGAGATACCCATCATAAGTGACGATCCCTCCAAGGTTGTCAAGGTCAGAGCTACCTTTGAACCGGAACTGAAGGAAGGTTTGATCGGGTTTCTCTAAGAATTTAGTGACATCTTCCCTTGGAGTCATGACGAGATGCCTGAGATCCCAATACCGTTGGCTGCTCACTGATTGACTGTGGATCCGACCTTCAAGCCCGTCAAGCAGAAAAGATATCACTTTAACACCGAAAGAAATGATGTGGTTCATGAGGAAGTGGATAAATTGATCAGAGCAAACTTTATCAGAGAGGCGCTATACCTTGAATGGATCGCTAACGTGGTCATGGTCACAAAGGCGAATGTGAAGTTGCGTATGTGCGTCGACTACACTGACCTTAACCGGGCATGTCCAAAAGATAACTTTCCTCTACTAAAGATCGATCAGTTGGTAAACTCCACATCTGGGAACAAGCTCCTGAGATTCATGGATGTGTTCTTGGGGTATAACCAGATTGAGATTCATCCAGCAGACCAGGATAAGACCAGTTTAATTACCGGATAGGGTCTGTATTGCTACAAGGTCATGCCGTTTGGACTTAACAATGTCGAGGATACATACCAACGGCTAGTTAACTGACTGTTCAGGCCTGAAATTGGAAGATCGATGGAGATGTACATCGATGACATGATTACAAAATCACCAACCGCAGAAGGACATTACGACAACATTCGCAGAACTTTTCTGATCCTAAGGGAAAACCAGATGCGATTGTACCCCTCCAAATGTGCTTTCGGGATGACTGCGGTAAAGTTTCTAGGCTTCATGGTTCGTGAGAGAGGCATAGAGGCCAACCTTGAAAAGATCAAGGCCATTTTGTACCTGGAATCCCCCACATCTTTTAAACAGGTACAAGTCTTGACCGGACGTGTAGCAGCGCTCAACATGTTCATTTCTTGCTCCACCAATAAATGCCTCCCTTTCTTTAATGCTATCAAGTAGGGGAGAAACATGAAATGGAACCAGGAGAGCAAGCAATCCTTCAAATCCTTGAAGAAGTATCTAACGAGCCCTCAATTGCTAGTCAAGCCAATTCCTGGAGAGGCGCTGCAAATCTGCTTGGCTGTTTTAGAGATTGCAGTAAGTGAAGCTTTGATCAAGGAATATGGATACAGGGTCCAACGACCTATCTACTACATAATTCATGCTCTAACCAAGCAAGAGAAAAGTTATACTCTCTTGGAGAAGCTCGCCTATGCTCTGGTGACATCGGCGAGAAAGATCCGTCCCTACTTTCAAGCTCACTTGATAGCAGTGGTGACGAACTAACCTCCCCACCAATTTTTACAAAGGTCAGATGTATTCGGAAGGCTAGTTTTAAAGGATCTGGAGCTCACCCAATTTGATTTAAAGTACAAACCACCGCAGTCAAAGTCCAGACTTTGGCAGACTTCGTGGTAGAGTTCTCAGTCCCCCCAGGCCAAACAACCCCTGTAACATCGAGTCTAGCTCCTGAGAAGATTTCAGAGGTCGACAGCTGGCCGAAAGGTTACAAGTCCTGGATCTTTTACTTAATTGGAGCATCTGGGTAAGCTGAAGGAGGAGCTAGTATAGTTCTAATTGACCCAGAAAGGACCGAATGGTGTCACTGCTTCAGATTTGGGTTTAATGCTACCAACAATGAGGCGAAGTACGAAGCCCTCCTAGCCAGGATAAAGGCGGCCATCGAGCTGGGGGCTTATTACCTGCAGGTCAGGAGTGAGTCATTACTCATAGTCAATCAGGTTTCCAGGATTTATCAGGTAAAAGGGGATAACATGGTCGCCTACCTGAAGCTAGCTCAGCTGCTTAGGAATAAATTTAAGGGATTCAAGATCGAGCAGGTACCTCGACAACAAGATCATTGAGTGGATATCCTAGCTATGATAGCTGTAAATGGAGGCCAAGCCTTACCATGGGGAGTTCCCCTCCAAGTGATCGACTGACTAAGCATAACAACGGGCAAGGAAATTTACCCCCTAAATAGTTAGCCTTGCTGGATGGATCCTATAGTTGCATATCTCTAAGAAGGAAAGCTTCCCGGAGGGCCTGATCAAGCCCGAAGAATCAAGAGGCTCTTTGTTCGATATTGCCTGGTAGACGGGTACCTCTACAAGAGAGGCAGGTCCTTTCCTTTACTTCAGTGTGTCTAGTGTTAGGAATCTTGTTAACTCTCATAGTGGTGAAGACGACTTGGTAGTTGAAGATGAGCTCTTGGAAGCACCACTTTCTATACATTTTGATGAAGTCGTGATTGATAAGAAACCACACAAGAAGAGAAGATTAAAAGCTAAGAAGAAGTTGGTGAACAAGGTATCTTTGCAAACTCCTAGTGATGCTAGTTCAACTCTAAAAGGTACAATCTCATCTTTTATTCCAATTTGCCATTATTGTAACACAATAGGTCACATTAAGCCTAGGTGTTATAAATATAGTGAAAAATGCAAATTAGGAAATGAATCTAGGGATAAGGAGATTAAACTTCAACTTGAACATGTTAAGGATTTGAAAGTTTAAAAACATGATAAGTTTACTAAGCATGAAAAGAAGTTTTGGAGTAGAAAGAATATTAATCTTGTTCAACTTGACAAAGCTTGTGTTGATAATGTTAAGGAAGAGTGTGTTAATGATATTCTTATTAATCAAGTCATTGAAGGACTTTACTCTAGATTTAACATTGCTGTCAAGGATGATATTGGAAATGTTTGTGTAGGTACACCCAAGAACAAGTGGTTCAAGGGTGAGTGCTCTTATCACTGATATAAGAAGCACATGTGAGATAGCTTTGAGGCTACATATCAATTGTGTTGAGAATTCTTGCTTGCTAGCTTTGAATACTCCATGTATTAATATGAACTTGGTTATCTCACATCATGGTTGTTATGATGGTCAAAATTTGTTGATTAACTTTAGAGAAGTTTTTTTGATATATGTGTTGATTGAGTTGAGATATTATGCTTTTTATACTCTTGTTGTGAAACATCGTCAACTTGGTGTCATGAGGACATTCAAGTTAAGAGTGCTCATAAAAATGGCGGAAGTATGATATTGGGTGAATATAATGTGCAAAAAGATATCTCTATACTTTAATACATGTTCTCTTAGATATTCATCTTTTGACTCAATTTTTGATATACATCTCATAGCATGTCATATTAGAGAATTTTGTATAGCATACATATGGTTCTTATTGACATTTGCTATTTTAGGATCTACTTGTGATATTGTTCACATTGATCTTAACTTTGATGATTGTTTGTGTTTGGTATATTGAGTGGCATTACTTTTGAAAATATGAGCTTCATATTCTTTGAAAGCTACTTATTAGAGAAGTAATGATCTTGAATAAATTTCTACTTATTGCTCTTAGATCATGCGCTTATGAGCCATAAAATTTTGGTTTCTAAAAATTGCATATTGCTTCCCTTATATGTTTTGCTAGTAGGTTGAGTTTACTAATAGCTAGATAGCCCTTCTGATGCCTTGGTCGGGTTGTAACCAAGAAGGGTCCATGGATTAACAACAATTGGCTAATGGGATCGGGATCTCTATGATAGGATACCTTCTCGAATAACTGGAGAAGGGGTATCTACGTTATTATTACACAGCCCTCACATGAACACTAAGAATCTGATTACTACTAACTAGTGGTTTTTCATAAATATACAAACATCTCATATCGTCAAGTTAAAGTTTGAATGAGGAATCATCGATACGGGATACAATGCAAGGAGACTCTTCCCCAAGGATAGACATTCATGCCAAGTGCTGAGATTGGATCTGGATGACTACCCAGCTAGTATGCTTACACTTATTAGATTTAGGGTCTTTTCTTTACCAGATTTAATTAAGTAAAGATAATTTCGGAGGTCATATCTAGGTCGAGATCAGAAAATGGAGCAATGAGATATCAGCCAAGTCAAAGTTCATGATCAGAGTCAATTAAAGCAAGCATGAAAGAAATCCTAAGTAAATTTTCATTAAAAATATGTGAGCAATCCCCTTGTAAGGCTATAATCACCCAATAGGAAGCCCAACCTCCGGTTCCGGGCTACATGAAGAGAAAAATGAAAAAGTTGACTAAACTTGGCATGAATAAAGCTGGGTGCCCACCCCCATTTTTTTTTGGGCAGTCAAAGAAAGTAACGAATGGGTTGCGTCAAGCTCCAGCATCTCCCTGGTTTCCTTACACTACTCCTCCTTGTTGATAATCCTCACTCTCCACTCCTCCTTTAGGTGGTTGCTCACTTTGGTCGCCCTCACCTAGTACCCCTTCTCCAGGTGTTCCTTATTTGCCCGGTGCTTATTTGGGTCCTTCTCCAAGACCTCGTTAGCCACCGCCATAACCTCAGAAGGGATGGCCGCATCAAGAAGGGTAGCCACTGACTCCATCCTGCCCTGTTCAACCTCCAACTCTACTCTAAGGGGTTCTTCAAGGCGGTGTTGGACCTCTACCCAGGATTTTGGCTGACCTCCCTCGGACTGCTCAGGGTTAACCCCACTCGAGGTTTCCCCAGGGCTAGAGACCGGTATGTTTGGAAGAGGATAAGAAAGATCTGACATAATTGGCCACTTCCTAGCTCCAGCCATGCTGGAAGGGTCCGCTCCGTCACCATCAGGATGAGACATCTCCGTAACTTTGGTCATTATCTCCTCTCTATCCCAACTGGCAACAGTGGATAGGTCGAAGGGAAGAGGGAGAGCTTCTATAACATGGAAGAATGCATAAAAATATCCGTCGTTGAAGGAGGCATCAACCTCTGCTTGCAGCTTGGCCACCTGAGCAAGCATGGTCTGGTTCTTGACGTCTAACATATTTTCCTCTACTTTCTAGGAATCCTACAGTTTAGCTCAACGTTCAGATCAGAGGGTCTCTTGGTCGAGAGACCGCTTCAGTCTCTCATTATCGCACTGAAGATCAGCAAGCTCCTTCTCCATCTCATTATGGTTAGAGGTCATTTCCTAAACCAGAGATCGAGCCTGGCCAAGTAGCCCTGTGGCCCTCTCGGATTCAACTTCGGCTTTCACAGGACGGTCACGAAGAAAGGTGACCTGGTGACCCATTACAACATTGAATTGAATGCCTATAAATTGAAGAGTGCAAATCAGAAATTGATCAAGTTATCAGTCGTAAGTAAAATGTAGAAGAAGGTGAATACCTCAGCCAAGAGTGCGGACCACTTGGTTAGCAAAATATTGACGGGCATTGAAGCCATCCTTGAGAGCCCACCTCATAGGCAAGACGCGACGAACTGCTTTAAAACCTCATCTTACCCCTTCGAGCTCGATTGACGTTAGGAGCGAGCATGAGGAATATCTGCAACGACGGCCTCAAGTTTCCCCAAAGTTTTAAGAACTGGGAATGAGGACATAAAAGCATAAACATCAAGGAGGCTGGCAATAGGAACTGCATGAGCAGCAGCAGCAGCGCGAATGGCTAAAGAAGGAACTGGAATAGATACATCAACAATATGAGAAACAAAAGTCCCCTTACACCATGCCTTAGTAGCCTACGATGCTAGGAGTATCTTGTATCTATGCTGGGAAGGGGACGGAGTGAGAGCAGGCGAAACTTCAGCTGGAATAGTAAGCCCCCTTTCTCCGAGGTAGCCAAAAGAGCTTCCAAGGGCAATTTGGTATAAAGAGAAGGGGTACGGGTTTGTTGGCCTTCACGGAAAGCTGGAGCAACAACAAAAACTGTTAAAAAAAGGAAGAAGAAAAGAAAACAGAAGAATCTCTCTGAACCGAGCTAGCCAATGAATCAAAACAAGATAGCTCAGCATACTTACGAGGAGTAGCGGTATAGATTCACAGGTATTGATTCACCGGTGAGAGTCAAAGGAGTCGACAGTTGGGAACTTCAAGTTCAAGTAATTCCTGGCGAGGATGGCCTTTAAGACTACTTCAGACTCAGCGGCCAAGAAATCATGATCCCACGTTTGTTTGTCACTAAACGATATGGGGACCTCGAACTCGTGCCCGCCAGTAAAGATTGAGATTTCCCAATCATCCCCTGCTAGGATCCATTCCTCCTTTCAAGAGGGTTCCTTCTTTAAAGCTTCGCGAACGATAAAGTTGAGCTTGTTCTTAGCTTTTGCATAGAACTGACCTTGGGAAGCACCAGATAGACTTCCAATTTGAAATAGGTAAGCCAACTCCTCCACCCCGGGCTCCCTAGTGACCTTGCTCAGCTTATGCTGTTCTCTTTATAGTACGAGAAAGCCAATCAGATGCCTCCAGAAGCCGGGCGTCATTTGGAGAGGATCTAGTTGTAGGGCATTGAGAGCTCATTGGAGTGTAGGATTAAGAGGAAGCTTAACCCCATTCTCGAAGGCTGTTACATGAATTGGAAGCACGCGTTTGGGAGGATTGAAGACTTTATAGTTCTTGGGTGGAACTGAGATAGAAATGCTGTCAGGGATGCGATACTTGGGTCTCATACGGTCAATCGACCTTGGGTCAGTGGTAGAATCCGAGATGACCCTAAAGTCATCGGGAAGAATTCCCTCCATAAGGGAACCCGCAACTGTAATTTGATCCATTCCATCCACAGACTTCTCGAGCTCCCTATTAGAGTCTTCATCGACCAGGTTCAAAGGGCTATTAGGCGTGTTAGATAAACCCAGCTCTAATGGAAACGTTCCTATTCAACCGGTGAGGCTGCGGGTTAGGAGGAGAGTCATCATTGTCGAAATTTTTTCATGTCCTTTTCCTTTGCACGAGGCTGGTAGCTTCTTCACCATCGATAGAATCACAGATCATTTTTGACATGATCGAAGAAGAACTTAGGGCTAAGACGAAAGAAGAGAGAGTAATAAGAAGATAACGAGAGAAAGGTTTTGTCTCTTCAAAAAATTTGATATTTGAAAGAAGAGAAAGTGTGAGGAAGGTGGTGAAACAGCTGGGTTTAAATAGGAGTGGATGGAGCAGTGAAGTCGGTAACACATAAGCAAAATCTTTGGTGGAATTGCTTTTAATCACGTGAACAACCGTAACACATCCGGATTGTTTTGGGGAATACATCGGTCTATGCTCACCACGTCACTTGTGTAATTAATGAGAAGATTTTTACCAAGATTTTTGTAATGATAATGGAGGGAAAATTTCCAAATTAAAATAGGAAATCTGACTCCAACCCTAACTCAATCGCCGGTGTAAGTTCCTCAGTTTTTGATTGGCTTATTTCGTTGACAACCACATTTGGGGATTAATGTGTAATGGTAGTTTAGGCAATCATTGCTCAAGACCCAGCTCAAGCTTCAAAAGGAAAATCACTTGCTTAACCTTGTTTGAAGAGTTTTTAGTGCATACACACACTCTCATGCATGTCTTTGATCATCTTGCATGAATGCTTAATTGCCTTATTTGTTTGCCTCTTTGCCATAAATCTTGATTGGGTGTTTGTTGCATTTAGTTTGCCATTAGAAAAGGATTTTCCTCTTGACCGTAGCTGGGACCGTTCTATGCGCATTGTCTCCGCCACGGTATGCACAACGGTGTTCTCTAGGCATTGCACGCTGCTGCTATCGCGGCCTGTGCAAGTTGCATGCACATCGGTCTCCTAAGCGGAGTTTCCTAGGCGATGCACTGCTTGCGCTACTGCGGTTTGGACAGTGCAAATACCACAGTCCAAACAACGGAGATTCCCAGACAATGTACCGCTCGCTCTACCGATGTCTGGACACTTATCGAGTCCACGGCACTCACATCTGTCATGACGGGAATCAGTTGCCTCTTATCCAAAACGATGCCGTTTTGTGTGGGGCACATTATATATATGTTCTCTTCTCTTCTCTTTGGTTTGGGGAGTCTAAAAAACCATTTTTGAGAGACCAAGTTTTTCTTGAGAGAGAAATTGACTCTAAGAGAGAGAGAGCTCCCAAGAACTCATTTTGATTCAACCAAATTCCAATCCATGAGCATCTAGCATCTTCTAGCATCTTCCAAGCATGGATTTTCTTGTTTGTCATTGACTAAGTAATCTCTACATGCCCTAGAATTTCTTGTTCCATTCCTATGACATGTATGCCTAGGTTTAGCAATTATTGTTCATTAAATGTATGTTATTGAGTTTAATTGCATTTATAACATTCTTGGGTTGACGATTGTTGGTTGAGATTTATATTTTGTGATAGCTAGGGTTTGTGACCATTTTGCCATTCTAGCTAAATCTCTATGCTTTGCATTTAGGTATTGTTTAGGACTCGTTGATTGCATTATAGTCCTTGCCATGTTTGATGACAACTTATGTTGAAATGGCTTTGTTTGATAACTAGGATATATTGTTGCATAACTATATCTAGTTAAGTCTTTATGAACATTCATTTAGATATTGATATCTAGGAATTGTACTTAGTGACATTCTTAAATTCCTAGATAAGCATTTAGTGTTGCCTAGCATTACTTGCATGTTTGAATATTTTATCATATTCACTTAGGTTGTGTTTGACTCTTCATTGAGGTTAAGTCTTGTGACGTGGTTAGTGCACAAGCAAATAGATCAAGAATCACTATTAAGGCCCATTGGGTAGAGTGAAAGGGTTAGTAACTGGAGGGTGTGACGGGAGGTCAACCTAGGTTGTAAACTTTCATTCAATAGTGGATTTGAAGATCTAGTGTGGCGCACATATCATCCCGTTTGGAGGGTTTCCACGTAAATATTGTGTGTTGTTATTGTTTTAAGCATAATTGATTTGATTGAATGCTTGTTTATTCGGGGTAATTTATGTTAATATTAATTAATCGAAAAATCAGTAATTGATTCGATTAAAATCTATTCACCCCCCTCTAGGCTATAGATACACAAGTTTTTAGGGAACTTTCAATTGGTATCAGAACTGGTGCCTAGATATACTTAGGTGATCCGTGCTCTGTGTGTGTCTTGCTTATGCATTCTTGTTGTTTGCATCTTGTTTGTTGCATTACATTTGCATTCATATAACCCAAAACACCATGAGTGATTTTGAGAGACTAGAGGGTGCTTTGATCTCTGAACCACCATTGCTCACCAAGGATAACTACTCCTCTTGGAAAGTGAGGATGAAAGTTTTTGTATGACCTTGATGAGCATGTGTGGTTGTGTGTGGAAGAAGGGTATTCACCTCCCACGGAGACCCAAGAGAATGGGGCTTCTACGCCTAAGCCCAAGTCCAAGTGGACAATTGACGAACTTGAGGCTGCAGAATGAAACTCAAAGGGCCTTCGTGCTTTATATTGTGCAGTGGGTGAGAGTCAAGCAAAACTCATCCAAACCACTCGAGATGCTCAAGATGCTTGGGAGAATCTAAGAGTCATCCATGAAGGTACCGTGAAAGAAGAACACAAAAAATTAAGTACCTCGAAGATCAATCTTCAATGTTTTGATTGTGGTGGCTATGTGCACATCTCCACGGATTGTGGAAACTCAAAGGCCTACTTTTGTAGAGAAAGTGAAGCATGCTCTTCGGGTTCAGAGGGATATGAAAGTTCCCTAAAAACGTGTGTGTCTATACCTAGAGGGGGAGGGGGGGTGAATAGGTTTTAATCAAGTCAATTGCAAATGAGTAAAAAGTGACACCCTTAAGTGATACTTGGACTCTCACTCTCGACAACCTTAGGCTATGGCCACTACCACTCACCACTCTTGGTTCAATCCCTAGTGATATTCCCTGATCCACTACTTGGCATGAGCACTTCCTACTCTACCCCTCAGGTCTTTTACAGTGGATACCCAACCAATTGCTTGCCAACCTACCCTTGGTTGCAAGACTTCTCTTGCTTGTGCAACTTCACACCGAAGCCATAAAACTTGACTCAATGAAGAGTTCAACAACCTATGTGAATATGATGAAATATTCAAACATGCAAATAATGCTAGGCAAAACACTAAATGCTTATTTAGAAATTTATGAATGTCACTAAGTACAATTCCTAGATATCAATGTCTAAATGAATGTTCATAAAGACTTAATTAGATATAGTTATGCAACATTATATCCTAGTTATCAAACAAAGCCATTTCAACATATGTTGTCATTAAGCATGGCATGGTCATTAAATGCAATCATCAAAATGCAATCAATATGACCTAATTAGCTAGAAGCAACAATGACCTAAATGCTAGCTATCACAAAAGCCATATGAACACAAGTTGTCATTAAGCATGGCAAGGACTATAATGCAATCACAAAATACAATCAATGAGTCCTAATCAATAATGTCTAAATGCAATGCATAAAGACTTAGCAAGAAGGGTAAATATGTCCTAAATTTAAGCTATCAATAAACAAACCCAATCATGTTATCAAGACTCTTAAATATATGCAATAACTAGAGTCTAGGTATTTAATCATGCAATAAACACCAAATCTAGAGTAAGAAGAACAATAAAAGATGTTCAACGAAGTTCTTACTTACCTAGTCATGAAACCAAGAACACCCATGCTCATATGATGAAGAATGATGCAAAATGGAGATGGGTTTTGAGTTTGGGGAGTTAAGGAACCACTCTTGGAGCTTCTCTCTCAAAGAAAATACTTTCTCACACTAAAAAATGGTTTGGAAGCTCTGAAAAACGAGTGAGGAAGAAGATGACATGTAAATATGAGCTTTAGAACAAAACTACATCATTTTGAAAATGCCCAGAATTTTACTCAGTGCGCTGGTAAGATGTGTTGGTTGACAAGCACCACACCAGCACATACCTACTGTCCAGGGGCGCTGGTGAGGTGCGTTTGTGGACCGACGCAGCAGCAACAACAACATAAAATCTCGAGATTCGAGCTACCCAAAACATGACCAAACGATATCCAAACCTTTCATATAATATACCATTAAAAAGGTATGGAAGTATAATTTCTACTCCAATTTACAAAACATGATTTGGTTTTCTGTAAAAAAAGTTACGGTCATTTAAGGGACCAAAGGTCAGAAACAGACAACAACAGAGATGCCCTATTTTTGTGGTCACTTTGGAGATTTCAAAACCAATCCAAACGGTCATGAAATATTATGAATAATATGCCGTTGAAAGGTATGGGTGTCTAGTTTGTCCAAAAAATTTCAAAACTCATTTTGAATCATTGTATAAAAAGATATGGTTACAAGACCATACAAAGATCAGTTTTGAAAAACATTTAAATCATTGAAATACACTCTTTTGAAACTAGACACCTTACTCCATATAACCAAACCAAGAGAAGATTGAGACCTTCTCATATGGTCACTCAACGCGCTAAAACAAGCACACCATCATGCAAGCATTAATGTTTCTGATCAAATAACGGATAACAAATTTAAACACACAACAACCACACTTAAGACTATGAATTAAGTGCAAGTGTTATTGTGAAGAGATGCACATATATAAACAATATCAATACAAATGCAAGATCAACAAAACATGCATGAGGTGTATGTGTGCACCTAAACTCTTCAAGAGGCAAAGTCAAGTGAATATACCTTTTGCTCTTGAAGTCATGGAGATGCTTGGAAGCTTTCCAATGAGGACCTAAGCTACCCATTACACAATCATCCCCAATGTGGTGTGGTTTGTCATGAAATAAGCCAATCATAAAATTGAGGTCCTTACAGGATGTGAAAGGAATCACATAGCCTTGTACATTTTACATAATGACAACTCTCAAGCGGCCACAAGACACCCATCACTCAAGGTTGACATTGAAGAAGCTAGCTTAGATGATGATTACCTTGAGAGCACAAGTGGTAGAAGCTTCGATGAAGAAAGTTCAAGCTCCAAAAACTTGAGTGTTGAAGGGTTTGATTATGAAGACTTCATCGAAAGTCTTCTAAGGTCCTTGAAGAAAAAAAATAAAGAAATCAAGGAGTTGAAGATGGAAAATCTTCAACTAAGGACTAAGTTAGATGACTCCTTGAAAGTGGACATAGTTGATATGTCGAAGTATGAGAAGGAGATTAATGATTGCTATCAAAGGATGAAGGCAATGAAGGATGAACTAGCCAAGAAAGATAACTTCTTGAAGATTATCAAGTATAAAGAGATGAGGTACCTTGAAGAATTGAAGAAGGTTAAGGTCAAACAACCTAAAGCTCAAGGCAAAAGGAAAGCTCCACCTTCTCAACATCCTAGGAGGAAGATTGATCTTGGAGAGTCATCCAAGACTGGCCAAGTAAAGATGCCAACGAATAATGAAGCTAATCCTCAACAACCAAGATCTCCACCTCCAAGCTTTCCTCAACCAGGGAGGCAAGCCAAGAAAACTCAATCAAGGAAGCATGGTCATTCGGTTCAACAACATAGAAGAAGTGAACCGGCTCAACACCAAATGCGACATCAAATGCATGACAAGTCGAAAATGACCTTCCAAGGATATGGTATGACTTCTAATTTTATACCTACTTGTCATTTTTGCGATGTTTATGGACATGTTCGACCAAAATGCATTAACTACATTAGAAAATGTAGAATTGATAGCATGAGAGAAAAGAAAATGAACCGTAAGGCTAATTTGCATGATTCTAGGAAACCTAGAGACTTGAAGATTTTGACCACTAAAATTAAAAAGGTGGAATCTAGGTGGGTTAGAAAGATTGAACCCCGAGTGCAATCATGATCATATGTCACACTTGGATACTATTAAGTCCAATGAACTTGGTATGTCTAGTGGGACTTACCCGTTACCTTGATACAGTTCGGTTTGTGACCCCATATGGGGAGCTCAAGCAAAGAGAGCAAATTGGCAATGCATTGTGCTCATTGATAATATTTATGCTTCTTTATTAACTGCTTGAGATGATTAGGTGTATATTTTTTTATATAAGTGTACAAATTTGCTTTACATGCAATCCATGTCTTATTTATGACCAAACATGCATTTTTGGAATTGGAGAATTGATTGGGAAGTACTTTTTGAATGACCTATAATTGATCCCCATGACATGTTGATTCTTTCTATGGCATGCTTTAAAGTAATATGCATGATGAGATTTTTTGAATGCTCTAAAATGACAGAAAAATTTATGTGTGAAAGCAATTATGAGACTTCAATCAATAAGGATCTTGTATCCAATTCAAGGATTTTACAATCCAAAAGTCTCTCTCTCTTTACTTGTCAAACAAGACTACTATTATATGGGCATTCCACCCAAAAAAATCAAATAGGGCGTAATAGTCGCGCATGCCTTGTTTTGCTTGTAAATTTTGATATAGTTGTTCTTAAAATGAATTTATTTTACAGTCTATATCTTGCTTACTCCATGACAAAGGGTGAAATTGGTTTGAATTCTCTTGGAAACCCTTGTTATTTTGCTTTGCCAAATACCATGTTTTGATCTTGAATACAACTTGTCTTGTATGCAAGGCATTTGTTCACACATTTTTTTTATATAATAAAACTCCTTGATTCTCTCTTCTTAATTAAGTTGCATAAATTTGGTTATATGATTATGCATATGTCTTTTGCCATAAGCTCTCCCTGCTAATGCCTTCTTAAGGGGATACTCCTTTGTCTATCTCATGACAAAAAGGGAGAGTAGTGTGGATTTAGGGGGAGTTTAGAGTGGCATGATTTAAGGGGGATTTAGAGTGGCATGATTAAAGGGGGAGTTTGATTCGTTGAGGGGGAGTTAACCTATTTAGGGGGAGAATTTGCATTTGCATTGTTGATGCATGTTGCATGTTTCTATTGTATGCAAATTGCTCTTGTTTTTATGTCTTTGATCACCTCACATACATTTGCCTTGGAAAGTGTAGTTATTTTGTTTTGTAGGAATGTTGATTCTATAAGAGATGAATGACTTGAAGATCTAGTTTATTAGGCATCTCTTTGTAATGTAGAAAAAACTTTGTTGACCCCTGTTTTTTTTTGTTTTGTTTATTGGTGAGGATGAATTGTGAGTGGTGGTTTTGTCACGAAATAGCCAAAGGGGGAGATTGTAAGTTCCTCAGTTTTTTATTGGCTCATTTTGTTGACAACCACATTTGGGGATTAATGTGTAAGGGTAGTTTAGGCCATCATTGCTCAAGACCCAGCTCAAGCTTCAAAAGGTAAATCACTTGCTTAACCTTGTTTGAAGAGTTTTTAGTGCACACACACACTCTCATGCATGTCTTTGATAATCTGGCATGAATGCTTAATTGCCTAAATTGTGTGCCTCTTTTCCATAAATCTTGCTTGGGTGTTTGTTGCATTTAGTTTGCCCTTAGAAAAGGATTTTCCCCTTGACCGCGGTTGGGACCGCTCCTTGTACATTGCCTCCGCCGCGGTATGCATATCAGTGTTCTCAAGGCATTGTACACTGCTGCTACCGTGGCCTGTGAATGTTGCATGCACAGCGGTCTCCTAAGCGGAGTTTTCCAGGCGATGCACCGCTTGCGCTAACGCGGTTTGGACACTGCCTGTACCGCGGTCCAGACAGCGGAGATTCCCAAATGATGCACGGCTCGTTCTACCTCGGTCTGGACACTTACCTAGGCCGCGACACGCATAGCGGTCATGACGGGAATCAGTTACCCTTTTGTCCAAAACGATGTCGTTTCGTGTATGGAATATTATACATATGTTCTCTTCTCTTCTCTTTGGTTTGAGGAGTCTAAAAAACCATTTTTGAGAGACCAAGTTTTTCTTGAGAGAGAAATTGACTCCAAGAGAGAGAGAGAGCTCCCAAGAACTCGTTTTGACTCAACCAAATTCCAATCCATGAGCATCTAGCATCTTCTAGCATCTTCCAAGCATAGATTTTCTTGTTTGCCATTGACTAGGTAATCTCTACATGCCCTAGAATTTCTTGTTCCATTCTTATGACATGTATGCCTAGGTTTAGCAATTATTGTTCATTAAATGTATGTTATTGAGTTTAATTGCATTTATAACATGCTTGGGTTGACGATTGTTGCTTGAGATTTAAATTTTGTGATAGCTAGGGTTTGTAACCATTTTGACCTTCTAGCTAAATCTCTATGCTTTGCATTTAGGTATTGTTTAGGACTCATTGATTGCATTTTGATATTGCATTATAGTCATTGCCTTGTTTGATGACAACTTATGTTGAAATGACTTTGTTTGATAACTAGGATATATTGTTGCATAACTATATCTAGTTAAGTCTTTATGAACATTCATTTAGATATTGATATCTAGGAATTGTACTTAGTGACATTCTTAAATTCCTAGATAAGCATTTAGTGTTGCCTAGCATTACTTGCATGTTTGAATATTTTATCATATTCTCTTAGGTTGTGTTTAACTCTTCATTGAGGTTAAGTCTTGTGACCAAGTGGTTAGTGCACAAGCAAATAGATCAAGAATCACTATTAAGGCCCGTTGGGTAGAGTGAAATGGTTAGTAACTGGAGGGTGTGACTGGAGGTCAACCTAGGTTGTAAACTTTCATTCAATAGTGGATTTGAGGATCTAGTGTGGCGCACGTATCAGCCCATGGTTTTTCCCATTTGGAGGGTTTCCACGTAAATATTGTGTGTTGTTATTGTTTTAAGCATAATTGATTTTATTGAATGCTTGTTTATTCGGGGTAATTTGTGTTAATATTGATTAATCGAAAAATCAGTAATTGATTCGAATAAAATCTATTCACCCCCCTCTAGGCTATAGACACACACATTTTTAGGGAACTTTCAGCCGGTGTTCAAGTTAGAGGGGACTTCTATTAATAGCCAAATTTGGCTAGGGACCAAAGAAGAAATTTTCCACTCTCTTAGCCTGAGTCCAAGCCCGAGATTACCCACCATGGAACCCCGAGTCATGAGGTTGAGATATGGAGCCACCCCGCAGAAGAGACGAAAGGTCGTCAAGCTTCAGAAGTACCTAGGGTCGAACCTAACACGATCGGATTGACCTCCTTACTCTAAAGTAAGAATTCAGAAAAAGCTCAACGCATGACGGTCCAGGCTCCCCGAGGTAGAAACTACCTCGAAACCTCCCCGGAATCCCACTATCCTCTCCTGACGTGAGAAAGAACCCATAAGAACAACAAGTTCACACTATAGTATCACTCTACTTCGTCGAAGGAAGATTCGAACCTATCCAGACAGGATGAAGGAAGCTCGCTAAAGCTACGTTACTGTCGAAAAGCGTCCACAGGAACATCTCAAGCTCCAAGGGACCTGGAAAGGTCAGACCATGCTCCTAGTACCAAGACCAGGGCATGGATCTACCTTGCTATACAAAATAGTTAACACCATACTTGATGACCTCCAAGAGGAATCACACCATGAATGCACACGGGATCATATCTACACTCCAACGAACATTGAAACATTGCTTGCTTGTAAGGCAAGTGATTGAGTCCAAAGAGGAAACAAACTTATCTCCACATAAGATATTATTGAATCCGTTATTAATCAAAAGTCAATGACTTTTAAATAAAATATACCACCCGATAAGGAGGGATTGGTTTTATAGAATCATGGCGAGAGAATCATAAATTTAAACGTGTTTTGACTGCATATAAATATGCTCAAGCATGCACCGGGGAAAAGGGACGATAACAAAAAAGAAAAAGGAACAACTGAGAGAAGAAAGAACATTTAGAAAGAGAATATACTTCAGCTGAATTCTATCTTCAGAACACAGACTTCATTGTTTTCTACTTCTCGACAGGCACGAGACTGCCACCCTACTCTACCCAAGAAAGTTTAAGAGTATTTGAGAGATTTTTGTACAATATACGTGATTTATAATAAATCCATTATATTATTCTCTTTTACATCATGTTAGCACTTGCTTTTAACATCCGCCTTTGTTCAAACAATCCAGGTACCAAACCCCTGCCACCACCACCGTGGTAGTGGTCTCGAGGGTGTTAATCAGAATTTCTCATCCTGAGCAAATTTTCCGTTAACAAAAATACTTGGCACAATTAATTTACATGATGTATTCAGCTTAAACAAAGAAACCAGTTGTTAAAGGAGAATTTACTCGAGGTGAGAAATTCCGGTTAACACCCTTGAGACCATTACCACGTAGGTGATGGCTGAGGTTGATACCTTACCTGATTGAATAAATATGGATGTATGAGTATAAGTGCAATGAAGACGAGAATATAATGGCTTTATTATCAACTGTGAATATCGTAGAAAAAGACTCTTAAACACTCTTAATCTCTCTGGGATACAGTAGGATGGGAAACTCGTGCCTATCTAATAGGAGATAATAGTTAAGGCCATATTCTGATTACAGAATTTAGGCTGAAGTCTAAAAAAATCTTCTATTCTGTCTCTCTTGTTCTATCAATTGTCTCTGTTCTTTTTTCTTCATGCTTGATCCATTTAAACACAATCCAAATAGGTTAAATCTGTGACTCTCCCGCCATGATTCTCGGAATCCTCTCCCTCCTTATTGGGCGAGATCTTTTTTTTAAAAGTCATCGACGTTAGATTAATAACAGATTCGGGAATATCTTAGGTGTAGATAAATTTGTTTCCTATTTAGACTCAATCTCTTTCTTTACACGTACGTAGTGTTTCAATGTTCGTTGAAGTGTAGATATGATCCCATGTGCCTTCATGGCATGATGCCTCATGGAGGTCGTCGAGTATGGTGGTCACTGATTCGTAGAATGAGGTAGATCTAGACCCTGGTCTTGATGTTAGGACTCTATTTGACCTTTCCAGGTCCCTTTTTAAGCTTGAAATGACCGTGCTAGCACCCGTAAGTGATGGCAGGGCTTTTGCGAGCTTCCTATTATTTACCTAGGTGGATTTGCTTTTTCCTTAGGCAAAGTGGGGCAGTGCTATAGTATGAGCTCGATATCTTTATAGGTTCTGCATTTTTGTGCCCGGAGAGGTTAGCGGGCTTCTGGGGAGGTTATGATGTAATCACGATCTCAGGAAGCCTAGACAATCACGTGTCGAGCTTTGCCCGAGTTCTAATATTGGCGTAAGGGGCTCGATTTGGTCGTGTCGGGCTCTATTCCTGGTAGTACTGAAGCTTGATGACCCTTCCTCATTTTTGCGGGGTAGTTCTATGGCTCGCTCTTAGGACCCAGGGTTCACTGACTGGTGAACTCGGGCTTTGACCCAGGTTAGGATAGTGGAAAATTTCTCTTTGATCCCATAGCCAAATTTCGCTATTAACAGAAGTCCCCTCTGGCTTGAACACCGGTGATTGAGTTGGGGTTGGAGTTAGATTCCTTGTTTTAATTGGGAAATTTTCCCTCTTTTACCGTTACCAAATCTGGGTAGAAATCTCCTCATTAATTATACCAGTGACGTGGCCGAAAAAGACCAGTGTATTCCCCGAGATAATCTGGTTGCGTTACTGCAGCTCCTAAGATTCGAGGCAATCCCTCCGAAGATTTTGTTGATGTCACTGCCTCTCCCACCTCAATTTAAACATTGCTTCCTCATCTCTTTCCTCATGCTTTCTTTCAAACTTCAAGTTTTTAAAAAAACCCTCTCTTTCGCTACCTTCGAAAAGCTCTTTGTTGTTTTCTTTTTTCTTTAAGCTCCACATCCACTAATGTCGACCTTTGTTGACAGTATCAAGACTATAGTTGAGGGCACTGGTTCCCCTAGCCTGGTTCCTAGGAAGTGAACATGAGAAAATTTGAGCGACGAGGATGCTTCCCCGCTCCGTCAGCGCCATCGCTCTGGTAGGAATGTTTCGATTGGCTCCGGCTTCGCTAATCAACCTGACAACCCGACAACCCTCTGAACTTAGTCGATAAAGATTCTAACGAAGGAGAAAGGGTCGACACTATTGAGAAGGGTCGAGTCACTGTTGCAGGACCTCCTCCAGCGAGGCCACTTCCTTATTACTTCAGGGTCATCCCCGACTCTATTGTTGATCAGCAATCGATCGATCGCCTGAGGAATAATTATGGCATTCCTGATAGCATCTCCCTCACAGTTCCCTGATCGGTCTTCTATACATGTTTTAGGTTCCGATTTCCTATTATTTGTGTTTTGTTCTTGGGTGAAATTAGGTATTTTATGTTTGTTAAGCATGTGTAGGTCACATTCCATTTAAGAGGTGTTAGATGTTATTTTGGAGAAAAAGAGTAAAAAAATGAATTTCGGAGCAATGCAAAACAGTTAGATTGCGGGGCCTATATCTCTCATCTCAGATCGAATTGTGTGTACTACTACCTATGGATTGAAAGCCCCGGAAGTCTGGCGCATTTTACGGATAAAATTTTTGATATTCCTAGAAGAAGTTATGGGCAATTTAGTAAAAAAAAGTCAGTGCTAGATAGTCAACCGTGGCCTAGACCACCGTCTACGCATGAGACCTAGCCAGCGGTCTGCGGAGCGGTACATGGTAGAAGAATTCCGCGGTCTAGACCGCGGTGACCTCCAAAGCGATCCAGGCCGCGGTCTGACGGATTGGTCCATACTTGTTCCAAAACTTTTCTAATCAAATTCTAATGATTTTAGAAGACCAAAACATGTTTGAGAAACTTCCAAAACTTAAATTATGAGTCAAACATCAAAAGAGGAAATTCAATTTAGGAAAGGATTCTCCTTCCTTGTTTCATTCTACTTTCCCACTTGATGGATTTCATAAACCTAAGAAGAATTAGGGGTTTACAAGAAAAAATCACCTATAAATACTTCATATTCTTTGCAATTTAAAAGAGAGATAGAAGCCAAGGGAGGTCCCAAGCCTCCAAGGGAGTCGTCCACCACCATACATCACCATGCACCTTCCATTCATCTTTACACATCGAATATTCAAAGACGAAGAAGAATTCATCATTGAAGACTTGAATAACTCATTGAAGGCCAATATGGGTTTTGTATTTTCTTTCTCTTCTCTTATTTTCATCATGTGTAACTAACTCATATTAGGGAATCAATGTGAACCTCTATGATTGTTCTTTATTAGAATTGACGATATTTTCATTAATTCGAGTTTTGATTTATTCAATTCATCCTATGTCTTAATTCTTTATTCTTGTTAATGTATGATCATACGTTGGCATGAATTTAGGGTTTTGATAATTTAATGATTGAGGTTGGAGTATTGATCTATAAGTAATCTTAATTCATATTCAATTGAATGGATAAAACTAATCTTAGCATTGATCTATGCAAGTAGGTTTTGGTTCATTGTTCTTGCACTTAATGGGTTCTCAATTGTAGTTTACGCCATTGATCTATGGGTAAATTGTAATTGAGAACTATTGATTCATCACAGGATCATACGGTAACAGTCATACTTAAGATAAGAACGAACCCTTAACTTGATTAATATCTTTCACAGTCAATTCGAAACATTGAGTAGACATAGAAAGGAAGCATTGATGACCTAGTTTTTCATCTCTTGATCACAACACCAATTCTTTGTTAAATTGCTTTCATAGGATAATTTAGTTTTAGTTTTAATTTAATCTTCAAACAATCTCTTCACAACAAATCTCTCGGTTACTTTTGATTTAATTTGAATTAGAATTAGTTATAATCAGTAAATCACTTTTCCTCGTAGGAACGATCCTTACTTGCCGTTGTGCTTATCTTCACGATTCGTGCACTTGCGAGTATTGTTTTTATAAAACACGAATTTACAACACATCAAGTTTTTGGCGCCGCTGCTAGGGATTATTTGAATTTATTGGTTATTTCTAGTTCCAGTTTTAGTTTATTATTATTTTTTGGTAGTAGAGTCATTAGTTAATAGTTTTTTTTTCTTTTTATTTCCTTTTCCTTGTTTTCTTTTCAGGTACAATGGACTTCTACGGGCAACATACTTATAATAAGGAAAGAGAAACACTTCATGGATTTACTATACAACTAGCTGATTTAACTCGACAGATAGAGGGACTGATTTCGATGACTCCGAGGAGAAACAAGGGGTTTGCAAGATATGTGGAATGGTTGGTCATGATCTATGGGGCTGCCATTTAAGAGGAGAATTTCCAGAATATGTTGAAAAACAAACTCGAGCGTTGAATTCTTACAACATGAGGCCTATGAATGAACGTTTTGAAAATTCCTACAACATGAGGGCTATGCATGAACGATTTGAAAATTCCTACAACATGAGGCTTATGCATGAACCATTTGAAAATTCGTACAATTCGTGGCCTATCAATGAATCATATGGAAATTCCCACAGTCAGTGGTCGAGTTATGAACTATATGACAATACTTACAACCCGGATTGGAGGAATCGTCAAGACTTCTCTTGAAGCAACAATAAAGTCAATACCTATGAGCAGTCGGTCTCACCATCATTGGAGGATACAATGAAAGAGTTTATACAGACTATGGAATAGAGAATGAATCAGCATGATAAAAGATTCCAAGAAACTGATGTGAGATTTCAGAACACAGAGGCTTCAATAAGGAAGATGGAGGTGAAAATTGGGCAATTGATTGAAGCTTTTTAAAAGGAGGAGCCCGAAGAATTCCCCTACCAAACAGAGTAGGAAGAAGCTACCAACATCCCTTTGAATGATGAGATTATCGATACCATAGTAACCCATGAATTTTCTCATGATTTTTCTAGTGTTGTAGGTGAAGAAGTTGAAAAGGAGGATATGGAAGAAAAAGCGAAGGAAGCAGAAGATGTCCCTTTTGAGGCACCGCTCCTATACAAGGAACTCAAGCCTTATGTCCCTCCCATTACTTTTCCGAGCAGCTTACACAACATCTAATGGAATAAGTGGTTTTCTGAACTTATTTCACCATACTTTATATTGAACATTTACTTGCCTTTGCTTATTGTGTGTAGGAACATGCCGACACGGGATAATTTTTTCCAAGACTTGATCACGCTTAAGCGTAAATTTGAGACATTGGAATTTGGTTGAGTTTTCCATGCACCCGTCTTGCCGAGACGTTAAATAAAGTGCTTGGTGGGAGGCAACCCACCTAGGTAATTTTTTTTTAGTTTTTAGTTTTTAGTTTTTTAATTTTAATTTTCTTTTGTTTTCTGTATTTCAAGTTCTTGCCTTCCATACTTTTTTTATTTGTTTTCCATGCTTTTAATGTCATGTAAACATTGAGGACAATGTTTAGATTAGGTTCAGGGGTGTGAATTAGTGTTTATTTTATTTTTTGAGCCATTTGTTGAAATCTGCGAAAAAGTGCCATGTTTTGAATTTTTTTGAGGAAAACGTTTTGTTAAAACTGTATTCATTGGTGAGGAAATAATTTGTTCTGTCATTGTAAGGTTCTTTTTTTTTTCAATACGAATCTAACGATATAAAGAACATAAAATTCAGGGCAGTAGTTTATTAGTTATGAATGTTTCTTCGACCAAAGGTCATGGGCGATGCCCTGTTTTTGCAAATCTGCACATGGACTGTTTTCAACGTCTATTTTCTCATTTTTCTGATTCAAATTTTGAAATATTTTCTAAATGAAAAGTGCATATTTATATGTCTTGTTTATTATTTAAAAATATGGTTAACTTTTGTTGAGTAATTTTAGAGATATGCATTAAAGAATAGATGTATGTCGTTTTAGAAAGTCACTAGTTTTGAATTGTTTGTCCTCTATTTTTTTTATGCTTCTTTTGTGTACTTTAAGAGCCGTAATATATGCTTTATTCACTGAGTTTAGACTAACATCTTGCCACTTAGAGTAGTGAATTGCATTTTTCAAAATTTTTGTCATGCTCTCGATATTATGATGGATAGGATGCTTAGTTGGATAGCCACGATTAATAGTAGAGACTACCCTTGTGAGTTCACTAAGCCAAAAAGCGTATATAAATATAATTATAGAGAATTTTTTTTTTTTACTCCTAAACACTCATTAGGTTTTTAGCATTAGAAATTGATCTCAATAGGTTATGTATTGGATATTAAAGAACATTCATCATAAAAAGATATCACATGTGGACTTTGCCCTTGTTTTGGTTGAACCATTAGAAGTGATATAGGCAATGTTTGCTTTAACTCACTTAAAAGGCCTTAAATATTTCCTACCCTTTATGTGTGTGTTCCATAGCCAATTTTGAAGCCAAACACTATAAGCCTTTTTCTTTCATCACCCACATTAACTTAATCCCAATGAGCCATAATTTAGCCATACCTTATAGCTTGAGACCATATTGAGGTGATGAAGATAATTGAAGAGAGTTCGAAATGGGTGATTTGTGATGTGCATGTACCAAGACAAAGGTAGAAGATCAAATGCAAAGAAGGTATTGGAAGAATCATGTAAATGATGTATAAATTCTCATATAAAAAAAAAGGTAAAACAAAAGGTAAAAAAAAAGATAAATGAATGAGATGATGAATCAAATGTAAGTGAAAAGGAAAAGAGCTTTACAATGAAGTGTTGAGAAATCAAAATCAACTCAAGAAGAAGAATTAACGAAAATTGTTCAAGAAGCCTGGATGCAAGTGGAATGAAGAATTCAAAGAAATTCGGTCAAGTATAAAGAATGTCGAAGAATTTCTCGATATGGTCCCATGTTTGTTTGCTATCATTTTCCCATTCTTTCTTAACCTTCACCCAATGACCCCGTTACAACCAAAGAAAAGACCTAATTGATCTTTTGGGAATGCTAGCTCGAGAGTAAAGGTAAACATGTGCTCTATCATTTTCTTAATGTCTGATTCAGTTCATGAGATCCTTTGCATAAAATCAAACGTTTTTATTATTATTATATATTCATATGTGATTATATCTTGAAATTTCTTGTGCATAAACTCCATTCACATATGCTTGATAAGTGTATCTGCCTAGGTTATGTGAGAAATTATGAGTGACATCTTGTGAGAATTAGAGTCGAGGCGAATTATATCTATTGCATTTAATGAATGCATTTTTGAAGCTAGAGTGTCTTGAGTATGGGTTTTTCATAAAAACTAAGTAGTGCTTTCAAATTTGTGACATAATTTTAGTCTTTATTCAGTGGCTCTAGCATGTATTGGCTTTGATTGGTGCATTTAAGTTTGCATCTTGATTATTTGGTTTTTCGTAGAAATATGTTTGTGGGTAGCATGGCTATAAACCCTCAGGAGACAAAACTCCTCCTACTAGGGACACCTAGAGGTTTAAAGGCTTGTAGCATACGCTCTATGCTATCGTGTTCCCTACGAAAGTGGCTTAGTTTATTTTATTTTTAGATTTTTGTTTGTTTTTAGTTTTTGTTTTTATTCTAGTTTTGCTTGAGGACTAGCAAAAGATTGGTTTGGGGGTATTTGATCGGTCTATTTCTATACATGTTTTAGGTCCCCATTTCCTAATATTTGTGCTTTTTTCTTGGGTGAAATTAGGTATTTTATATGTTTGTTGAGCTTGTTTAGGTCACATTCCATTCAAGAGGTGTTAGATGTTATTTTGGAGAAAAAGAGCAAAGAGTTGAATTTCGGAGCAATGCAGAACAGTCAGATTACGGGGCCTCTATCTCTCATCTCAGATAGAATTGTGTGTCCTACTACCTACGGACTGAAAGCCATGGAAGTCTAGGTTCTGGTGCACTTTACGGATCGCAATTCTGATATTTCTAGAAGAAGTAATAGGCAATTTAGTAACCAAAAGTCAGTGCTGGATAGTCAACCGCGGCCTAGACCGCCGTCCAAGCATGAGACCTTGCCAGCGGTCTGCGGAGCGGTACATGGCATATGAATTCTAGGGTCTGGACCGTGGTGACCTTCGGAGCGACCCAGGCTGTGGTATAAAGGATTTTTGGCCGAAAACCACTCCGAATTGGTCCTGAATTGTTCCAAAACTTTCCTAATCAAATTCTAATGATTTTAGAAGACCAAAACATGTTTGAGAAACTTCCAAAACTCAAATTATGAGTCAAACATCAAAAGAGCAGATTCAATTTAGGAAAGGATTCTCATTCCTTGTTTCATTATACTTTCCCACTTGATGAATTTCCTAAACCTAAGAGAATTGGGGGTTCACAAGGAAAAATTACCTATAAATACTTCTTATTCTTTGCAATTTAAAAGAGAGATAGAAGCCAAGGGAGGTCCCAAGCCACCAAGGGGGCCGGCCCCCACCATACATCACCATACACCTTCCATTCATCTTTACACATCGAATATTCAAATATGAAGAAGAATTCATCATTGAAGACTTGAATAACTCATTAAAGGCCAAGATGGGTTTTATCTTTTCTTTCTCTTCTCCTATTTTCATCATGTGTAACTAACTCATATTAAAGAATCAATGTGAACCTCTATGATTGTTCTTTATTAGAATTGACGATATTTTCATTAATTCGAGGTTTGATTTATTCAATTCATCCTATGTCTTAATTCTTTATTCTTGTTAATGCATGATCATACATTGACATGAATTTAGGGTTTTGATAATTTAATGATTGAGGTTAGAGTATTTATCTATACGTAATCTTAATTAATATTCAATTGAATGGATAAAACTAATCTTAGCATTGATATATGCAAGTAGGTTTTGGGTCATTGTTCTTGGACTTAATGGGTTCTCGATTGTAGTTTACGCCATTGATCTATAGGTAAATTATAATTGAGAACACTTGATTCATACCAGGATCATATGGTAACAATCATACTTAAGATAAGAATGAACCCTTAACTTGATTAATATCTTTCACAGTCAATTCGAAACATTGAGTAGACATAGTAAGGGAGCATTGTTGACCTAGTTTTTTATCTCTTGATCACAACACCAATTCTTTGTTAAATTGCTTTCATAGGATAATTTAGTTTTAGTTTTAATTCAATCTTCAAACAATCTCTTCACAACTAATCTCTCAGTTACTTTTTATTTAATTAGAATTGGAATTAGTTATAATCAATAAATCACTTTTGTTCGTGGGAACGATCCTTACTTACCGTTGTGCTTATCTTCACGATTCATGCACTTATGAGTATTGTTTTTATAAAACACATCATTCCCCACAAGAACTATAACATCTTCAATCAGTCCAAAGGCGTACTCTCTATCCACATGGCGGCCTTCGAGAATAGGGTCAGGCTCTATCTTCATCCTACTATTCGGTAGGCTCTTAACTCCCTACAACTAGCTCCTCTCCAGTTGACGCCCTACAACTAGCTCCCCTCCAGTTGACGCCCAACTTCTGGAGGTATCCGATTGGCTTTCTCTTGTTATGGAGGGAATAGTACGAGTTGGGCAAAGTCACCCAGGAGCCCGGAGCAGAAGAGCTGTCCTACCTTTTTCAAATCAGGAGTTTGTCCGGAGTTCCCCGGGGTCAGTTATATACAAAGGCTAAGAACAAACTCAACTTCATCATCCCTGGTGCTTCGAGGAAGGACCAAGTCTAGAAGAAAGAGTGGATACTAGCGGTGGGTGATTAGGGAAGCTCCATATTTATCGGCGGGCATAAGTTCACGGGTCCTACTGCTTTCAACGATAAACCCTCGTGGGATCGGGACTTCTTACCTACCTAGTCTGAGGTTGTGCTGAAGACTATCCTTTCTATGAACTATCTGAACCTGAAGTATCGGACTGTTGATCCATTTGATTCTCACAGGGTGAATCGATACCTGCGGATCTCTGATGCTACCCCTCATAAGTAACACCTAGTCATTACGCTTTGTTCCGTTAGTTAGCTCATTTCTGACATTCTTTTTTTTAACAATTTTTGTTGTTGCTCTAGCTTCCCGTGAAGTCCTGCAGGCTCGTACCCCTCATCCCTACGCAAGACTACCCTGGGAAGCCCCCTCGGCTACTTTAGAGAAAAGAGAGCTTGCTGATCCACCTAGGTTTCGCCTGCTTCAGTCCATCACCCTACCAAGTTAGCTCTAAGATGGCTATTCTTGCATGGGCTACTAGAGTTTTAAACCAAGGGAGCCCTATTTCCAGGCCGCTGATAAAACTACCTTTTCCCCTTCATTTACGGTCCCCACTACAGCTACTACTCCTTCAGCCACGTTACCTGTTGCCTCTGTCGCTCCATCTATGCCCCAAACTCCTCAAGCTTTAGGGGACCCTGAGGCCGGTGTATCTAAGGTCCCCCCTGCCCGTTCCTACCATCAGTCGAACTCGATTGGGTAGGACGAGGTCTTAGAGCAATTCGTTACATCATGCCCAAGTGGCGGGCACTATAGGATGGCTTCAATGCCCGTGGACATCTTGCTTACCAAAGGGCCACCTCTTCTGGCTAAGGTAACTTCCCTTTTATCTTTCATGTGACTGTAGGCACTGAACATTCTCTAATTTTGGTTTTACACCCTACAGGCCTTCAAATTCAATGTAGCGATTGGCCATCAAGTAGCATCTCTCCATGACCGGGCTGTACAAGCTGAGGCTGAAGCCGAGAGGGCCATGAGTTTACTTGCTTAAGTTCAGACTTTGGTACAGAAGATGATTTCTAACCAGAAGGGAATGGAAGAAAAACTGGTTGAGCTTCAGTGCGATCATGAGAGGTTGAAGCGATATTTCGATCAAGAAACCATTCGGTCTCGACGTCGAGCCAGTCAGTGGGATACTTGGAAAGAAGAAGCGAAAGCATTGGACATTGAAAACCAAGGTCTGCAAGCCCAAGTTTCCAAGCTTCAGGCTGAAGTGGATGCCTCTTTCAGCGTAGGATACTTCTGTGCTTCCTACCAGGTTGCTGAAGCTCTCCCTTCCCCCTTTGACCTATCAGTTATTGCCAACCAGGATAAGGAGGAGATTATGAATAAGGTTACAGAGATGTCCCGTCCTGATGGTGACGGGGTTAGAGTTGGGAAGCAAGCAGCGGTAACATATCCTCCTCTTCTTCATCTTTCTCCTTCAGTCTTATAAGTCTCAAGTCCCCGGGAGAATTCTAGCGGGTTCGGTCAGCACAACCTGAGGGGGACCTACCAGAAGCCCAGGGAGAGGTCCACAATCATCCAGATGAAACCTCTAATGAAGTACTGGAGGTTGAAAAAAATCTGGTAGTATGATGGTGGTTGATAAGGTCTTGGAGGAGGACCCTAGCTGAGTAGCAGGCAGTGGAGGATCCCCCGGATGAGGGCTTAGCTGGCGAAGGCGGCCGTAGTGAGCGAATACCTGAGGGAGAGACAGGAGGAGCTGGGGGCGAGGTCCACCAAGCAAGGGGAGCAGCAGAAGGGAGTCAAGAAGAAACAGGGGCCTGATACACTTTATTCACAGCTTACCTTTACATCCCGGAAAGAGGGGTGGGCACCCCACTTTACTCATGCTTGAAAATCATCATATATATATATATATATATATATATATATATATATATATTATAGCCCAAAACCGGGGGTTGGGCTCCTTGTTTGATAATTGTAGCCTTTCCAGGGGATTGGCTCCCATTTCATTAATGAAAACTAACTTTAGATTTCATTCCTGCTTTCATTAATGAATTTTGATTTGATTTTCATCCTCTTGCTTCATTCCTGATCCTGACCTAGATACGACCTCTTAAACAACTTGACTTACTCAAACTTTGGTGAAGATAACGAGATGTAAAATTTTGTTTAAGTGTGGAAGTAGATAGCTAGCTCAAGCTCCCAATTCTTAGCAGAAACTTGTAGCTTGATGACTTTAGTGAGTAGTCCCTTTATGCAATTATAGGCTAGTTTGTACTTGTCACAGCAAGCAACCATATACATATGAAAGATTAGTAGAATGTAATAACTGGAACATTGGAGTTTAAGTAGGAGAGCTTTCCACTCCTGGGACCTTTTGGGGGGCTATAGCTCGATCAAGGCAGCATGAGGGCTATCTAGCTTCATCCTAGACTTGTAGTATGAAATTCAACTATGCTCTTACACTCCTGCCCCTCTTGGGGGTGATAGCCCGACCAAGGCATTAGAAGGGCTATCTAGCTATTTCCTGGTCTTGTGATCTAGATGACAACTATTCTCTTACACTCAGACCTTTCTTAGGGGTGGTAGCCCAACCAAGGCATCAGAAAGGATATCTAGCTATTTCTTGGTCTTGTGATCTGGATGACAACTATACTATTACACTCAGACCCTTCTTGGGGGTGGTAGCTTGACCAAGGCATCAGGAGGGCTATCTAGCTATTTCCTGGTCTTGTGATCTGGATGACAACTATACTCTTACACTCAGACCCTTCTTGAGGGTGGTAGCCCGACCAAGGCATCATAAGGGCTATCTAGATATTTTTTGGTCTTGTGATCTGGATTAATGCTCTTACACTCACACCCTTCTTGGCGGGGGGTTGTGCCCGGCCGAGGCATCAAGGATAACGAGAGGGCTTTCTTGACTAATCATTGGTCCTGAGGTGACTATGTCCTAATTACCTGTGTTGATCTTGGTTGGGTACGGAGAAATTATTGTAAAATATAATCTCAGATAGAGAAAGCAAACTTTATTGATGCAAAATGGAGTACATTATTGTTTGAGATTTTATTGAAACCTAAATGGAGGTAGTCTGCCTACGAGACCTCTGTCTAAGGATAATACTTCATCAGGTGATCTAAATTCCAGGTGTGATTGATGGATCGGCCATCCATGTCCTCGAGCTTATATGCCTCGTTGTGGACCACTGCCATTACCAAATAAGGTCCTTCTCAGTTGGGTCCCAGGACCCCGTCTGACCTCTTCCTAGCATTTAAGGTTACTTTCATAAGAACTAGGTCCCCTTCCTTGAAGTTTCGGGCTTTAACTCTCTTGTTAAAATACCTAGCGATCTTGCTATGGTAAATCACTACTTTCTTAGCTACCCGATCTTGCCTTTCTTTCAAGAGATCTAGGCCAAAATGTTGAACTCTGAAAAAGGTTAGTTTATGCTCAATGGGAAGAATTGCTTCAACCCGAAGGTTAAAGAATAGAGTGTTTCTTCGGTAGTTGTTTTCCTTGTAGTACGGTAAGCCTAGAGAGCCTCGGGAAGCTCTTCTATCCATCTGCCTTTTCTCTGTTGTAACTTTTTTTTCAATAGCTTCTTGATAGTTTTATTGGTGGATTCCACCAGCCCGTTAGTCTGAGGATGGGCTACTGAGGCGAATCTAAGGTCGACTACCAAGCCTTTGCAAAAGTCCTTGAATAGACCATTATAAAAATGCTTTTTGAGGTCACCTATAATGATAAGATGGGTCTCGAACCTGCAAACTATATTATTTTTTATGAACCTCATCTTATTCTCTTTTGATATCTGGGAGAGTGGTCCGGCTTCGACCCATCTTGTGAAATAGTCGATTGCCACAATAGCATGTTTGGCTTGTCCAGGAGCGGTTGGAAGTGGACCAATGAGGTCGACTTCTTATATAGCAAAGTGGTAAGGCGAGTTGAGAGATGACAGACGCTCCAGTGGGAGGTGGCACAAGTTGGAGGTCTTCTGGCACGGTTAATAGGATTGAACAAAATTCTTTGCATCTTGATGGATAGTTGGCCAGTAGTATCCCATGCGGAGTACCTGATATACCAGAGCTTCACCACTAAAGTGGTTCCTGAATTCCCCTCTTAGCCAATTTGGCATCATCAGGATGTAGACATCACAGCAGGGGAAGAGATCTTCCTCTCCTATAGAGGTATCCATCTGCCATGCAATATCGAACTGAGAGCCTCTTAATTCTTCTGGCTTGGTCATGCTCTTTGAGAACCCTTCATTCTTAGAGATAAACCACTATTGGGTCCATCCAGCATGGCTACCGATCCAGGGTATAAAACTCCTTGCGTGCTACTATGCTTGGTAAGGAGATCACTTGGAGAGGGACTCTCTGTGGTGACGCTTGGCCACCATTCACAGCTATCTTGGCTAGGACGTCAGCAAGACGATTCTGTTGTCAAAGCACCTGCTCAATCTTAAATCCCATGAATTTATTCTTAAGTAGCTGAACTTGATTCAAGTAGGCAACCATGTTATCCCCTTTGGCCTGATAGTCTCCAGAAACCTGATTAACTATGAGTAATGAGTCATTCTTGACCTGAAGGTTATCGACTCTGAGCTCGACGGCCGCCCTCATCCCAGCTAAGAGGGCTTCATACTCTACTTCATTGTTAGTGGCCTTAAATTCGAATCTGAAATAGTGGCAACACTCAGTCCCCTCTAGGTCTATCAGGATTATGCCCGCTCCTCCCCTGACTTTCCCGGACGCTCCATCAGTGTAGAAGATCCATGACTTGCAACCTACTGACCAACTGTCAGACTCTGGAATCTTCTCAGGAGCTATATTTGTCGCTGTGGAGGACGCTTGGCCTGGGGGCACTGAGAGCTTTACCATAAAGTCCGCCAAAGCCTAGGCTTTAATTACGGTCCTGGGTTTATACCTTATATCAAACTTGGTGAGTTCTAGGGCCCATAAAACCAGTCTTTCGGACACGTCTGGCCTTTGCATAAATTGACAGAGAGGTTGGTCCATCACTACTGCTATTGAGTAAGCTTGAAAGTAGGGAAAGAGCTTCCTTACTGAGGTCACCAGTGCAAAGACGGGCTTCTCCAGAAGAGTGTAATTCTTTTTCGGGTTGGTTAGGGTGTGACTTATGTAGTAGACAGGTCGCTGGACTTTATCTCCACATTCCTTGACCAAGGGCCCCACTCACTGCCGTTTCCAAAATGGCCAAGTAGATTTGCAGCTTCTCTCCTAGACTTGGCTTGTAACGGAGGGCTTAACATATACTTTTTCAAGGCTTGAAAGGCTTGCTCACTTTCCTGGTCCCATTTCACGTTCCGTCCCTGCTTGATATCTTTAAAGAAAGGGAAACATTTATCGGTGGACCGAGAAACAAACCTGTTGAGCACTGCTATCTGCCCAGTCAAGACTTGAACCTGTTTGAGTGATGTGGGGGATTCTAGATCCAGGATAGCCTTGATTTTTTCTGAGTTAGCCTCTATTTTTCTCTCATGAACGATGATGGCTTGAAAATTTCCAGCAGTTACCCCGAAGGCACATTTGGAGGGGTTCAATCTCATCTGGTTTTCCCTTAGGATAATGAAAGTTTTACGAAGGTCGTTCTGATACCTTTCTATTGTTGGTGACTTGGTAATCATGTCATCGATGTACACTTCCATTGATCTTCCAATATCGGGCTTAAATAGCCGATTGACCAAACATTGATATATAGCTCCCGTATTCTTAATCCCAAACAGCATCACCTTGTAGCAGTTCAGACCCTGTGCAATGATAAAGCTGGTCTTATCCTAGTCGGCGGGGTGCATCATGATTTCAACCAACTGATCGACATTTGGTAAAGGGAAACTGTCTTTCGGACATGCCCGATTGAGGTCGGTGTAATCAACGCACATACGCCACTTCTTATTTACCTTCGTGACCATGACCACATCGGCGACCCATTCAGGGTAGCGTGCCTCTCTGATGAAGTCTGCTCTGATAAACTTTTCTACTTCTTTTTGAACAGTAACATTTCTTTCAACGTTAAGGTGGTGCCTTTTTTGTCTAACGGGCTTGAAATTCGTATCAACTTCCAAACGGTGAGCACTTAATGATATTGGGATCCCGGGAATCTCGTCGTGACTCCAAGTGAAGATGTCATTGAATTCTTTGAGGAGCCTGATCAAACCTTCCTTCTCTCTCGGTTCGAGGGTGGCTCCGACCTTAACGACCTTCAAGGGGTCGTCCATCCTGAAGGGTATCTCTTTTAGCTCATCCACTGGATACCCGCTGGCCCATTCTCTGCTCTGCTCTTCTTCGTCTGGAATCTCAGGATAATCCTCTAGATGATTTGTCGGCTCTACATCCTCTAGGTTCATCCCGGGGGTTACCTCATTCTTTATCGTCGTAACCTGTGCAAACTGTTTTGCTAAAGCTATCGGGTTGGCAGACACTGTATAACACTTCCTGGCTGCTTGCTGCCCCCACCTTGTCTCCTATTGGAAACTTTAGAAAGTTGTGGTAAATGGATAAGACCCCCTTCAAGGATGACAATAAAGGTCTTCCTAATATCGTATTGTAGGCTGATGGGGTATCCACCACCACGAAGTTCGTCATGATATTTTGCTAGAGGGGGGTTGTTCTAGCGATTACTGGAAGAATCATCAACCCCATAGGTATGATCGAGTCCCGAGTAAATTGATACAACGGGGTTGTGCAGCTATTGTAACACCACTGTTTCAAATTTAGCTTTTCCAAGGTATCTTTAAAGAGGATGTCGACGCTACTCTCTATGTCAATATGTACGTAATAGACCATGCAGTTGGCAATTTATACTGTGGCAACCATGGGATCGTCATGAGGTTGCACGATGTTGTAGACATCCGCCTCGATGAAAATAATCTTCGCAGACTGTGAGAGGTCAGTTGGGCTCTAGGCGACCTTGAAGATACCTCGCCCTTCATCTATATGAGGGACCTTCCTCACATGGTTTTTTCTAGAATTATTGGAGGTTCCAGCCAATGTAGAACCTCCGATGATGGTATGTATCACTTGGATTTGTTGCATCAGATCCGCCTGCTCCCCTTTTCTCTTCTCGGTGTGCTTACGGATCTCAGTTTGTACTTCCTTCCCAGTCTGAATGTTGTCCCTAACTTGTTGTAAGAACTCTATCAAGCATCATGCCCTTATCAGAGCCTCGATCTGGTTGTGTAGGTTATAGCACTCTGAAGTGTTGTGGCCCACGTCTTCATGAAAGTCACATTATTTATATCAGTTCCTCCTATCGACGGGGGCTTTCATGGGTACGGGCTTCTGTAATAGCCCCTTGTCCCAGATGGCGAGGTAGATCGATTCACAGGATGCACTTAAGGGGGTGTACTGATCGTATCCTTTCTCATCTCGTGTTATAGGGGCAACTGTCTTGGGAGGAGGCAAACCCCTCCGCGGAGGGGTTTGCCTTGCTAGATACCTTTCTTGCTTGGTTTAAGAAACAGAAAAATGGAAAGTTGACCTGTTGGGAGGTTTGTTCTGATTTTTCTGAACTGGTTCAGGTCTAAGAGTTTCCTTTTTCTATCGTTTTGTTGTTCTTATGTCGTCATGCTCCATTTTGACCTTGAGATGTTCATCGACTTTGACTTGCTCTAGAGCCCTATCATAAGCCTTTTGGTAGGTCTCCAGCGGTCGTTTGGCAAAGGATTGAAAAAGCTTACCCGCCCATAGGTTCCGCCTAAAATTGGCGAGGGTCTCTTTCTCAGTGAAAACCCCCATCCGGATGACATCCTTGTGGAACCACTCCAAGTAAACTCGGAGGGTTTCCCCTCTCTCCTGGATCACATATTGTAAATGGATGGGATCTTTCGTCTAGGGTTTGATTCCTTGGAATTGTGATCAGAAATCTGTTGATAGCTTTGTGAAGGAGTCCAAATTACCCGCGGGTAGCTTTCTGAACCATGTCTTGGCATAATCGGTCATAGTGGTAGGGAACATTCTGCACATGGCGACTCTGGTTGTGTTTTGAACTTCCATCTGTTGGACGAAGCTCTCAAAGTGGCTCAAAAGATCCTCTATACCGGAGAACTTGTCTATTGGCATCTTAAACTTCGGTGGGAGTTCCACCTCTTGGATTCTTCTGGTAAAAGGGCCGTTCATCTCTCTCGGGGGGTCCTTTTTAACCTCCTTACCCTTCCCTTTTTTCTACTGTTGGATCTCCTTCTGCATGTTGGCCAGCTGGTTCTTCAAGTGCTTACTTCCATGCCTCTTATAGTCGACCTCGAAGCTCTCCCTGTTAGATCCCTCCGATGAGCTGGATACTTCTGCTTTGTTGCCCTCAGGGATAAGCTCTGTTCGTGCAGTTTACCGGCTCTCCCCCCCTTCAGCTTGAGGTTCCTTTCTGGAGGTCACTGGTCGAGTAGGGATGTGAGGTAACCTTACCTAGGTTGCTAGTTGGTCGGCCTATCCAGGACTGGGGGTATGGGCCCTAGCCTTTACCGGATGGAAGTTGCAGGCACTATCCTATGGTAGGCAGGGATCGGTAGGGGGTCCCAACTAATCGAAAGTAGACTGCCCTGCAGCGGCTCGACTCGCTTCTCATTGGATTCCCAGAACTGCCAGTTGGGGATCAATTTCTTCTGCAGTTTGATAGAGTCAGACATTTTCCACAATGGCTGTTGCATATTGATTGATCACAGTTGGGTCCATCGCTAGAGGAGTTGGAGCCCGCTCTGCACCTGACTGATGCGAGGCTGGCTTATAGTGCTTGGATTTCTTTCCCTTTTTCTGCCCTTTCTGGGTTAAGGGGGGTCAAATGTGTTAGGTTTTAGATTTGTGTTGGCTTAATTCCATAACAAAACTTCATTTCTTTGTAATGCTTAGTTGCTTAAGTGGTTCGTGATGATAAGAGCTTTAAGGAAATAAAGCAACTTCTCATGATGCAAAGTCCGTCTTCAAGAGGATTGGTACTATTCTTGGATGCTAAGGTATTGAGATCCTTCTTCCTCTTGCAAGGCGTAGGCGCACACACACACAATTCATTCATATGTGTCCCTGGTTAGTATTCATTTTGCTTCGGCATCTACATAGAACTCAATGAGCACCTTCATGGAAAGGGCTACACATCTTGGTTGTGAAGCCGCCCAATGTAGGAAAGGGCTACACCATTGTGATGAGTGAAAGCCGTCATGAAGAGTATATCTTTATGTTAGAAAAATCAAAGAAGTGTTGATAAAGAACCATTTAAAAAAAATCTTTGATTCTAAGCATAAAAAGAAATGGAGGAAGGCTTAAAATGGAGTATAGTTGAAAATTGTGATTTCTCGGGTTGAAAAACAGAAATGGAATGACGAGCCACATGCACACACACGCTCATATGTTAAACTCTATTCACTTTAAAGCAAAAATCCGGATGATAATCGGTTTGACCTTGATTGGAAAAGCTTTAGATGGATTGGTGTTGAAGTGGTTTGCATGTTGATATCACAATCACTCCTTTTATATATGCTTGAAGCATTTTCACACACACACACACACACATTTTTGCTTAATGTGCTTGATTCATTAGCAATGAGAGATTATTTTTGAGAGAATAATGAAAATCTATGATTCTCTTATTAATTTTGAAAAATAATGGTTTACTATCTTTTATTGCTTGATATGTGTGATTGTGTGATTCCCTTGTGAACAAGTTTACTTGCTTATTAATATGTGGAGCATATGTTAAGGGGGAGGTTAGTTTGTTAAACTTTTTTCTCTATACAACTTGTTTGCTCACTATCTCATGGTTTTATTATGCATCCCTTATACCTTTATAGGTATTTTCACTTAGCATTTATCTCTCTCTAGGTTGTGTAATATGTTTTTGTCTATTCCTTGCCAAAAAGGGGGAGAAAGTGTTTTTCCTCACCATGTTACTTACTTTTGATATAAAAAGGAGACAATCCATTAAGGGGGAGAAATTTTGGCTTAAGGGGGAGAAAGTCAGGGGGAGAAAGATTTTGTGTTTGCATGAGATAAGAAGAGTTAAAGAGTTAAGGGATCTTTTTTTTTGTTTCGTATATTGTTTGTTTATCTCACCTATCTTCTTTGTAGAAGATTTCTTTTGGTTGTTCTTGTCTCACATGTGCTTTGAATGTGTGAAGATATTCTTGAAGACTCTTTAAGACATTTTAGTCTAGGAATATCTCTTTGTAATGTGAGGATGTGAGAATGCAATCAACATTGATTATGAGAGATCATTGTATGGTGACGTAGAGATTTTGTCATGGAATAGCCAAAGGGGGAGATTGTTAGGTTTTAGATTTGTGTTGGCTTAATTCCATAACAAAACTTCATTTCTTTGTAATGCTTAGTTGCTTAAGTGGTTCGTGATGATAAGAGCTTCAAAGAAGAAAAGCAACTTCTCATGATGCAAAGTTCGTCTTCAAGAGGATTGGTACAATTCTTGGATGCTAAGTTATCGAGATCCTTCTTCCTCTTGCAAGGCGTAGGCGCACACACACACATTTCATTCATATGTGTCCGTGCTTAGTTGTGCATCATTATATGCGCACACACACACAATTCATTCATATGTGTCCCTGCTTAGTTATGCATCATTATATGCACACACACACAATTCATACATTTATGTCCCTACATCATAGCACATCATTTGGTATAACACTTTCACACACTTGAAGTTGAATGCTCATGCATTGGTATGAAAGTAACATGTTTTGGAAAATGCATGATTGGAGACTATCTCTATGTAGTTTGCATTCTTGTTTGAAATGTGTTTGTTTGTGTATATGTTTGTATAACATGGATATTGAACTTGAATTTAGTCTTAAATCATTCTTGATTGAGTTCCGGTCATTTCGGTTACTTATACTATTGATTTCGAGTTCTAAGTCAAAAGATACTACACTTTCAACTCATGTTGCATACATTGTCTTCGTCTTCGTATATCGAGTCAAATTATTATTTTTTGGGTTGATTATCTTATATTTCCATGTTCTTGAAATAGTTCTGGTTCGTAATCTTCAAACGGATTCGAATTCAGAGTTCGGAGGCCAAAGAACGGTCAAAGAACGCGAGAGGAGCGTAAGGGGTGAGGTGCAATGGCTCAAGCCATCACCATGCACCATCTCGAGATGGCGCGTGGCCATCTCGGCCCCAAATGTGTTCTTCCCCGAGATGCCCATGCACCATCTCGGGGAGACACTAATGATAGGGGGTAAAAATGTCATTTGGTCATTCTCTCTTTAAATCCTCTCCTTCCCTCTCATTCCTTACAAGTTGAGAAAATTGAAATTGAAGAACAAGTGCAGAAATTTTCACTCAACATTTTTTATTTTTGTTTTTGTGATAACTTCTTCATTTCTACTCTGAATCACTTGATTCAAAAATAGATTTCGAGTGTATTTAAGAGTTCTACAAACCCCAAGCATTTCCAGAACCAAATGGTGTCAACATTGTTCATTGTGATCTGATCTTCAGTTCATGGTTTGCATCCTTGTCGGTAAAATCATCTTCTTCTTAGATCTTCTTATTGATTGATGTTATTTGATTAAGAAGCATGACTAGGATGATTTTGATATCATTTTGTGATTTTTTGATTTGATTTTCAAGTTTAACTAGATTTGTGATATATTGAATGCTTTGTGCTAAACTTGATAAACAAGAAATTGCTTCTAGAAATCTTTTGTTCTTATGCTTGATTGATTGTTTCTAGATCTAATTTCATTTTCTAAGAACTAGGTTGTGTTTCAATTGGTGTCTATATCTTCATATCTATGTTCTTAGTTGATAAAATGCTTAGGTTGTCTAGATACATTTATGATTGTTCTTGAAAGCATAATCTAGCTATCTAGTTGCATGTCAATAGAATTTGTTGATCGTCATTTTCTATGTTGAGTGCTTGTTTGCGTTTTGCATTCATGATCACTTAGATGCCTTGTGAAGAGGTAGAAAGTCTCATATCGTAGAGTGATTCTTTGATTTGAGCAATTGTAAGTCTTAGCTAGAGTCAGGAGGACTTGGATAGCTAAGCAAGTGGAAGTCTCGACAAGAGGTGTGAGGCCTCGGATTGTTGAGCAAGGAAGTCTTGACTAGAGTCGGGAGGACTTGGATAGTTGAGCAAGAAGTCTTCCCTAGGGTCGGGAGGATCCGGATAGGTGAGTAAGGAATGTTCCTAGAGACAGGGGGTCTTGGATAGGAAGTCGGCTTAGTAGATCACTAGGTTCAAGAATAGAGTGAGAGTGATAGCTTGTAGAGCATGTGTGATTGCTTGAGTGTGTAACTCTATTTGAAATAGTGGATTTTCTTTTGCCGGTGGTTGTGGTATCAACCCGTGGATGTTTCCTCTTCGAAGGTTTACCACGTAAATATTGTGTGTCATTGTTTGCAATTTTCATTAAGCATTGTTAGAATTGCATTGTTTTTAAAAGAAGATAAAAATTGTAGCATATACCTATTCACCCCCCCCCCCCCCCCTCTAGGTATATTCACACTATAAAGATAAAGAGAATTTCAAAATGGATGTCCCGAGGTTTCAAGCTGTCCTTGAGAAGAGCGAAGCCTCATGATTATTGCAAAACAATAAATATGTAAGTGTAAAAAATTACGGTATGGGTGTTCCCACAGATGGTGCCAGAAAGTGTTAACGGAGAATTTACTCGAGGTGAGAAATTCCGGTTAACACTCTCGAGACCACTACCACGTAGGTGGTGGCCGGGGTTGGTACATTTGGTACCTAACCTGATTGAATAAAGATGGATGTATGAGTATAAGTTCAATGAAGACGAAAATGTAATGGCTTTATTATCAACTGTGAATATCGTACAAAAGGACTCTTAAACACTCTTAATCTCTCTGGGATACAGTAGGATGGGAAACTCGTGCCTATCTAATAGGAGATAATAGTTAAGGCCATATTCTGATTACAAAATTTAGGCTGAAGTCTAAAAAAATCTCCTATTCTGTCTCTCTTGTTCTATCAATTGTCTCTGTTTTTTTTTCTTCATGCTTGATCCATTTATACACAATCCAAATAGGTTAAATTTGTGACTCTCCCGCCATGATTCTTAGAATCCTCTCCCTTTTTATCGGGCGAGGTCTTTTTTTTTAAAAGTCATTGACTTTAGATTAATAACGGGTTGGAGAATATCTTAGGTGGAGATAAGTTTGTTTCCTCTTTAGACTCAATCTCTTGCCCTACACGTACGAAGTGTTTCAATGCTCGTTGAAGTGTAGATATGATCCCGTGTGCCTTCATGGCATTATGCCTCATGGAGGTCGTAAGTATGGTGTTCACTGATTCATAGAACGAGGTAGATCCAGACCCTGGTCTTAATGTTAGGAGCTCCATCTGACCTTTCTAGGTCTCTTTTTGAGCTTGAAATTACTGTGCTAACGCCCATAAGTGATGGCAGGGCTTCTGCGAGCTTCCTCTTATCTACCTAGGTGGATTTGCTTATTCCTTTGGCGAAGTGGAGTGGTGCTATAACATGAGCTAGATATCTTTATAGGTTCTGCCTTTTTGTGCTCGAAAAGGTTAGCGGGCTTCTGAGGAGGTTATGATGTAATCTCTATCTCAGGAAGCCCGAACAATCACGTGTCGGGCTTTGCCCGAGTTCCAGTGTTGGCGTAAGGGGTTCGATCTGGTCGTGTCAGACTCTATTTTTGGTAGTACTAAAGCTTGATGACCCTTCCTCGATTTTGCGGGGTAGTTCTATGGCTCGCCATTAGGACCCAGGGCTCAATGACTGATGAACTCGAGCTTTGATCCGGGTTAGGAGAGATGAAAATTTCTCTTTGGTCCCCTAGCTAAATTTTGCTGTTAACACCAGTAATACACTCAGTAAGAACAAAATGCTTGAGTTTTTTTTATTATTTACACGTTCATAAGTGTACAAGGTGTACAAAATTGATCACAAAGATCAGCCGTAAATAAAAACTGACTGGGTGTAAATAAAGCACTGTCAGCACGGGACGCAAATAAAGTATTGTCAGCCTAAGAACTGACTGAGTGAAAATAAAGCACTGTCAGCAATCTGGCATTCTAAAAGGAAAAGGGGGTAAAGACTTTCCTAATTAAATTGCATTTTTTTTAAGTTTAAAATGTGCAGGTACAAAACTCTAATGGGAAAGTGCGGATAAAAATAGTCAGAAAGCTTTCAAACGCAAGATCTAAGCCACATGAGTCTAGTGCCTTAATATTAGCTTGGCTTGGTAAAAATCAAGTAAAAACCTCAAAAGTGGGAAGAAACATAGATACGATGAGTCAAGACCCCAATTGGGGCAAATTAAACTCTTAGATTGTCTTGAGTCAGAAAGCCTAAATCTTTGTTTGTCAGCCAAGTGAGCCTTTGAAGTAGTTCGCAAGAACTGTAAAAAATAGTGAGTAATTGCAAAAGAGCCAATAATGGTTGAAATCAAATATAAGTTAGTCAAAAGTCTAAATTGTATTTATACACATATAATATATTTTCCTTTTATAGAAATATTAGCCAAAAGATCTGTTAAAAAAATGACAGGTCTATAAGAAATATTGTCTAAAAATATAGGATCAATTCGACCAAAAATATAGAATCTAGTCGGTTAGAGCTTCTGGTTAGCTAAAGACAATCTGATGAGCGAAAAGAGATCGACCAAGAAAAAGTTCAAAGGGGCAAGAAAGATCCAGGTCGAACGCTTAGAATGTCCCATAAAAAAAAAATTACTCTGACAAACAAGGGTGAAATTCTGTCTGGAACAACATAAAGAAAAGAAAAGCAAGATTATTAGCCTAAATCATGGTTCATACCCTGCACATCGACATCAACTTATAAATGACAACGATGCTATAGGGTATATTCCAAGCAACATGAAACCTTTGGAGAACAAGAGCCTGTAACTCACCATGAACATGTATATATATTATTAATAGCAAAATTTGGATAGGGGACCAAAGAGAAATTTTCTACTCTCTTAGCTCGAATCAAAGCCCAAGTTCACCATTCATTGAACCTCGGGCGAGCTATAAAGCTACCCCGCAGAAGCAAGGAAGGGTCATCGGGCTTCAGAACTATCAAGAATGAAGCTTGACATGACCAGGTCGAGCCCTCATGTAAACACTGGAATTCTGGTAAAGCCTGATGCACGGTTATCCGTGCTTCTCGAGATCACCTATCCTTAAACCCCGGTTTCTAGGGCCTACCTCCGGAACCACCCCGTGAAAACAAGGAAAGGTCATCGAGCTCAGGAAACATTTGAGTTGAAGCCCGACATAAACAAATTAAGCTCCTTCCAAATCAAGGCTTCCCGAGGTCGAAATAAGCCCCACTAACCTCTATAAAAGCCCGCTGTCCATTCCAATCATGAAAAGGGGGTCTTTAAAGGGATCAGATTCATGCTATAGCAATGCTCCAATTTGCTAAGGGAAACTTGAACCTACCTGGACATGAAAGAATAAGCTCGCCTAATCCACGCTACCCCCAATGAGTACCCACAAGGCCGTCTCAAGCTCTAAAGGACCAGGAAAGGTCAGGCCAAGCTTCTGGGACCAAAACTAAGGCATGGGTCTACCTCACTCTACAAAACAAGAAACAACAAACAACTAACTCGATGACCTCCATGAAGAGTCATGCCATGAATACACATAAAATCATATCTACACTCCAACGAATATTAAAACTCTGTGTATGTGTAAGGCAAGAGATTGAGTTCAAAAAGGAAACAAACTCATCTCCACCAAAGATATTCTCGAATCCGTTATTAATGCGAAGTCAATGACTTTCAAATAAGAGATCACACCCGAATGAACTGGTTTGAACTACTTGAACCACGTATAAATACGCCCGACAAAAATAGAAAAAAAGGAGAGAGTTGAGACTTCGACCTAAATTCTATAATGAGAACACGGCCTCAACGATTATCTACTATTCGACAGGCACGAGATCGCCACCCTACCGTATCCTAGAGAGATTAGGAGTGTTTAGGAGTCCATTTGTACCATATTCACAGTTAATAAAAAAATCATTACATTTCCGTCTTCATTTCATTTAGATTCATACATCCATATTTATTCAACCAGGTTAGGTACCTTAGGTACCAACCCCGACTATCTCCTACGTGGTGGTGGTCTCGAGGGTGTTAACCGAAATTTCTCACCTCGAGCAACTTTCCCGTTAACATATATATATATATATATATGGCAGTATAGAGGGTGGATTCTTAAGAAGCACGATCTCCATAGAGTGCCAACTTACTTTCCCGAGAGCAACGACATCTAGCTTACTTTTCCAAGGGCATCATTATCTATCACATTTTTCTCAGTTTGTGAGGAAAAACGCTACTCGGGGAAACCTTAATCAATTCCTCTTTTGGTTTTCAACCTCAAAATTTCAATGATGTCTTGAGTACTAAAACGTCAAAAAATTGTCAAGTCTTGCATTTGAAGGAAATTTTGTACGCGACGATAAAAGAGTTTGGTGACGGAGTACGGTACGACGAGAAGAAAATATGTTTCGGGTATAAGTAGTGTAAAGAAGACAAGATCAGGCTAAGATGCCTCAACGAGAAAGGATTCGAGCATTAGTAAGATTCGTTTAAAGATGGTTCCAATCAAAACCGAGATAGGATTCCAGCATTAGGAAGATCCGCTCAAAGATGGATCCAAGCAAAGCTTAGAAAGGATCCAGGCGCTAGTAAGATTAGCTCAATGATGGACCCAACCAAAGCCAGGAGAGGGTCCGAGAGTTAGTAAGAACCACTCAAATATAGATCTAAGTGAATTTGAACCAGGTTGAAAAAGGATCCCGTCATTAGTAAAAACCATTCAAAGATAAAAGGATCTGAGCAAAGCTGAACATCGCTAAAAAGGGTCTTAGAATTACCCTAATAAGTGAGAGGATCTGAATGTCGAACAAAAAAATAAGTCAGAAGCTGATCACTCAAAAAGATGACTAGGATCATCTGGCGATTGGCGATGGCCTGACCAGACCAAGTGCAAGTTCATCTCATAATAAAGTATCCAATGATAAATCGATGACCTGATCCGTGTCCCCGAAAACACTTGTAGATATAGGTCTAAAAATGTATCTCAAGAACATAACCTGTTCTGAAGATTATTGGTCTGAAAGAGAATAAAAATGATATGGAGCATCAAAAAGTTGAAGGAAAATTGTTCGAATCCCCTTTGTCGAGTCGCTAAAAACTCATCCCACAGATTTGAGGAGGTATTGTTGTAGGGTTTTTTTGGTAGCATGACATGTCAATAAAGATAATGGATGGTGCAAAATATATGGCAGACCACGTCATCGGAGAAGAAAAATAATCGCTAGTGATTGGCGAGCGGCCAAATGAACCGATCGGCCAAGATAGATCTAAACCCGATCGAATAGCAAAACCGAACGTGGAAAGAGGACCTGGTCGGGTTAGTAAACTATTGGCCAAGAGACGCTAAGTCAAGATAGTAACACAAGTTCAACTACGACTCAATTACAACGGGGAAGAATCTTACTCAAACAAAGAATCTAGGACCACATTCAAATAAGGAAATATTATCATTTCCTCCTACATATCAAATAGTCCATATCAAGCAATAACTCTGATCCTCTAGAAGATTGCACACCAATCAAGAAATAAGTCCTAAGTGTGGTACTCAACTAGAATCTTGAGAAGATTCTAATTCAATGTGCATGACTTTTGAAATCAGAAAGGAGTTAAATACGACATCAACAAGTAATAAGTTCTAAATAAACACCACCATATTTCCTTACTTGTACAACAAAGATTAGGGTTCTAAGCACATATAAATAGACCCATAAGCTCATTGTATTAAAAAGAGGAAAAAATGATTTAGGTATTAAGGGATCGATTTGTGTAAAAAAGCATAACAACAATAAGAGCGAATGAGAAATTGAGTGTGTAATTAGTCCATTCATAGTGGACTTCTTCTCGCCATTGCCGGCTCCATGGATGTTTCCCCACTATGGGGTCCCATAAAAAATGTTTTTAACGAAAAATTTACTTAATGTGAGAAATTCTGGCTAACACCCTCGAGACCGCTACCACGGAGGTGGTGGCTAGGATAGTATCTCGTACCTAACTTGTTCGAACAAAGGTGGGTGTTTAAATGTGAATACAATGACGATGGGAATATAGCTTTTTATAATAGATCATGTATGCCATACAAAAATCTCTCAAAACACTCTCAATCTCAATGGGTTATAATGGGGTGACAACCTCGTGCCTTTCGAATAGTAGAATACAACGATGACCGTGTTCTGATTATAGAATTTAGGCCAAGAATCGACTCTTACTCACTCCGTTTTTTTCACTCTCTATTAGTTGTCGATCCCCCCATCTCTTAGTGCATACTTGGGCGTATTTATACACAGTCCAAATAGGTAATGTTTTTCATTCTCCAGCCATGATTCTCTAAATCACATCCCTCCTTATCGAGAGGGATCTTTTATTTAAAAGTCATTGACTTTGGATTAATGATGGAATTAGAGAATATCTTTACGGGAGATAAGTTTGTTTCCTCTTTGGACTTAAACACATGCCATGCAAGTATGCGGTTTTTCAACGTTCGATAAAGTGTGGATAAGATCATGTGTGTCTTTATGGTGTGATTTCTCAAGGAGGTCAACGTTCATTGTTTCGTAGAGTGAGGTAGATTCTTGCCCTGGTCTTGGTACTGGCAGTTTGGCCAGATCTTTCCAAGTTCCTCAGAACTTGAGGTGGCCGCGTGGGCACTGTTTGGCGGTAACAGAGCTTTAGCGAGCTTTGTCCAAATGGTTCAGATGGGTTTGAATCTTCCTTCAGAGAGACGAAACGATACTGTAGTGCAAACTGGGTGTTTAATGGGTCTCTCTCCGTGCTTGGTGAGGATGGCTGGCTTCTGGAGAAGTTATGAGGTAGCTTCGACTTTAGAGAGCCTGGACTGTTGCAAATCGGCCTTCCTCTGAGTTATTGTTTCGGTGTAAGGAGCTCGATACGATCATGTTGGGCTCCACCTCGAATTCCCTAGAGCTCAACGATCTTACCTCGCACCCACATGACGGTTCCCCTAACTCGACTCCAGGATCCATGGTTCTCGGGTTTGGATCCGGGATAGGAAAGTGGAGAATTTCTCTTTTGGTCCCTAGCCAATATTGGCTATTAACAGAAGTCCCCTCTGATTTGAACACCGGTGATTGAGTTGGTGTTGGAGTCAAATTTCCTATTTTGATTTGGAAATTTTCCCTTTAACGTTGATACCAGAATCTTGGCAAAAATCTTCTCATTAAATGCGTCAGTAACGTGGCGAACAGAAAAATGGTGTGTTTCTCAAAGTTATTCGGCTCTTTTACGCCAACTCATGGGTTTCGAGGCAATCACGGTCGAAGATTTAGCAGAGTGAAGATTTAGCCAACGTCACTGCTCTATTTACCTCTGTTTAAACTTTGCTACTTCATTCCCTTCCTCATGCCTCATATTTTTCAGATTTAAAATTTTCTCAAAAAAAGCCTCCCTTCAGCGCTCTTATCTTTTTTTTTCTCGAACGTAAAAATTCTTTCTACCATGTCAAAAAACAACCGTGATTCAGTCGATTCTATTATTGATGGTGAGGAAGTGTCCAATCTCACCCTTGGGAAGAGATCACGAAAGAAATTTGACAGTGATGACTCTTCACCTAACTAGCAAAGACACCTGTCGATCAGGAACGTAGCTATCGGGACAGGGTTTTCCAACATGCCTGATAGCCCCCTGAATTTAGTCGATAAGGATTCTGACAGTGAACCCAAGGATGCTGCTGCCGGGAGGAGTCAATTAACAGTTGTCGATCCTCCTCTGGAGAGGATTCTCCCCTCTGATTTTAGGGTTATCCCAGACTCGACCACTGACCCAAACTCGCTCAATCGCCTAAATTCAAAGTATGGCATCCTCGACAGTGTTTCTATCTCCGTCCCTCACAAGAATTACGACATCTTCAATCCTCCCAGTGGCATGCTCCTAATTCATGTAGCGGCCCTCGAGAATGGGGTCAGGCTTCCTTCTCATCCTACTCTTCGACAGGCTCTCAACGCCCTACAGCTAGCTCCTCTCCAGCTGACGCCCGGTTGCTGAAGGCATTTGATCGGTTTTCTCATGTTATGGAGGGAACAATGCGAGCTAAGAAAAGTTACCAGGAAGCCCAAAGCAGAGGAGCTGGTGTACCTCTTTCAGATTGGAAGCCTGTCAGGAGCTCCTCGAGGTCAGTTCTATGCCAAGGCAAAGAACAAGCTCAATTTCATCATCTCTGGCACTTCGAGGAAAGACCCTGCTTGGAAAGAGGAGTGGATTCTAGTGGGAAATGATTGGGGAGGCTCAACCTTCATTTGCGGGCATGAGTTCACGATTCCCACGGCTTTCAACGATAAACAATCATGGGACCGGGATTCCTTGCTTGCTGAGTCTGAATCTGTGTTAAGGGCCATCCTTGCTAGGAACTACCTGAATATGAAATTCCCCACTACCAACCCCTTCGATTCTCACAGAGTAATTCGCTATCTATGAATTTTTGACGCTACTCCTCGTAAGTAACACTAAACCATCATGTTTTGTTTTGTTTTGTTGACTAGCTCGATTCTGATGGCTTCTCTTTTTTTTTTCTTTTTTTTTAACAGTTTTTGGTTTTGTTTTAGCTTCCTACGAAGCCTAACAAGCTCGCACCCCTCCCTCCTCTGCCATATCTAGTCGGGAGATGCTTTTGGCTTCCTCAGAGAAAGGGGGGCTAACTGTTTTAGATGGGGCTTCATCTATTCTTGCTCCGTCCTCTTCCCAGCACAGGTCCAAGATGGCGTTCCTTGCATCGCGGGCTACCAAGGTGCGGGGTAAGGATGCCTCTATTTCTCAAGTAGCTGACGTAACAATGACAGCTCTTGCTCTAGTTGCCCATACTCCTTATGCTTCTGCTCATTTCACCCCCGCTTCTAACTTGCCAGACGTTTCTGTCTTTCTATCTACATTCCCATCCCCCAGAGCTTCAAATGACCTCAAGGCTGGTGTTGAAGGGGTTCCCCCTGTTTGCCTATAAAATCAGTCCAGCTCTGCCAAGCTAGACGAGGTCTTGGGCAATTCGTCGCTTCCTGCCCGAGGGCAGTCTTTCTGTGATGGCTTTAATACCTGTAGATATCCTAATCACCAAGGGGTCTGCTCTTTTGGCCGAGGTAATCATCATCTTTATCTTTTCTTGTAACGGTTTGTTTCATCACTTTCTAACTTGAACTCTTTTACAAGCCTTTAAATTCAACGTGGTTGTGGGCCATAATGTGGCCTCTCTCCACGATTGGACAGCCAAAGCTGAAGCTGAGCGGGCCATTGAGTTGTTGGCACGGGCTCAAGATCTAGTACAAGAGATAGCCTCTATCCAGAAATGAATAGAGGTGGAGCTAGTTGAGCTTCATTATTACAACGAAAGTTTGAAGCGATCTTTTGATCAAGAAACCCTCTGGTCTGAACGTCGAGCAAGACAACTGGATTCCTGGAAGGCTGATGCTAAGATGCTAGAAGTCGAGAACCAGGCCTTGCATGCTCAGGTGGCTAAGTTGTAAATGGAAGTGGATGCCTCCTTTGTTAACGGGTATTTTATGCCTCCTTCCAAGTTACCGAAGCCCTCCCTCTTCCTTTTGACCTCTCCTGTATCACCGGCTGGGATAGGGAGGAAATCATGACCAGGGCTACAGAGATATTTCACCCCGAAAGTGATGGGGCTTATCCATCTAGCGGGGCTGGAGCAGGGAAGTAAACAGTCATGAAAGATCCTCCCCTTTCTCCTCCTGTCTTACCAGTCTCAAGTCTCTAGGAAACCTCTAACGGGATTCGGCTTGCTCAGCCCTAGGGGGACCTACCAAAAGCTTGGGAGGAGGTCTACAATCATCCTGAAGAGCCGTAAAAAAAAGAGTTGGAGGTTGACAAGAACAGGATAGAGTCTCTAGCAAACCTTCTCGATTTGGCCATCTCTCCTGAGGTTATGGTAATGGTTAATGAGGTTCTTGAGGGGTACCCAGCTAAGCAGTTGGAAATGAAGGATCCTCCGAAGGAGGTGGTTGCAAGCGAGGGCGGCCATGGAGAGCAACCATCTGAGGGAGGGACAGTCAGAGAAAACCAGGAAGAAGCTGGAGCCCAATACAGTCTATTCACAACTTGATTTTGCTGCCTAGAAAGGGAGGTGGGCACCCCGCTTTACTTATGCTATATCTAGTTAGTTTTTCCTTCACTATTCTCTTATCTTCTGTAGCCCAGAACTGGTTTTTAGGCTCCCTGCTTGATAACTGTAGCTTTTCTAGGGGATAGGCTCCCGTATCATTAATGAAGACTGCTTTAGATTTCATTCGTACTTGCTTCAATGAATTTTAACTTGACTGACATCTCTTTGCTTCATTCCTGATCTCGACCTAGATGCGTCCTCTGAAATAACATGACTTAATCGAATTTGGCAAAAAATAACGAGATCTTAAATTGGTTTAACTTTGAAAGTAGACAGCTAGCTCGAGCTCTCGCATCTTAGCAGAAACTTGTAGCTCGATGACTTTAGTGAGTAATCCCCTTATATGATTTTAGGCTAGTTTGCACATGTCACAGTAAGCAATCACATGCTCATAGAGGATTAGTAACCAGTAATAACTTGGACATTGGAGTTGAAGTAGGAGAACTTTCCAAGCCCAGGTGCCTCTTGATGGTTACAGCCCGATCGAGGCATCAGGAAGGCTTGATAGCTATTTTGGTCTCGAGATTCGGATGGCAACCATGCTCTTACACACAGACTCTTCTTGGGGATGGTAACCCAACTAAGGCATCAGAAGGGCTATCTAGCTATTTCCTGGTCTCGAGATCTAGATGGCAATTATGCTCTTACACTCAGACCCTTCTTGAGGATGGTAGCCCGACCAAGGCATCAGAAGGGATATCTAGCTATTTCCTAGTCTTGAGATCAGGATGGCAACTATGCTCTTACACTTAGACCCTTCTTGGGAGTGGTAACTCGACCAAGGCATCAGGAGGGTATCTAGCTATTTCCTGGTCGTGAGATTTGGATGGCAACTATACTCTTACACTCGTACTCTTCTTGAGGGTGGTAACCCGACCAAGGCATCATGAGGGCTATCTAGCTATTTCTTGATCTCGAGATCTGAATAAAAACTATGCTCTTACACTCAGACCATTCTTTACGGGGGGTGGTACCCGACCGAAGCATCAAGGATAGCGATAGGGCTTCCCTAGCTAATCTCTGGTCTTGAGGTGGTTATGTCGAACTTACCCGTGTAAAACCTATTTAGATACAGAGAAATTAATGTAGAATATAATCGAAGATGGAGAAAGAAAAATTTATTGATAAAAATTGGAGTACATTATTGTTGGGGATTTTATTGAAACCTAAATGGAGGTAGTCTGCTTCTGAGTCTCCTTTTTAGCGATAGTACTTCCTCATGTGATCTGCATTCCAGGTATGATCGATGGGTCGACCATCCATGTCCTCAAACTTGTACGCCCCATTGCGGACCACTACCTTTACCAAGTAAGGCCCTTCCCAGTTGGGTCATAGGACCCCATCTAACCTCTTCCTGGTATTCAAGGTCACTTTCCTAAGAACTAGATCTCCTTCTTTAAAGTTTCAAGTCCTAACCTTCCTGTTGAAGTACCTAGCGATATTGCTCTGGTAAATCGCTACTTTCTCGACTACCCAATCTTGTTTTGCTTCCAAGAGATCTAGATTAGCTCGGAGCTTATCCTTATTACTTCCATGTTCAATGTACTGCACTCTGAAGGAGGTCAGTTTATGCTCGATGGGAAGAGCTACTTCAGCCCTGAAGGTTAAGGAATATGGTTTTTCTCTAGTGGATGTTCTCTTTGTAGTCCGGTAAGCCTAAAGGAAGTCGGGAAGCTCCTCGGCCCATCTGCCCTTTCTCTACTGTAATTTCTTTTCCAACAACTTCTTCATAGTCTTATTGGTGGATTACACCAGCCCATTAGTCTAGGGGTAGGCTACTGAACCGAACCTAAGGTCGATTTTTAGGCTTTCACAAAAGTCCTTGAATCAACCGTTATCAAACTGCTTGCCTAGGTCAGCTATAATGATAAAAGAGGTTTTGAATCTACAGACTACATTGTTTTTCATAAACCTTATCTTATTCTCTTATGATATATGAGAGAGCGCTCCATCTTCGACCCACCTTGTAAGAAAGTCGATTGCCATGATAACATGCTTGCCTTGTCTATGAGCGGTGGGAAGCTGTCCGATCAGTTCTACTCCCTACATAGCAAAGGGTTAATGCGAGCTGAGAGATGACAAACACTCCGGTGGGAGCTGACTCAAGTTATAGGTCTTCTAGCATGGTTCACAGGATTGTACAAAGTTTTCCACGGCTTGATGGATAGTTAGCCAGTAATACCCTATTTGGAGTACCTGATATGCCAAAGCTTCCCCACCAACATGGTTCCCGTATTTCCCAGAGCAAACCTCTCTCAGCACCCATTTGGCATCAGCGGGATGCAAACACCGAAGCAGGGGAAGGGACCTGCCCCTCTTGTAGAGGTATCCATCTTCCAGGCAATATCGGATAGAGAGCCTCTTAATTCTTCTGGCTTGATCAGGTTCCACGGGGAAGATTTTTTTCCTGGAGATAAACCATTATTGAATCCATCCAGCATGGCTGACGATCCAGGGTACAAATCTCCTTACCTGCTACTATGCTTGGTCAGAAGATCACTTAGAGAGGAACTCCCTGTGGTAAGTCTTGGCCACCATTCGAAGCTATCTTGGCTAGGACATCAGCTTGATGATTCTATTGTCGAGGCACCTGCTCGATCTTAAATCCCTTAAATTTATTCTTAAGCAATTGAACTAGCTTCAAATAGGCGATCATGTTATCCCCTTTTACCTGATAAACCCCGGAAACCTGGTTGACTATGAGTAATGAGTCACTCATTGACAGGACCCACCCCGACTCCTCTCTTGAGTACGAAGGAGGCCCTGTGGGCTGCCCCGACTCCTCTCTTGAGTACGAGGGAAACTCTATGGGCTCTACATTTACTAGCATGATAAAAGGACTTTCTATTGAAATTTCCATAGGAAATACTTGCTATTAAACAAATAAAATGTAAGGAGAGTGCAAAATGTACATAATTGCAATTTCTTTTCATATATTTTCGTTCTTTACAAAAAGTGTCAAAATTGACCGATTGGACCAAAAACCGACCACTATAAAAACTAAGTAACCAGTCCATCCCGAGTGGGAAACTGAACAGACTGAGTAAGAAATCCGAGTAGGTCGAGTATACCGAATAGGCCATGTTGGCCGAGTAGGTCAAGTGGGCTGAATAGGTCAAGTAGGTCGAGTAAGCCGAACAGACCGAGTAGAATTCCGACCACGTTCTGACCATGCCTACCCTCCCGACCATGCCTACCGTCCCGACCATACCTACCGTCCCGACCATGCCTACCGCCCCGATCATGCCTACCTCATATTTCTAAATATGTACATGAAAATTTAAAATGCATGACTTTTATGCTTCATGATGTCATCGAGTGGCCCACCTCAAAACTTCTGAGTCCGCACAACCGAGCAACTACCTGGATAAATATTTAAGAGTGAAAGGATGAGTGCTAACGCCCAGTGAGTGAATGAAAACTTTTAAAAACACTTTTCTAAACCACTTTACAATAAGCATTCAGTAATACATGGTATAAGATAATATATCTACTTTCGTGCTGAATAAACTGAATAAACAGAATGCTTCTCTTCGCTGAACAAGAATAAATACTTTATAAAATCTTAATCTGCACCAAATTCGTACCAAGGATATCCTCAATACATAAGCCGAAATACTTCGGGCAAACGCCGAGTCATGAATAACTTCTGGTCATACCCGTGCAGAGCGACTCAATTACTCTTTCTCTGGTCATTACACGGGCAGAGCGACTCTCTGGTCATACACGTGAAGAGCGACTCAATTACTCTTTCTCTGGTCAATACACATGCAGAGCGACTCATGACATACACATGTGTAGAACAACCCCAAAAGCCAACCATAATCATAACTGGGAAGGTACATACATGGTGCTTTTATAGAAATCATAATCTCTTCTTGATAATTCATAAAAAATAATATACTGATTCTGAATGCTAATATAAGCATAAAATATATATTTTCGGTTCTCTGTATACTCACCATCAATCATAAAAAGCAATAAAAAACTTAAAATGATTTGCAGCAATTAAAGCATAAAACTGTAAACTTGAGTTAAAAACAAAACTGAAACTTAATTCACTCACAACTTAGAAGTCAAGCTTAATTCAGACTGAATATGCTAGGTTCCCTTCTTCTTCTTTCCCTATCAATTACAAGATCCAATTAGAAACTGGATATCAAAGAAGAATCAACTGAAATTTGTAATCACGAGAGAGCTTCACTGACTTCTCTCTTTTCTTCTCTTTCCTTTCTTCCGCTGGATTCTACCGCTTTCTAGCTCTCACAACGTTTATCCTCGTATATATATACTTATGGAAGGACACAGATGAAGTTGTGAGCTAATTAACCAAGCTTACAGCTACCTGTCAGCCATGCATTTCACTTGGTTTACTCACCTGATGCCTTTTCTGCTTCTCGCTTATCCCTTTTTTTTTCCTTTTTTTTTCAACTTGGGCCTTTCAATTGGGCCTGAAAGACATGGGTGTTACACTCATGACCTACAGGTAATCGACCCCAAGTTGGACGACAACATTCAACCCGGCTAGGAGGGCTTCATACTCTGCCTCATTGTTGGTGGCCTTAAATTCGAATCTGAAACAGTGGCAACATTCAGTCCCCTTCGGGTCTATTATTACTATACCAGCTTCTCTCCCGGCTTGCCCGGATTCCCTATCTGTGTAGAAGATCCAGGGCTTGCAATCTATCGGCCATCTGTCAAACTCCGGAATCTTTTCAGGAGTTATATATGCCCCTGCTATGGTCGCTTAGCCTTGGGGCACTGAGAACTCTGCCACAAAGTTCACTAAAGCCTAGGCTTTGATTGTGATCCTGTGCTTGTAATTTAAATCAAATTGGGTGAGTTCCAGGGCCTACAAAACCAGTCTTTCAGATACGTCCGGCCTTTGTAAAAATTGACGAAGAGGTTGGTCCGTCACTACTGCTATTGAGTGAGCATGAAAGTAAGGACAGAGCTTCCTTACCGAAGTCACCAGAGCATAGGTGCGCTTTTTCAGAAGAGTATAATTTTTCTCCGGTTTGGTTAGAGCATGGTTTACGTAGTAGATAGGTCGCTTGACCCTATCTCCATATTCCTTTACCAAGGCCCCACTCACTGTAGTTTTTGAAATAGCCAAGTAGATTTACAGCTCCTCTCCAGGACTTGGTTTGACTAGCAATTGAGGGATCGTCGGATAATTCTTCAAAGCTTGAAAGGCTTGCTCGCTCTCCTGGTCCTATTTCATGTTTCTTCCTTGCTTGATAACTTTGAAGAAAGGGAGACATTTATCGGTGGAGCGAGCTTCTTCCTATTTCATCTACAATACCTGATAGGCTTCTTGGTAGGTCTCCAGAGGACGCTTGTCTAAAGATCAAAAAAGCTTGCCCGCCCACAAGTTCCTCCTGAAATTGGCGAGGGTTTCTTTCTCGTTAAAGACCCTCATCTGGATGACTTCCTTGTGGAAACACTCGACTTAAGCTCGGAGGGTTTCCCATCTCTCCTGGATCACGTATTGTGGATGGATTGGATCCTTCAATCAGGGCTTTACTCCCTGGAATTACGAGTAAAAATTAGTTGACAGTTTCATGAAGGAATCCACACTGCCAGCGGGTAGCTTTCTGAACCAGGTCTTAGTGTGATTCGTCAACGTAGTTAGGAACATTTAACACATAGCGGCCCTAGTCGTGTTCTGAACCTCCATCTATTAAACGAAGCTCTCCAAGTGGCTTAGGGATCCTCAGTCCTGGAGAATCTGTCAGTCTGCATTTTGAATTTTGGTGGAAGCTCCGCCTCTTAGATCCTTCTGATGAAGGGAGCATTCATCTCAATTAGAGGGTCTTTCTTGTCTTCCTTGTACTTCCTCTTCTTTATCCGCTGGACCTCTTTCTGGAGCTCTGCCAACTGGTCTCTCAGACGCTTGCTCTCATGTTTCCTTGAATTAATCTCGGACTCCTCACTGTCAGACCCTTCTGACGAGCTAGCGACATCTACCCGATTCCTTCTTCGGATAGGCTCTGCCCGGGGGCTTTGTTGGCTTTCTTCCTCTTTAGCCCGGACCTCCCTCCTTGAAGTCACTGGGTGAAGAAACTCTCGATGCTCCCGGGGAAGGACGCCCGTCGCGGACTTAACTTGCCTGGGTTGGTAACGTGGCGGAGCTTCAGGAACAGGGGCATGAGCCCTAACATATCCCGGATCGAGGGTCTGGGTACAGTTCCATTACGAGCAGGCTCCTGAGGGGTAGGTTCCTAGCGATCAAAAGCGGGCTACCGAGTCCCGGGCCTTCTTGGTTCTCCTTGGTTGTGGAGGTTTGCTTGCTGGACAGTAATACCCTCAGCGACCAGTGAAATGTGGATATTTTCCATGAAGGCCGCCGCTTGTTGGTCAAGCGCGACCGGGCTTACCATAGGGGGATCCAAAGCCTGTACAATGGTTGGCAGGTCTAGGACCTTACCACGGAGCCTGGATTTTCTTCCTTTCTTCAGGACCTTTCGTGTCGACGTTGCTGAAGGTTGCTCAGATACTCCTGGCTGTCTTTGGGAGGAGCGAAGCCTCGTGATTAACTGTAAAATAACAAACTTATGAATATAAAAATGATGGTGTGGAAGTTGTTCCCCACAGACGGCGCCAGAAAGTGTTAACGGGAAATTTACTCAAGATGAGAAATTCCAGCGAACACCCTCGAGACCACTACCACGGAGGTGGTGGCCGGGGTCGGTACCTTTGATACCTTACCTGCTTAGATAGAAACAAATGTTTGAATGACAACAACAAATGAGAGCTTTATTATTGATCACTCGTGGTATACAAAAATCTCTCACATACACTCACAATCTCTATAGAACATAGAAATGTGGTAACTTCGTGCTTGTCGAATAGTAGATACAATGATGGCCCTATTCTGATCACAGAATTTAGGCCCGACGTAATTCTCTTTCCTTTTCACTCTATTTCTGCCTATATCTTTTCTATATCATGCTTGGACCTATTTATACTTGATCCAAGTAGCTTTAAACTCATGACTCGCCCGCCACGATTTTATGAATCCATTCCCTCCTTATCGGGCGAGATCCCTTATTTGAAAGTCATTGACTTCGAGTAGATTACGGACTCAAGATTATCGTAAGAGGAGATAAGTTTGTTTCCTCTTTGGAATCAAACTCTTGTCTCACACGTATACAGAATTTAATGTTCGTTATAACGTGGATATGATCTTGCATGTATTCATAGCATGATTCTTCATGGAGGTCATTGAATCGGTTGCTCGAGGTAGATCCATGCTTTAGTTCTGATCTTAGAAGCTTAGGATGGCCTTGTGGGCACTTACTAGGGGTAGTGTAGATTAGGCGAGATTCCTCTTTCATTTCTAGGTTGGTTATAGGCATCCCTTATCTAATTAGAGCATCAGCTATGACTTGAATCCGACCCACTTAGAGGCTCTCTCTCTACATGTCTGGCCGGGACAGCGGGCTTCTAGAGAGGTTGGTGGGCTTCTGGCTTAGGCTACGAGTCAAAACAGACATTGAGAAGCCTTGATCTGGAAAGAGCTCACTTTTGTTTATGTCGGGCTTCACTTCGAGTGCTTCCTGTGCTCTGTGATCTTTCCTCGCTTTTATGGGGTGGTTTTGGACCCCAACCCCAGGAACCAAGGTTCCAGAATAGGTGATCTCGAGAAGCCCAGATTCCAGTGTTCGCGTGTGGGCTCGACCTAGAGTTGCCTAGCTTCACTCCTGATAGTTCTGACACCCGATGATCTTTCCTTGATTCTGCGGGGTAGCCCTAGGGCTTGCTCGAGGTCCCATGAATGGCGATTTCGGGCTTTGATTCGAGCTAGGAGAGTGTAAAAATTCTATTTGGTCCTTGCCAAATTTTACTATTAATAGTATCTTTAAAAAGGATGTCAACGTTGCTGCCTGTGTCAACAAGCACGCGATGAACAATGAAGTTGGTAATCTATACCGTGACCACCATGGGATCTTCATGAGGCTACACGATGTTGTAGACATCCGTCTCGGTGAAAATAATTTATGTTACCAAGGAGGGGTCAGCCGGCCTCTGGTCGACCTTGAAGATACCTCACCCTTCATCTACACGAGGGATCTTCCTCGCGTGATTTGTTTTTGAATTATTAGAGGTTCCAGCCAAAGTGGTCCCTCCGCTGAAGGTATGTATCTCTAAAATTTACTACATCAGATCTGCTTGCTCCCCCTTTCTCTTTTCGGCATGCTTACGGATCTCGGCATGTACTTCTCTTCCAGTCTGAATATTATCCCTGACCTGCTGTAAGAACTATATCAAACATCCTCCCTTTACCAAAGCCTCGATCTGATTGTGCAGGTTATAGCACTCTGAAGTGTCGTGACCCACGTCTTTATGGAAGTCACAGTACTTGTACCGGTTCCTTCTATCGACGGGGGCTTTCATGGGTATGGGCTTCAGTATTATCCACTTGTCCCGAAAATGAGATAGATTGTTTCACGGGGATGCACTTAAGGGGGTGTAGTGATCATACCATCTCTCGTCTCGCGTTATAGGGGCTACTGTCCTAGGAGAAGGTGAAACCCGCGGAGGTGTTCGCCTTGATGGATACCTTTCTTGCTTGGATTGAGAAACGGGGAAAGCTATATGTCAACCTATTATGAGGTTTATTCTGATTTTTCTTAGCCTACTCAGGTCTGGTAGTTTCCTTCTTCTGACATTTCACCGTTCTCATGTTGTCATGCTTCATCTTGACCTTGAGTTGATCATCAACTTTGACTTGCTCTAGAGCCCGATCATAGGCCTTTTTGTAGGTCTCTAGAGGTCGCTTGGCAAAGTGTCAGAAGAGCTTACCCGCCTACAAGTTTCGCCTGAAATTGGAAAGGGTCTCTTTCTCTGTGAAGACCCCCATCTGGATGACTTCCTTGTGGAAGAGTTCCACATATGACCGGAGTATCTCACCTAGCTTTTGGATCACATATTGAAGGTGTATGGGATCTTTTAGATGTGGTTTGACCCCTTGGAACTGCGAGCAAAAAACTGTTAATAGCTTTGTGGAAGAATCCACGCTACCCGTAGGCAACTTTCTAAACCAAGTCTTTACGTATTCGGTCAGTGTGGTAGGGAACATCCTGCACATGACAGCCCTGATGGTATTTTAGATTTCCATTTACTGGGTAAAGCTCTCCAAGTGGCTTAGGGGGTCTTCTGTCCCAGAAAACTTATCAGTCGGCATCTTGAATTTTGGTGGGAGCTCAGCCCCCGAATATTTCTAGTGAAGGGAGCATTCAGCTCGCTCAAAGGGTATTTTTTATCCTTTTTGAACTTTCCCTTCTTTATCTGTTGGATCTTCTTCTGTAGCTTTGCCAGCTGGTCTCTCAGGTGCTTGTTCTTAGGTTTCTTTGAGTTGACCTCGGACTCCTCGCTATCAGATCCCTCTGATGAACTGGTGATCTCTACCTGGTCCTCTCTATGAGTGGGATCCGCTTGCTGGCTTCCTTCTCTTCTAGGCCGGGCTTCCCTTCTTGAAGTCACCAGGCGAGGAGCCTCTCGCTGCTCCTGGGGCAGTGCGTGTGCTGTAGATTTAACTCGCATGGGCTAGTAATATGATGGTTTTTTAGGGACTGGGGGCATGGGCCCTAGCCTATCCCGGATCGAAGGTTGGTGTCTAATCCTACCTCGGACTGGCTTTAGATGAGGAGGTTCTAGGCAATCAAAGACGGGCTACCTTGCTCTGTGTCTTTTCGACTCTCCCTGATTGTTGGGATTTGCTTGCTGGCTGGTGAGCAAGTGAAGGCAGACGCTCTCTATGAAGGTCGCTGCTTGCTGGTCATGCGCAACCTGGCTTACATTAGGGGGACCAAAAGCCTGCGTAGCGGTTGGCTGGTCCAGAACCTGGCTGTAGCATCTGGATTTTCTCTCATTCTTCAGGGCCTTTCGTATCGATACAGCCGATGGTTGTCCCGAAGCTTCGGGTTGTCCTTGGGAGGAGTGGAGCCACATAATCACTTCAAATGTAAATGTAAAAGTGGTGGTGAGGGTTCCCCACAGGCGACACCAGAAAGTGTTAACGGAAAATTTACTCAATGTGAGAAATTTCGACTAACACCCTCGAGACCGCTACCACGGAGGTGCCGGCTGGGATAGGTATCTCGTACCTAACTTGTTCAAACAAATGTGGGTGTTTAAATGTGAATACAATGACGATGGGAATATAACTTTTTATTATAGATCATGTATGTCATACAAAAATCTCTCAAAACACTCTCAATTTCGCTGGGGTACAATAGGGTGGCAACCTCATGCCTGCCGAATAGTGGAATACAACGATGACCGTGTTCTGATTATAGATATAGGCCAAGAATCGACTCTTACTCACTCCTTTTTTTTCTCTCTCTATTAGTTGTCGATCCCTCTTTCTCTTAGTGCATATTTGGGTGCATTTATACACAGTCCAAATAAGTTATGTTTGTCATTCTCCCGCCATGATTCTCTGAATCCCATCCCTCCTTATCGGGCAGGATCTTTTATTTAAAATTCATTGACTTTGGATTAATGACGGAATTAGAGAATATCTTTATGGGAGATAAGTTTGTTTCCTCTTTGGACTCAAACACTTGCCATGCACATATGCGGTGTTTCAACGTTCGATAAAGTGTGGATATGATCATGTGTGTCTTCATGGTGTGATTTCTCATGGAGGTCGTCGCTCATTGTTTCGTAGAGCTAGGTAGATCTGTGCCCTGGTCTTGGTATTGGTAGTTTGGCCAGACCTTTCCAAGTTCCTCAGAACTTGAGGTGGTCGCTCGGTCGCTCGGTCGCTCGGTCGCTCTTTGGAAGTAACGGAGCTTTAACGAGCTTCGTCCCACTAGTCCATATGGGTTTGAATCTTCCATCAGAGAGATGAAACAATACTGTTGTACAAGCTGGGTGTTTAATGGGTCTCTCTTTGTGCTTGGAGAGGATGGCTGGTTTCTGGAGAGGTTACGAGGTAACTTCGACTTTGGGGAGTCTGGACCGTTGCACATCGGGCTTCCTCTGAGTTCTTGTTTCGTTGTAAGGAGCTCGATATGATCGTGTTGGGCTCTACCTCTAATGTCCTAGAGCGCGACGATCCTTCCTTGCACCCACGGGGCGGTTCCCCCAACTCGACTCCAGGATCCATGGTTCTCTGGTTTGGATCCATACTAGGAAAGTAGAGAATTTCTCTTTTGGTCCCTAGCCAAATTTGGCTATTAACACAAGTGTTATGCCTGATTTATTATTTATTTACCACTTTTCTTAAATTATTATTCTCAAATACGAACAAATTGTATCACATCTACGTGGAAAAAGAGGTTTTGATTTGGTCTTTTTTTTTTTGAAGTATTACAAATATTACAATAAGATTGTTGGATCTGTCAATATAAAAAAAAAAAAAACACATGGCTCTGATAACTATTCTCACAATTAGGGATAAAACTCTCAACACATGCTTGTAAAATATATATGGTGAAACTCGAATCCCTCACCACCACCTTAGCAAGAAAGTGCACTACCATCTCTGCTTGGAGGTCATATTTTATATGTTCTTTACACCACAATACTGAATTGTGCTAAATGGACCAATCAAACACAATTGGATGATTTTTTCTTTTTAAAGAAAAGAGAATTGTATGAGCTAGAACCAATAAAGTACTAAACAATTTTCCGAGTGTTTGTTCTATTTGTCAAAAAATTAATGGAATTAAATCTAACTAAATATGGAAGTATAATGAAGTGCCAAAGTTACATGTGACAGATTTTTAAAAATCTTATTATGAGATATAATTATAAAAGTCGTTCACAAAAAATGGGGTTAATTTTATTCTAAAAAAAAATTAAGGTTAATTGCACTACCATGCCCTTAGTTTATTAAATCTGGTATGATTCAGTCTCTAACATCAATTCATTAAATTTAACGATCGACTAACAATTGAAAAACCAAATATACTTTTACTACATCATCTCAAGTGTAAGTGATTCCTAAATCAAAATTCCGCCCAAAACATAAATTCCATAAAGTTCAAACTAAGATATAGAAACCTTTCTCGAAGTCTAGATTTCACTATTTTTTTTTTCCTTTTCGACAGGGAAAACAAACATCATTTCATTACACCATCCTAGATTAGATGAATCATGTGATTAGCGCCTCTTCTTGCTTCCTTTCGTAGCGCCCGATTTCGATGGGCTAGTGAGAAGATACACAAACAAGACCACGATGGAGATAACCGAGATTTGAGAGCCATACTTAGCCAGCAACCTCTGCAAAATAACGGAACAATGAGATCTGGATAAAAGAATGGGAATATCCTTTATACAGTGCATTTGGTATTGCTCTACAAAACACTAAATTGTTTCATAAATTAAGCAACAAATAATATGTTCTATTGCTATATTTTTGAAAACATTTTTTAAATCGCACGGTATATACCAGTCCTCTACGTTTTGTTGCCTACAAACTGATATCATGCCTACAAACTGATATCGGATATTGAAACAGTCAAATTCCTGTATAATGTTACCAAATGCATTCTCATATTTTAACATTTCAAACTCGATAAATGGATTTGGCAATTTGTTAGCAAACAGGGCTTCTAAGTTCTGCAAACTCCTAAAACGAAAATACCATAACACATGCTGCCGTAAGTAGTCCTCCAATTTCAGTAAACACACGAAAATAATGATCAGACAGAAATCCTTCAATTTGCCCCCACAAGTAAACATCAACAAAACCCACTGCATCTCACTAATTTTTTACTGAAATTAATGCTATCCTCAATGAAAAATATATTTAAAGATGATCCAAGGAATGAAAACTATAAAATTATCATTTGGGTATTCCTATTAGTACCATCAAATAAAGCTCCAATAACCTATAAATGCAACTATAAAAGTCAATTCAAATCCATCCACAACATATATGCATAATGCATCCTCAGAAGAAGTTTCATAATTCAAATATTTGAGAGCCTAACAACAACGATTCATACCTTAGCCTGCAGAGATTTACCGTCATTGAAGATCATTCCATGAAAACAACACCAACAAACGTTGGTATTAAAACCAAAGAATACTCAAAATATCATTCTTTTTATAGAAAAGAGAGAGAGTGAAAAATCACTTACCAACTCAACTTTATTCTCAGCAGGTTTCTCTGCAAGGATATCTAAAGGCAATATTGGAGTTGAATATGCAACCTATACAAGAAAATCAACTTAAATTACAAGTGTCCACTATTTTTCATTTTCAAGCAAGAATTAACATACAACACTGTGATGGCATCAATCAAACCTGAAGAGCAGCCTTGGTCGGGATTCGGAAACTAATCACTGCAGGTGCACCGTAAAACATTCCTTGAACTTTGGCCTCCAATTCATAAGTATGTGAAAGAATACCACCGCTGCATGTTAATTACACAGTTTAACAATTCTAAATAAAATATTAAATGAGAAAAACAAAACAAAACTAAAGCTACGCAAACAAATTGGCGTTAATGGAAAAATATTACTCACGCATCAAGTCTTTCCCATGACTTTGAAACGTTGCCGTTGACTACATCAAATACATCTTTAGGCCAGCTATCATCTGTCAGACTTACATCGTATGCCGTCCTGTGTAAAAATTCTTGATCAGTTTCTGTGTATGCTTATACGATTTCGTTTCTTAAGTTAAAAAGGTCTCCAAATCAAGTAGATTCAATCAGTGAACACATACAAAGGAACAATAAAATCTACTAAGGACAAAAAATGATACAAAATAAATCAAAGCTAGATCTGGACTGAAAAAATTAGATATTCAATAAAAACTACTATAAATTTTGTGAATTTCATGAAAAACTTACGAAGATCCTTGGTTGTAAATATTGACGGAGACGGATACGCGCTCGGCGCCGGATTTGAGCCGTTTGAGAGACGCCTTCTTGTGAGCGACGATGAATGGGACATCTGAGATGGCGAGTGTAGATGAGATCAAGAAGAGAGCGATCAAGACTGAAAGCAGAGACTTTGCGATCGGATTCGCCATTGACGATGATTGTCGTATTTATCTGAGGTCCGTAGGAATCTGGATCACGAGAGTATGTAGAAATGAATTTTTAGAAGTCAAAAAGGCCTAGGGTTCGTACCTTAATTGCCGTCTAGTGACGAAAACACAAGTTGTGACGAAAACAGCGTCGTTTTAAGTTTCCCTTTTCCCTTTTCTATTTTCATTTGGGCGATATTTTCTTTGCGGAAATAAATGGAAATAGCCCATTGGGAAAAAAAATTACATATATAACCGTTTTGACAACCCCATTTACTAGTATACCCTTAAGAGGCCCTATTGTTGAAATCTCCTAAATGCCCCCATTAAATTTTAGAACATATAATACCTGATTAAGTAGATTAAATTATCCTCCTGAATCTGATTTCCCATAAAATGACTAAATTGCCCTCTTAATTCAAACAAAACTTCAATTAACAACACCAAAACCATTTTAATTCAAAATGGTCCCATGCTCTGTGCCTACAACAAGAACAACCAGAACCCAAAGTGAGGGGAAGGAGAAAGCAGAAGGTCTTCGTTGTCGTTGTCGTTGTCGTTGTCGTTGTCATCATTATCGTCATTGTCGCCGTCACCATCAGCATAGAACTAAGCAATCAAACCCTAGACGATACGCAAACCTAAACAACAACCAATGAGAAATAGAGAGAGGAAGGAGAAGCAGAAGCTCGTCGTTGTCCTGGTTGACATTGTCGTCATCGGTGCCGTTGTCGTCATCGGTGCCGTCATCGTCGCCATTGCCATTTAACGAAGCACCCAAGCCTTAGAAAGAACGCAAACCAAGTTGAAGGTACTAATTTCTTCATATTTATGTATTTTATTGGAGTTTGTTATTATTTGTGTTTTGAGATGATATTCGAGTCTATTACTGTTTGTGTTTTGGGATGCATATTGGAGTTTGTTGTTGTTTATTTATTAGATTGTTCTCTTGTTTGATTGATTGCTGTGAACTACGATATAAATTTATTTTGGGAGGGAAGAAAGAAAAACGTGTGCAGAGCAAATGACTGATGTTACATGCAATGGTGAATGCATATATTTAGGCTATAAACGATTCTCATAATTGTAGGAGCGAGGAATGGATGATGCATGTAAGACCGATGTTTCTCTAAATGTTTTTGATAAGCCTAATAGTGATTTTGAGCCTAAGACTAATGATACAATCATAATTTTTAGTATAAGAATGATGTTTTTGCTATGAATGCCTAGTACTGATGCTGAGCATGGGTATGATATAACATTTTTAATTTTAAGCCTAGAACTTATTTCCATAAGCCTGAGACTGATGCATACATCGCCTATGAGTATATGAATGATTTCATAAACCTAGTATTGTTGTTGAGACTGGGATTGATGATATATTCATAACCTTGAGCCTAAGAGATATTTTTGTAAGCTTGGGATTGATATTTTATTTTTGTTTTCATTGTTTAGGTGCCGAAAAATGCGAATGCAAACTTATAGTGGTTCCCAGACCATGAGAGTTGGGTTCCCGTCAGAGTTAACATTGGAAGCAAAAAGTGTATGATTATAGAGTTGAAGTCGGAGCTAAACAAATTTGGGTTGGAGGAAAAATTCAAGGAGGGCCTCTTTTGCATATATTTGGAGTTGAAAGAACCATTGACACTGCACGGACAGCTGATACACTATTTTAAAAAGAGAAATCACTCACCTGAAAGAATAGAGAGAAGATGAGATATGGTTCAGGTTTGGGAAGTCGAAAGCCCGGTTCTGGCAAGAAGAATTTTGTTTATTCAACAGCTTGAAAATGGGACAGCTGCCCGAAGGTTTTGCTAACAACAACGAAGTTCCAAAGGATTCGATGCTTAGTAGAATTTTCAAAGGGAAAAGGCCAATTGCAGAGGTATTGTACTCCACATTGAGCAAATTGACGTCCGAACAGATTCAAGATGCGTACAAGATGTTGAGTATATATATATATATATATATGTTAACGGAAAATTTGTTTAGGATGAGAAATCCCTATTAACACCCTCGAGACCACTACCACGGAGGTGGTGGCCGGGGTTGGTATCGTTTATACCTGACCTGATCTTGTATGAATATTGAGTATGGAGTGGTAGGTAAGAGAGGAGTCATCCCACTCGTCGGGCTTCGCGATAGGTAGGCTAGGATTCATCCCACCTGTCGGGATTCGTAGTAGGTAGGAGACGAGTCATCCTTTCCGTCGAGCTTCGTGGTAGGTAGGAGAGGAGTCATCCCACCTGCCGGGCTTCGTAGTAGGTAGGAGATAAGTCATCCTTTCAGTCGAGCTTTGTGGTAGGTAGGAAACGAGGGAGCTCGAGGTTTCTTTACTGGTATGAAGGGGTTGATCTTGGTCCTGGTCCTGGTCCTGGTCTTGTCCTGGGTCGGGGCCAGAGCACTTTCATGGTACCTGGAGCCCGGTTCTAGAGCCTGATTCCTTCCTGTAATTCCCCGATCTAGATAGCAAGTAAGGAGGGGGGCTTATCTAGCTCCAGTATCGGAGAGCTCAATTTCTGCCACAGAGATGATGCGGGAGAGCTCATTGACTTCCTTCAAGCTGGTCTGGGTGGTTTCTCCTCATCTTGACGTGCGAATTTGGCATATAGATGAGAGGATAAGAGCGCTAGGTCCAGTGGGGTAGGAATCTAACTTCGTTTCCTTAGGTCTTCGTTGTTGTTTCCCGATCTCATGTAAGAAAGATTAGAGAGCTAGGACCAATGAGGTCGGTTCCTAGCCCGCATACACACATGCGTAACACAAAAGATAATAAGAAATACACAAGTCTTTTGTAGAGGGAGATGGACTGACCAAGGGGGAAAAAGCATCACGAATGATCATATGCTGAAAAACCCCAAGGCAGTATCCGGAGGAAGGAGGAATACCCTTCCTTATGTATATATCAGACAATGCTCCGGGAAGCTTACAAGAGTGGTGAAATAATACAACGTAGTTGCTCTGGAGAGCTTACAATGGTGGTCGAATGTAGACCGATACCGGTATATTCTAGGTAAAGGTAATACATACATTGATGATGTCGAGAGATCTTTAAATGAAGCATGTCCGTCTTCTGTCATTGATCGGAGACCGGTTTCTATGCCTTTTACAGGCATATTTATAAATGGTGACTACCTTGGCGTGCACGTCCAGGATTCTTCAATCTTCCTTTCCTTATTGAGTAAGATTCTTTCTTTAATGTAGTTGATCAGATCGTGGCTAATATCTCAGAGGGGATGTGTTTGTTTCCTCTTCGGACTCTTCTTTCCTTGATAAGCGGGATTCTCTGTTATAGTTGACCCCAAAGAATAGGTTGTGGAGGATATCTTGGAGAAAAAGGTATTTGTTTCCTCTTTAGACTCTTTCACTAATGACGACCATTAAAGATTTGAATATTCTCTTTATTAATGGTGTTTATCATTTCATTAATTGGGTTGACTGCCTCCATTAATACGGTTGACCTCATTAATGGTACTTTAAATGTCATGGAAGTCAATCCTCTCTTCCTACGTTGCCGAGATGAGAGCTCTAGTTATGCTTGTCACTTTGGAGAGGTACTTCATGGAGTTTACCCGAGGTGACATTTGATATTTCTTGAGGGCGAGGTACCCAAGGATCCGGTACACTGGCGGGGTCCCCCTGGGATCTCTTGATTGTCACGAAGCTAGATGCTGGTCTTCCAATAAAGCTTGTGCTAACCATTTTAGGGGCGAAATATCCCATATGGTTCCAACCTTGTAGCTGGGAGCTTGGTTTAGCTACGCCGAGCTTCATCATGGAGCTTAACCTAATTATGTAGGCTTCCTAGCGGGGTAGCGGGGTAGCGGGGTAGCGGGCTTGGCTAGCAGGCCCTGATAAGGTGTTTGCCATAAACAGGCGACCTTGGCTCGCATTTGGAAGGGTGGAGAGGTACGCTCAAGTATTGCTCTTGCTACTTGATTTAACCATGCATTATCTACAGTAGATCTTGGCACTTTTTGGTGACTATGAGGCTTTACGGGCTCCTTTCTTTAATGCTCGGACAGGTCGAGATTATACCTCGACGAGGCAGAAGGGTCTTTACAAGATAAGTTCTGCACCTTGAAGGTTTCGTAGTGAAAGTAGAGATAGTAGCAAGCTGTATGAGAGTGTCACGAGATACCTTGATGTCGAGAGACCCAAGTCCTTTCACGTCGACCTAGCTTCAGGCTTTATCCTGGCATAAAGAGCTTGACGCGGTCTCGTCAGGCTTTATTTGGTAAGCCTGGACAAGTGCGAGATGCTGATATGGTATGGCCGGCCTCGTCTTGCTCCTATAGGATCGTGTGGTACCTCGACCTCGGGGACCTTGATACCCAGTCATATAAGCCGGAATTTGGACCCTTGCGGGAAGGCTGGAAAGGCTGGGAAATGGAAAATTCTTCTTTGGTCCCTAGCCAAATTTTGCTATTAACATAAGTCCCCTCTGACTTGAACACCGGTAAGTATTTGGGGTTATAGTCAAGATCTTGTACTTCATGAAGAATTTTACTTGTCGCTTCTTACTTGTAACCAGAATTGCTCCCAGTGTTCGGCTTAAAAAATCGGGGTACTATTCATTCCTGCAAAATAAATGAGCGTGTTGCTCGATCATGTCGGATGAAGCTTCTACGGTTAATATGGGTACCTAGAGTTCCTTTTCCAGAAATCACGGTACTTAGATGAGCTGGCTAAATGATCCCAGTAGGCATTTATGCCATCTAGATCCTTCTTAGCAGGGTTGGGCCGACCAAGACATCAGGAGCGCTATCTAGCTATATCTTGGTATTTTGATTTACACTCGGATCCCTCTTGGGGGTCGTAACCCTACCAAGGCATCAGGAGCGCTATCTAGCTATATCCTGGTATATTGATCTGGATAGCAACTATACTTTTACACTCGGATCCTTCTTGGGGGTCGTAGCCCAATCAAGGCATTAGGAACGTTATTTAGCTATATCTTGGTATTTTGATCTGGATGGCAACTATGCTCTTACACTCGGATCCTTCTTGGAGGTCGTAACCTGACCAAGGCATCATTAGCGCTATCTAGTTATATCTTGGTATATTGATCTGGATGGCAACTATACTCTTACACTTGGATCATTCTTAGGGGTCTTAGCCCGACCAAGGCATCAGGAGCACTATCTAGCTATATCTTGGTATCATGATCTGAATGACAACAATGTTCTTACACTCAGACCCTTCTTGGGGGTCGTAGCCCAACCAAGGCATCAGGAGCGTTATCTAGCTATATCTTGGTATCGTGATCTTGATGGCAACAATGCTCTTACACTCAGACCCTTCTTGGGGGTCGTAGCCCGACCAAGGCATCAGGAGCGCTATCTAGCTATATCCTAGTATTTTAATCTGGATGGTAACTATGCTCTTACACTCGGATCCTTCTTGGGGGAGGTCACCCGACCAAGGCATCAGGGGTGATGAGGGGGCTTCCCCGATCAATCCCTGGTCTCGAGATCTTGATGGCAACAATGCTCTTACACTCAGACCCTTCTTGGCGGGTGCCTGACCGAGGCATCATGAGCGCTATCTAGCTATTTCCTGGTCTCGAGATGATCATTGTCGAAATACCATGGCATTCCTCTTGAAATAGTGGATTTGCTTTTGCCGGTTGTTGTGGTATTTACCCGTGGATGTTTCCTCTTCGGAGGTTTACCATGTAAATATTGTGTTAAATTTTAACAAACTTCATTAAACTTTGTTAAAATTGCATCGCTTTTAAAAGAAGTTAAAAATTGGAGCATATACCTATTCACCCCCCTATAGGTATATTTTTCTATAAAGATAAAGGGAATTTCACCCTTAGGATCATGAAAGTTCTGCGAAGGTCATCCTGATATCCTTCAATGGATTTTGATTTTCTGATCTTAACGTCGATGTACACGTCTATCGAATTTCCAATCTCGGGCTTGAACAGTCGGTTAACTAGCCGTTGGTTTGTATCCCCAGCGTTATTAAGACCACACAGTATCACCTTGTAACAGTACAGACCCTAATCGATAATGATATTGGTCTTATCCTGGTCCGTTGGATGCATTTTAATCTGGTTATAACCTAAGAATGCATCCATGATGCTTAGGAGCTTGTTCCCGGATGTGGAGTCAACCAACTAATTGATCTTTGGTAAAGGAAAACTATCTTTTGGACATGCCCGGTTGAGGTCGGTGTAATCGATGTACATACGCCACTTCCCATTCGCCTTCGTGACCATGACCACGTTGGAATTTAATTTGGGGTAGCGCTCCTATCTGATGAAGCCTACTCTGATTAATTTATCCACTTCCTTCTAAACCGCATCATTTCTTTCGATGTTAAAGTGATGTTTTTTCTGCTTGACAGGCTCTAAAGTCGGATCCATTGCTAATCAGTGAACATCTAATGACATTGGGATCCTAGGCATCCTATCGTGACTCCAAGCGAAGATATCGTTGAATTCTTTGAGGAGCCTGATCTTACCTTCCTTCACTCCTGACTCAAGGGTAGCTCCGACCTTGACGACCTTCGAAGGATATTCCTTCCTGATGGGTATCTCATCTAGCTTGTCCACAGGATGCCCGTTGGCCCATTCCCTGTTCTGTTCTTCTACATTTGGCATCACGGGGTCATTCTCTTGGTGATCTGCAGGCTCTATATCTTCCAAGGTCATCCCGGGTGTTTCCCCATCCTAGATCGTTATAACCTGTATGAACTGTTTTGCTTGAGTTGTCGAGTTGGCAGATACTGCATAGCACTTCCTGGCTCCTTGCTAGTCACCACGCACCTCCCCACGTTGTCCCTTACTGGAAGGTTTAGGACGTTGTGGTAAATGGACAGGACCCCTTTCAAGGATGACAAGAAAGGTCTTTCTAGTATCGCATTGTAGGCTGATGGGGTATCTACCACCACGAAGTCTGTCATAATATTTTGCTTGAGTGGTGCTGTTCTAGCAATTTATAGGAAGATCTTCAATCCCAAAGGTATGATCGAGCCCCCAGAGAATCCATACAGTGGGGTTGTGTAACTATTGTAACACCATTGTTTCAAATTCAGTTTCTCCCAGGTATATTTAAAAAGGATGTCGACGCTGATGCCTGTATCGACGAGCACGCGGTGGACTACACAATTGGAAATATGTATAGTGACCACCATGGGATCGTTATGAGGTTGCACGGTGTTATAGACATCCACATCGATAAAAATAATATGTGCTTGCTGTGAGGGGCCAGCAGGGCTCTGGTCGACCTTGAATATTCCCCGACCTTCATCTACACGAGTAATCTTCCTCGCATAGTTTTTTTTTGAATTATTAGAGATGCTAGCCAAAGTGGGCTGTCCATTAATGGTATGTATCACTTGGATTTATTGCATCAGATCTGTCTGCTCTCCCTTTCTCTTCACTGCGTGCTCACGGATATCAACTTGTACTTCTCATCCAGTCTTAATATTGTACCTGACCTGCTGCAAGAACTCTATCAAACATCCTTCCCTTATCAAAGCCTCGATCTAGTTACATAGGTTATAGCATTCTGAAGTGTTGTGACCCACGTCTTCATGGGAGTCGCAGTACTTATACTGGTTCCTCCTATCGACTGGGGCTTTCATTGGTACAGGCTTCTATAACAACCCCTTATCCTGAATGGCGAGATAGATTGCTTCACAGGATGCATTTAAGGGGGTGTGGTGATCATACCCTCTCTCATCTCGCGTTACTGTAGCTATTGTCCTTAGAGAAGGTGAAACCCATGAAGGGGTTCACATTTCTGGATACCTTTCTTGCTTGGGTTGAGAAATAGGGAAGCGGTATGTCGATCTGCTGAGAGGTTTGTTCTGATTTTTTTGAGCTGGCTCAGGTCTGGGAGCTTCCTTTTTCTAGCGCTTTACCGTTCTCATAACGTGATGCACCTTATTGACCTCGAGCTACTCATCTATTTCGACTTGCTCTAAAGCCTGATCATAGACCTCATGGTAAGTCATTGAAGGTCGCTTGGCAAAGGATTGGAAAAGCTTACCCGGCCACAGGTTCCGTCGGAGGTTGGCAAGGGTCTATTTCTCAGTGAAGACTTTTATCTGGATTACTTCCTTGTGGAAGCATTCCGCTTATGATCAGAGTGTCTTACCTTGCTTCTGGATCACATACTCTAGGTGTATAGGATCCTTTGGACACGGTTTGACCCATTGTTGACAGTTTTGTGAAAGAATCCACTCTACTAGCAAGCAGCTTATTGAACCAAGCCTTTGCATAGTCAGTCAAGGTGGTAGAGAACATCTTACACATGGCAGCCCTAGTCGTATTCTGGACTCCCATTTACTAGATAAAGCTCTCTAGGTGGCTCAAGGGGTCTTTTGTCCCGAAAAATTTATCTGTTGGCATCTTGAATTTTGGCGGAAGCTCTACCTCCTGGATCCTTCTAGTGAAGGGAACATTCATCTCGCTCAAATGACTCTTTTTGTCCTTTTGTACTTTCCCATATTTATCTGCCGGATCTTTTTCTATAGCTTTGCTAGCTGGTCTCTTAGGCATTTGTTCTCGGGTTTCTTTAAGTTGACCTCGGACTTCTCGCTGTTAGGTCCCTCTCATGAACTGGCGATCTCTACCCAGTCCTCTTTATGAATGGGATCTATCTGGGGGCTTCCCTAGCTACGTTTCTCTCTAGCCCGGGCTTCTCTTCTTGGAGCCACCAAGCAAGAATCCTCTCGCTGCTTCTAGGGTAGAGCGTCCGTTGTAGATTTAACTCATCTAGGTTGGTAATGTGATGGTCTTCCAGGAACTGGGGGCATGGGCCCTAACCTATCCCAGATCGAAGGTTGAAGCATGATTCTATCACGGGCTAGCTCTAGGGGAGGAGGTCCCAGGTGATCGAAGGTGGACTGCCTGGCTCCAAACCTACTCGGCTCTCATTGAGTGTTGGGATTTGCTGACTGGTCTGCAATACGCATAAAGAGCAGGCGAAGATAGACGTTCTCGATGAAGGTCACCGCTTTTTGGTCCAGCGCAGCCTAGCTTATCGTTGGAGGACCAGAAGCCCACACAATGGTTGGCTGGTCTGGAGCTTGGTTGTGGCATCCGGATTTTCTCCCCTTTTTCAGGGCCTTTCATGTTGATGCAGCCGAAGGTTGTCCCGAAGCTTCGGGTTGTCCCTAGGAGGAGCGGAGCCTCATTATTCCTGAAAAATAGCAAACACGTAGTTGTTGATTTGATTAACTGGATGTGGATTTTTTCCAAAGATAGCTCCAGAAAGTGTTAATGGAAAATTTAATCGAGGTGGGAAATTCCAGTTAACACCCTCGAGACCACTACCACGGAGGCGGTGGCAGGGTTGGTACCTTTGATACCTAACTTGTTCGAAGAAAGGTGGGTGTTTAAATGTGAATACAATGAGGATGGGAATATAGCTCTTTATTATATATCATGTATGTTGTACAAAAATATCTCGAATACTCTCAATCTCGCTAGCATACAGTAGGGTGGCAACTTCGTACCTATCGAATAGTAGAATACAACGATGGCCGTGTTCTGAAGTTAGAATTTAGGCCGGAGTCGACTCTATTCTTTTTTTATGTTACTTGTTCTATCAGTTCTTCTCCCTTTGTGATCATGCTTAGCAATATTTATACATGGTCTGAGTCGTTAAAACTTGTGAATCTCCCACCATGATTCTCTGAATCCATTCCCTCCTTATCATGCGGGATATTTTATTTAAGAGTCAATGACTTTGGCTTAATGACGAAGTTGAGAATATCTTTAGTGGAGATAAGTTTTTTTCCTTTTTGGACTCAATCACTTGCCCAGCACGTACACGGTCATTTATCGTTTGTTAGAGTGTAGATTTGATTCTGTTTACCTTCAAGGTGTGACTCCCATGGAGGTCATTGAGCATGGTGTTTGCTCTCTCAAAGTGTGGGAGGGGTATTGTTGAAGGAAAATTTGCTCGAGAAGAGAAATTTCTGTTAACACCCTCGAGACCACTACCACGAAAGCGGTGGCCGGGGTCGGTACCGTTGGTTTCCGATCTGTTTAAAAGAGAGACGAGTGGTAATAACAGTAAATGGCAGCTCTATTATTAATATATCGCTTTAAGATACAAATAACTCTCTTGTTTGCTCACAATCTCTCGGAGGTGTAAGGTGGTGGCAACTCGATGCCTGTCGAATAGTGGAGATGAAGGTGACCGTGCTCTAAAATCAGAATTTAGGCCCTCCTTCCATGTGTATATCTGTTGTTTATGATTTTCTGTCTCTGTCCTTCCATCTCTTACCATGCTTGGCTTCACATATATATATCATCCAAGTAGGTTTTTAGTTTGCGAATACTCTACTGTAATCTCATGAATCCGTTCCCTCTTTATCAGGCGGGAATTGTTATTTAAATTTGAATTGTTTCCGGATTCGATGATATCATTGACGAAGATAAGTTTGTTCCCTTATTTGAATTAAAACTCTTAACGTGCATGTAGATATCATGTGGAGATGATCCTGTGTGCACTAGTGCCATCGATCTTCATAGAGGTCAACCTGACAACTGCTTGTTGCCTCGAAAAGCGAGGTGGATCCATGCTGTGGCTCTATTCTTAGAAGCTTAAGATGGATTTTCCCTGACCTGTGGGGGCTTGAGATGCTCTTGTAGACCTCTCCGGGAGGTAGCTAGGGTAGTGTAGATCAATGCGTGATTCTTCCCTTATGCCCAGCAAGGACAGCGGGCTTCGGGAAAGGTTGGCGGGCTTCTTTTGAATGTCCCTTGTGCTTGGAGACTTCCCCCGGCATTTACGGGTTAGGTTGTGGAGCTCGACCTTTGAGCCGAGGTTCCCCGATAGATGGCCTGGAGAAGTCCGGGCTCCAATACTCCTGTGAGGGCTCATCCCGATCACGTCTGGCTTGTCTTCTGGTAGCTTTGATGCCGAATCGGCCTTCCCTACTCTTACAGGGTGGCTTTACGGTCTTACCAGGCTTCATGATTATCGATTCAGGGTGGAAAATTTCTCTTTGACCCCTGACCAAATTTCCCTATTAACAGAAGTCCCCTCTGACTTGAACACCGGTGGTAGAGTTAGGGTTTGAGTCAGATTCCTTATTGAGAAAGTTTTTCGCCATAAAGATAATTAATGAGAGCGAAATTTTCTCATTAATTACCCAACATTTTGAATTTGAAACTGAGTGTTATTTGAAGAAAAACGGTTGTAATACGGCGGTGATCTTCCTGAGGATATCGCCCATAGACCACTATTTAAGCTCGGTCTGACCGTCACCTTCTTCATACTTCCTCAAATCTCAAACTTTCAAATTTCTTCTTCCCCGTTTTCTCTGTCGAAATCTTCCACTTGCTTTCTCACCTCTCTTTCCCATCAATGTTGACTTCTACAGATAGTGTTGATGCCTTGGTGGAGGGCTCTGGGGGGCCTAACCTAGCTCCTCTTAAGCGGGTGCGAGGGATTTCAATCGACGAGGAATCTTCCCCCCTCCGTCAGCGTCGTGGTTCAAAACAGAAACGCTTCTATCGGCTCTGGCTTTTCGAACCGACCTGACAACCCTCTGAACTTAGTCGACAAAGACTCTGACGTCGGGGAGAGATTAGATACGGTCGGGAGGGCTCAAGTCACGGTGGCAGAGCTTCCTCTAGTGATAACCTTTCCTTTCAAACCTAGGGTCATCCCCGACTCTACTGTCGACCTTCAATCGATTGGCCGTCTACGGAACAAGTATGGTATTCCTGATACCGTTTCTTTTACTGTCCACCATTGGAACTACGATGCTTTTAGCCCGTCCAAAGGAGTGCTTCCTATCCATATCGAGGCTTTTGAGAGCGGGGTGAGGCTCACTCTTCACCTCACCCTACGGTGGGCTCTCAATGCCCTTCAGCTGGCTCCGTTTCAACTGACGCCCGGCTTTTGGAGGCAACTAATCAGCTTCCTGGTATTGTGGAGGGAGCAATATGAGCTGAGAAGTGTCACCATTGAGCTCGGGGCTGAGGAGCTCGCCTTCTACTTCCAGATCGGTAGCCTGCCAGGAGTCCCGCGAGGCCAATTACATGCCAAGGCTAAGAATATGCTCAATTTTATCATTCCAGGGGCTTCAAAGAAAGGCCCTACTTAGAAAAAAGAATGGGCATTGGCGGGGGGAGATTGGGGGAGTTCGGTCTTCGTCAGCGGGCATGAGCTCGAGGTTCCCACCGCCTTTAGTGACAAACCCACATGGGGTCAGAATTCCTTGCCCGATGAGTCTGAAGCCATGCTGAAGACCATCATAGCTCGAAACTATTTGAATCTGAAGTTTTCGACTGCTGACCTTTTCGATCCTCGCACGGTAAACAGGTACCTGCGGATATCCGGTGCTGCCCCTCATGAGTATCTCGATCTATCTTGTTTTCTCTTTTTTTTTATTGGAGGGTTCAGTTATGATGATCTTGATTATTTTCTCTAACAATGTTTGTTGTTGCTCCAGCTTCTCGCGAAGCCCGACAAGATGGGATACCTCCTCCTTCTTCAGGATCGTCCCTAGGGGCTCTCTCGACTATTTTGAAGAATGGAGGGTTAACCACTAAGGTAGTTGCCCCGTTAGTTCCTTCCCCTTCTCTTTCCCAGGTGAAGTCCAATATGGCTCTTCTGGCATCTCGGGCTGTGAAGGCTCTAAACCGAGGAGGGTCTGCTTCTCAAGTCGTCAATAAGTCTATTCCTGCCCCTCATCCAGAAGTTACTGCTCCAAACGATGCCCCCCGAGTCCCGCTACCCTTCTCTGTAGATTCAATTGTATCCCGGGTAGTCGAAGTTCCCAGGGAGCCCGATGCCAATTTTTTTTAAGGTCGCCCTTTCTCGCCCCCACCAGCAATCGAGCTCGGCGGGTTAGGATGAGATCCTGAAGCAATTTGTCACCTCTTGTCCAAGCGGTGGGCTTTCTAGGATTACCGCGATGCCAGTGAACATCTTGATCGCCAAAGGGTCCGCCCTTTTAGCCGAGGTAATTGTCGCTTTTACTTCTTCATTAAGCTGCTTGACTTGTCATTTTCTAACATGATTTTCCTTTGCAGGCTTTCAAGTTTCAGGTGGCCATAGGGCATCAGGTAGCCTTCCTCCGTGATCGGGCAGCCAAGACTGAGGTTGAAGCTAAGCGAGCCATAGGGTTGCTTGCGCGGGCTCAGACCCTGGTCCAGCAGATGACCTCCAGCCAATAACGAATGGAGATGCAACTAGCTGAGCTTCATTGCGATCATTAGAGGCTGAAGCAGGCTTTTGATCCGGAGACACTCCGGTAGAAGCGGCGGGCTAGCCAGCGGGATGACTGGAGGGGAGAGGCAAAGGCCCTAGATGTTGAAAACCAAAACTTGCAGGTTCGAATTACCCAGCTCCAAGCCGAAGTGGAAGCCTCTTTTAACGATGGGTATTTCTATACCTCCTATCAGGTTGCTGAGGCTCTCCCTCCTCCATTCGATCTCTCCAGCATTACGGGTTGGGATAGAATGGAGGTCATGTTATGGGCTGCGGAGATGTCTCGCCCCGAAACTGATGGAGTTGGCTCTTTTAGGGAGGGAGCTGGGAAAAAGTTAGAGGTGTCAGATCTGCCTCCTATTGTTCCAGCCTTTCCAGTATCTGGTCTCGGTGAATCCTTAAAAGGGGTTCATAACGAGGAGCTAGAAGGAGGCCTTGCTGAAGCCCGAGATCCCCCCGCAGTGCTCTTAGGAATGGAGTCAACAGAAGGCGGGAACGTGCCTGAGTCGGTGACCAGCCTTCTTGATGTAGCTATACTGCATGAAGTTATGGCGGTGATCGATGAAATTATGGAAGAAGATCCTGTTGACCCCGAGGCAGCCAAGGCTGATCCCATGAGGAAGTGGTAGATGCATCTGATCAGGATGAGCCGCAACTGGAGAGGTGAGCAGGTGGGGAGGTCCATTCTTTGGAGGAGGAAGCTGAAGGCCCTCAGAAAGATGAAAGAGCTTGAGTTCTCTTCCATGTGATTTATTTTGAATGCCAAGAAAAGAGGGTGGGCATCCCATCTTTAACTAAGTTTGATCTTTATTATTTTTCTTTTGTAGCCCGGAACCAGGGATTGGGCCCCCCTTACTTGTTGTAGCCTTGTTGGGGGATAGGCTCCCTTACTTGATAATAAAATTTTAATCTCGGATCTAACTCTGGCTTCCATGCACTTGCTTGATTGTCCAGCTTTATATCGAAGCGAGCTATCTTTGGGAAAGTATAAGATAAGAAAAAAGAATATTGGCGTCGAGCCCCCATACTAATGAAACTCCTAGCTCAACTTCTTCAGCTGACAGTCCCCTTGTTGGATTGTGGGTCTGCTATAGTAAGTAACCCTGTATCAAGGACAGTTAGTGACATAACAGGAACATTTAGAGTTTAAGTAAAAAGAGCCCTCCATCCCCGAGACCCTTTGGGAAGTTGTAGCCCGAGTAGAACATTAAATAGAGAACTGTTTAGTTCCTTCTTAGGCTCGGGATCAGGAGGGCTTCTGGGCTTTTAAGCTCGATTCTTTCTTGGGGGTGGTAGCCCGACCAAGGCATCAGGAGCGCTATCTAGCTATTTCCTTGTCTCGAGATCTGGATGGCAACTTTGCTCTTACACTCAGATCCTTCTTGGGGGTGGTAGCCCGACCAAGGCATTTGGAGCGCTATCTAGCTATTTCCTGGTCTCGAGATCTGGATGGCAACTATGCTCTTACACTCAGATTCTTTTTGGGGGTGGTAGCCCGACCAAGGCATCAGAAACGTTATCTAGCTATTTCCTGGTCTCAAGATCTGGATGGCAATTATGCTCTTACACTCATATTCTTCTTGGGGGTAGTAGCTCGACCAAGGCATCAGGAGCGCTATCTAGTTATTTCCTGGTCTCGAGATTTGGATGACAACTATGCTCTTACACTCAAACCCTTTTAAGCGGGGGGTGGTGCCCGACTGAGGCATCAGGAGTAGCAAGGGGGCTTTCCTGGCTTACCCCTGGTCTTGAGGCGATAATGTCGAAACTTTCCATGTAATCCTAAATAGTTGAAGACAGAGTAAACAGGAAAAGGCAAGCTTTATTGATATGGAAGATGGAGTACAATACTGTCAGAAGAAAAAATAAAAGAAGCTAGTCGGAGGTTGCCTGCTCATAAGTCCCCTGTTCAAGGGTAGAATTTCCTTAGGTGATCCGCATTCCAAGTATGGTTGATGAGTCGGCCATCCATATCGTCGAGCTTGTATGCCCCATTACGGATCACCATCCTTATTAGGTAGGGTCCTTCCCAGTTGGGCCCTAGGAACCCATCTGACCTCTTCTTGGAGTTTAACATCACTTTTTGGAGGACCAGATCCCCTTTTTTAAAGCTTCGGGTTTTAACCCTCTTGTTGAAGTACCTGGCAATCCTGCCTTGGTAGATTGCTACCTTTTCAGCTATTCGATCTTGTTTTTCCTGTAGGAGGTCCAAACTAGCTCGGAGCTTGCTTTCATTGCTTCCCGGTTCAAACCGTTGGACTCTAAAAGAGGTCAACTTGTGCTCTATAGGTAGGACTGCTTCAACCCTGAAGGCCAGCGAGTAGGGCGTTTCTCAGGTATTTGTTCTCCTTGTAGTGCGGTAAGCCCAGAGAACCTCGGGAAGCTCTTCTACCCATCTGCCTTTCTTTTGTTGTAGCTTTTTCTTCAACAACTTCTTGATGGTTTTGTTGTAGCTCCTCTAAAAATATCGTTGAACTCCATAAGGAGCCTAATCAAGCCCTCTTTCATTCTTGGCTTAAGGGTAGCTTCGATCTTGACGACCTTTGAGGGATCGGTTAGTCGAACAGGAATCTCCTCTAACTTGTCTACCGGGTGGCCCCTGGCCCATTCCCTTTTCTGTTCTTCCATGTCGAGCACCACAAGGCCTTTTTCGGGATAATCGGTGGAGCCCGCGTCTTCCAGATTTAGAGTTAGGGTTATCCCGCCTTGGATAGTCGTTACTTGGGCGAGCTGTTTAGCTAGAGTTGCTGGATTAGCCGACGCTGCGTAGAATTTCCTAGCTGCTTGCTGATCACCCCGAACCTCTCCCATTTTCTCTCCTACCGGGAACTTCAGGACATTACGGTAAATAAACAGGACCTCCTTCAGGGATGATAGGAATGGCCTCTCTAATATTGCGGTGTAGGCCGACTGGGTATCCACCACCACGAAGTCGGTCATGATGTTTTGTTGAAGAGGTGTGGCTCCGATGATCACAGGTAGGATTTTTGATCCTAAGGGTGTGATGGAGTCCCTAGTGAAACCGTATAATGGAGTAGTACAAGTGTTGTAGCACCATTGCTTCAAGTTTCGTTTCTCCAAAGTATCTTCGAACAAAACGTCGACGCTGCTACCTGTGTCGATGAGCACGCGGTGCACCATGAAGTTGGCAATTTATACTTTGATGACCATGGGGTCATCATGTGGATGCACGATGTTATAGACATCTGCTTCTATGAAGATGATCTGTGAAAGCTGGGAGGGGTTGATCCGTCTCTGGTCAACCTTGAAGATATCCCGCCCTTCGTCAGTATGAGAAACCTTCCTCGCATGATTTTTTCTGGAATTGTTAGAGGTGCCAGCCAGAGTGGGACCTCCGTTGATAGTGTGTATTACCTGAATTTGTTACATCAGGTCCGTCTGCTCTCCCTTTCTCCTCTCAGCATGTTACCGGATCTCGGCTTGCACCTTCATTCCAGTTTGAATGTTCTCTCTGACTTGTTGTAAGAACTCTATCAAGCATCATCGCCTGATCAAAGCCGCAATCTGGTTCCGCAGGTTGTTGCATTCTGAAGTATTGTGCCCTACGTCCTCATGAAAGTCACAATATTTGTAACGATTTCTTTTATCGACCGGGGCTTTCATAAGAGCGGCCTTCTGTAACAAACCTTTATCCCGGATGGCGAGGTAAACTGTTTCTCGAGATATATTCAAGGGAGTGTAACGGTTGTACCCTCTCTTATCACGGGCTATAGGGGCCACTGTCCTGGGAGGTGGTAAAGCTTGAGAAGGAGCCCATTTATCTGGATACCTTTCTGATCTGGGCTGAGGAAGAGGGAAATCGTATGTTGATTTATTAGGAGGTTTGTTCTGACTCTTTTGATATTGCTCAGGTCTGGAAGCTTACTTCTTTTGTCGCTTTTCGGCTCTCATGTCGTCATGCTCCATCCTGACCTTGAGCTATTCATCGACCTCGATCTGTTCCAGAGCCCGATCATAGGCTTCCTGGTAGGTTTCCGGAGGTCTCTTGGCAAAAGACTGGAATAGTTTTCCTGCCCACAATTTTCTTCAGAAATTGGTGAGGGTTTCTCTCTCGGTGAAGACCCCCATCTGGATGACTTCCTTGTGGAACCGCTAGATATAAACCCGGAGAGTTTCCCCTATCTCCTTGATCACATATTGTAGATGAATCGGGTCCTTTAATCCGAACTTAACCCCTTGGAACTGTGAGCAGAAGTCAATTGATAATTTGGTGACGGAATCTACGCTCCCGGCGGGTAGTTTTCTAAACCAGGTCTTAGCATAATCCGTGAGTGTAGTGGGGAACATCCGACATATAGCGGCCTTGGTTATGTTCTGGACTTCCATCTGTTGAACGAAGCTCTCTAAGTGGCTCAGCGGATCTTCAGTTCCAGAGAACCTGTCAGCTGGCATTTTGAACTTAGACGGGAGCTCTGCCTCCCAGATCCTTCTGGTGAAAGAGGCGTTCATTGCACTTAGAGGATCTTTCTTGTCCTCCTTGTACTTCCCCTTTTTCATCAATTGGACCTCTTTTTGTAGCTCTGCCAACTGGTCCCTTAGTTGTTTGCTTTAGGACTTCCTTGAGTCGTTCTCGGATTCCTCGCCATCAGATCCCTCTGATACACTGGTGACGTCTACCTGGTTCCTTCTTTGGAGGGGGCTTGCTCGGGGACATGGCTGACTTTCTTCTTCTCTACTCCGGGCTTCCCTCCTTATAGTCGTTGGGGGGAAGAGCTCTTCCTGTCACCTAGAAAAAACGTCTGCCGTGGATCTGACTTGTCGTGGTTGGTAGCGTGGCAGCGCTTCGAAAACATGGGGCATGGGCCCTAGCCTATCTCGGATCGAGGTCAGGAGACTCGCTCTGTTACGAGTTGATTCCCGAGGGGCAGGCCCCAAGCGATCAAAGGTGAATTGCCTAGCCCCGGCCCTGCTTGATTCCCCCTGATTGCAGAGACCCGTTTGTTGGATAGCGATACACTCAGCGAGTAGTCGAAGAAGGACGTTCTCAACAAAGGCCGTCGCTTGTTGGTCAAGCTCGACATGGCTTCCCAGAAGGGGATCCAGAGCCCTCACAGTAGCTGGCTGGATGGGAATCTGGCTATGGAGCCCGGATTTTTTCCTTTTCCTCGGAACCTTTCATGTCGATGTAGCATAAGGTTGTCCCGAGGTGCCCTGCTGCCCTTGTGAGGAGCAGAGCTTCATGATGACTTTGAAATAAAGAACTTTTTGAATGTAAAAAGATGGTGGTGTGAGAAGTTTCCCACAGACGGTGCCAGAAAGTGTTGACGAGAAATTTGCTCGAGATAAAAAATTTCTGTTAACACCCTCGAGACTACTACCATGAAAGCGGTGGCCAGGGTCGGTACCGTTGGTTCCTGACCTGTTTAAAAGAGAGACGAGTGGTAATAACAGTAAATGGGAGCTCTATTATTAATATATCGCTTTAAGATACAAATAACTCTCTTGTTTGCTCACAATCTCTTGGAGGTGTAGGGTGGTGGCAACTCAATGCCTGTCGAATATTGGAGATGAAGGTGACCGTGTTCTGAAATCAGAATTTAGGCCCTCATTCTATTTGTATATCTGTTGTTTATGATTTCATGTCTCTGTCCTTCCCTCTCTTACCATGCTTGGCTTCACATATATATATTGTCCAAGTGGGTTTTTAGTTTGTGAATACTCTACTGTAATCTCATGAATCCGTTACCTCCTTATCATGTTGGATTTGTTATTTAAATTTGAATTGTTTCCAGATTCGAAGATATCGTTGACGAAGATAAGTTTGTTCCCTTATTTGAATTTAAACTCTTGACGTGCATGTAGATATCATATAGAGATGATCTTGTGTGCACTCGTGCCATCGATCTTCATGGAGGTCAACCTGCCAGCTGCCCGTTGCCCCGTAGAGCGAGGTGGATCCATGCTCTGGCTCTATTTTTAGCTGCTTAAGATGGATTTTCCCTAACCTGTGGAGGCTTGAGATGCTCTTGTAGACCTTTCCGGAAGGTAGTTGGGGTAGTGTAGAACCAGACGTGATTCTTCCCTTATGCTCGGCAAGGAAAGTGGGCTTCTAGAGAGGTTGGCGGGCTTCTTTCGAATGTCCTTTGAGCTTGGAGAATTCCTCTGGCATTTACGGGGCGGTTGTGGAGCTCGACCTTTGAGCCGAGGTTTCCCGATAGATAGCCTGGAGAAGCCCGGGCTCCAGTACTCTTGTGGGGGCTCTTCCCGGTCACATCTGGCTTGTCTTCTGGTAACTTTGAAGCCGAACCGGCCTTTCCTGCTTTTACGGGGTGGCTTTACGGTCTTACCGGGCTTCATGATTGTCGATTGAGGGTGGAAAATTTCTCTTTGACCCCTGGCCAAATTTCCCTATTAACAGGTATATCTGTGTCTTGGTACTAGGAGCTTGGTCTGACCTTTATTCGTTCACTTGGAGCTTGATATGGCTCTGTGTACACCCTTTGGTGGTAAGGGAGTTTCGACGAGCTCCCTTTTTCTTTATTCCACTTGGTTTGAATCATCATTTGGCGAAGTAGAGCGATGCTATAGTGTGAACCTGATGTCTTTATAGGTCATTTTACGTTTAGATAGGACAGTGGGCTTCTGGGAAGTCTGGACCTTCAAGCGTCGGACTTCCTTTGAATTCTTGTTTTGGTGTAGGGTGCCCGATCCGATCGTATCAGGTTCCTCCCTAGATGTTTCCAGAGCTCGTCGACTCTTCCTCATATCTATAGGGTGGCTCCACAGTTTACCCCCAGGACCCATGGTTCAATTGTGGGTAATCTTAGGCTTGGATCCGTGCTACTAGAGTGGAAAATTTCCCTTTTGTCCCTAGCCAAATTTGGCTATTAACAGGTTTGAATTTAAAGTAACCAATAATGAAGCCGAGTACGAAGCTCTCGTAGCTGGAATGAAGGTCGACATCGAGCTAGAGGCCGATTATGTGCATGCCAAGAACGTTTCACTACTCATTGTCAACCAGGCTACAGGACTTTACCAAGCCAAGGGCGACAACATGGTAACCTGTCTGAAGCTAGTCCAGTAACTCAGGTAAAGGTTCAAGGGATTCCGGGTTGAGCAGATACCCTGACAGCAAAACCACCTGGCAGATGTCTTAGCAAAGATAGCCGCGTACGGAGGCCAAGCTCTACCTAAGGGAGTACCCCTCTATGTGATCTCCCAGTCGAGCATAACTGTAGGAAAAGAAATCTACCATGTAGATCGGCTGCCCTGTTTGATGGACCTAATAGCTATCTACCTCCATGAAGGAAAGTTTCTCGAGAGCCATGAAAGGTCAAAAGATTATCAGTTCGATATTGCCTGATTAATAGGCATCTCTACCAGAGGGGCAATTCCTTTCCTCTACTTCGATGTCTTCATCTGGACGATGCCAGTTGGGCATTAAGAGAGGTCCATTCTAGGGACTATGGGAACCATATTGGTGGGGATGCTTTAGCATATCAAGTGCTCTGTACGGGGTATTACTGGCTAACTGTTCACCAAGACGCGAAAAGTTTTGTACGATCTTATGAACCATGCTAGAAGACCTCGAACTTGAGTCACCTACCACCAGAGCAATTCTCATCTCTCAGTTTACCCTACCCCTTCGCCATATTCGACCTGATCGGACCGCTTCCTATCGCTCATGGGCAGGCTAAGCACACTATCGTGGCAATTGACTATTTATAAGGTGGGTCAAGGCAGGACCTCTCTCCCAAATTTCAGAAGAAAACACGACGAGGTTCATCAAACCAACGTGGTTTGCTGGTTTAGGACTCCACAAATCATTATAGCCGACCTAGGCAAACAATTTGTCAATGCCCGATTCAATGACTTATGTGAAGGTTTGAGAATCGACATCAGGTTCGCTTCAGTAGCCCATCCTCAGACTAATGTGGTGGTCTAATCCACCAATAAGGTTATTAAGAAGCTGTTGAAAAAGAAATTTAAGCAGAGGAAAGGAAAATGGGTGAGGAGCTCTTTGAGGTTCTTTGGCATATCAGACCTCAAATACAACAACTATTAGAGAAACACCCTACTCTCTGACCTTCGAGGTCAAAGTAGTTCTTCTCATCGAGCACAAACTAACCTCGCTCAAGGTACAACACTTCGAATCAGAAAACAACGAGGTCTAGCTCCGAGCTAATCTGACGTCCTAGAAGAAAAACAAAGTCGGGTAGCTGAGAAGGTGGCGATTTACTAGAGCAAGATAGCTATATATTTCAACAGAAATGTCAAAGCTAGAAACTTCAAAAAGGGGGATATGGTTCTTAGAAAAGTGACCTTAAATACCTAGAAAAGGTCTGATGGGGACCTAGGACCCAACTGGGAAGGGTCATACTTGGTGAAGGTAGTGGTCCGCAATGGGACATACAAGCTAGAAGACATGGATGGTCGACCCATCGACCACACCAGTAATGTTGATAACTTGAGGAAGTACTACAGGGACTCGTGAGCAGACTACCTCCATTTAGGTTTCAATTGAATCCCCAACAACAATGTACTATATTTTCATCATCAGTAAAGTCTGCTATTAAATTCTCCATCTCCGATTTTGTTCTCCATAAGCTGTGAATTTCTCCATATCCGATTAGGTTCTCCAAGAGCAAGTTTTCCATAACCACCTCGAGACCAGGGATTAGCCAGGGAAGCCCTCTCGCTACCCCTAGGCCAGGCACCACCCCCCGCCAAGAAGGGTATGAGTGTAATATAATAGTTGTCATCCAGATCTCGAGACCAGAATATAGCTAGACAGCCCTCCTGATGCCTTGGCCGGCCACAACCCCCCACCAAGAAGGGTCTGAATGTAAGAGCATAGTTGCCTTCAAGATGTTGAGACTAGGGATTAGTCAGGGAGGTCCCCTCGTAACCCCGGATGCCTTGGTTGGGCTACCACCCCCAAGAAAGGTTTGAGTGTAAGAGCATAGTCGTCATCCTAATCTCGAGACCAGGACAAACCTAGACAGCCCTCCAGATGCCTTGGTCGGGAACCACCTCCCGCCAAGAAGGGTTTAAGTGTAAGAGCATATTTGGCATCCAAATCTTGAAACTAAGATATAACGAGACAGCTCTCAAGATGCCTTGGTCGGGCTACCACCCCTAGGAAGGATCTAAGCTTTAATACAGGTTTATGTGTTGGACAGAGATCGTCGTGACAGGATACCTCCTTAAATGTCAAGAAAAGGGAAACCTACGTTATTGTCACACAGCTCTCATCTAAGTATTAAAAACCTGGTTACAACTAACCATTGGTTCTTCAAAAACATGCGACTTCTTATATCGCCCGGTTAAGGTTTGAACAATGGATCATCAACATGAGATACAGTATAAGGGGACTCTTTCCCAAAGGTAGGAATTCTTGCTAAGTGTTGAAAACTGGAGCCGGATGACTACCTAGCTAATAGGTTTACACTTAATGGTTTCTATTTTCCGAATTTAATTAAATCAAGGTTATTTCGGAGGTCGCATCTAGGTAGAGGTCAGAAATGAAGCAAGGAATTCTCGGTCAAGTTTGAAGCTCATGATCAATCAAAGCAAGTATAAAGGAATTAATAACTGATTTTCATTAATGATAAGTGAGCCTATCCCTTTGTAAGGCTACAATCATCATGCAGGGAGACCAATCCCCGATTTTGGGCTAAATATATATAAAAAAAGGTCAGATAAAGCTGGTTATGAGTAAAACGGGATGCCCACACCCCTTTTTCTAAGCCATTAAGACAGGCCATATCAAGCTCTGGCGTCCTCCTGGTCACCTCCAGTTGCTCCACCACCTTGCTGGTCCTCGTCCATCACCCCTCCATCCAGTGGTTGCTCGCCCTGGTTGGCCATTACTACCACCCCCTCTTCTTGAGGCTGCTCACCTGCCTGTTGCTCCATTTGGTCTTCCTCTAAAACCTCATTAAGTACGGCCATAATCTCATGGGGAATGGCCGCATCTAGAGTGATAGATGCTGCCTCCGTTCAACCCTTTTTTGAACCCTCCTGCTCAGCTCTAGAAGGTTCTTCCAAGCTGTCTCGAGCCTCATCCCGTGTTTCTCATTGAATACTCTCATACTGCATGAACTGAACCCTGCTTGAGGATTCCTCGGGACCTGAGACCGGAAGGACTGGAGGAAGAGAAGGATGATCTATTATGGTCGATTGTTTCCCGACTCTAGCCACACTAGAAGGACCAACTCCTTCACCACCGGGGCTATACATCTCTGCGACCTTAGTCATGATCTCCTGTCTATCCATGTTGGCAATAGTGGATAGGTCGAAGGGAAGAGAGAGAGAGAGCTTCTACTACCTGGTATGAGGCATAAAAATACCCATCACTGAAGAAGGCATCCACTTCGGCTTGCAGCTTGGCCACCTAAGCATGCAAGGTATGGCTCTCAATGTCTAGCATCTTAGCCTCAGCTTTCAAATAGTCCCTCTTCTTAGCCTGGCACTCTGAGTGAAGGGTTTCTTGATCAAAAGACCGTTTCAGACTCTCATTGTCACAGTGAAGCTTGACTAGCTCTGCCTCGATCCACCTCCGGCTAGATGTTATCTCCTGTACTAAAGCTTGAGCTCGCGCCAGCAACCTCATGACCTTCTCAACTTTAGCCTCAGCTTTCGATGCACGGTCACGAAGAGAGGCCACCTGATGACCCATGACCACGTTGAACTTGAAATCCTACAGAAAATGATGGGTTTAAGTTAGAAAATGATCAAGCTAACCGTCACAAGAAAAGATGAAATATGATGGTTACCTCGGCCAAAAGGATGGACCTCTTGGTGATCAAGATGTCTACCGGTATTGAATCCATCAGGGAAAGACTGCCACCTAGGCAGGACACGACAAACTACCCTAAGACCTCGATAAATAGGTAAAGCTCGGTTGGTGTTATGGGTGAGCGGGAGTAACCTCCTTGACACTAGCCTAGAGATCCTTCGAAGCACCAGGAATTGGGGACACGGATGGAGAGGTAGAAAAATTTGGTAAGTTAGCTGTAGAGGTAAAAGAAGTAACAGCAGTAGCAGCAGGGGCAGCCAAAGAATGTACAGTAGTAGTTGCATCAACATCATGAGAAACGGAAGGCCCTTTGCTCCGTACCTTGGTAGCCCACAATTCGAGGAGCGCCATCTTGGACCTAAGCTGGGAAGGGGACAGAGCAGGAGCAGGTGAAACCCCAGCTGGAACAGTCGACCCACCTTTCTTTAAGGTAACCAAAGGGACTCTCAGGGTGAACCTGGCTGGAAGGGGATAGGTGCGAGCTTGCTGGGCTTTAAGGGAATCTGGTGCAACAATAAAATGTAAAAAAAAATAGAGTAAGAGAAAGGTGTCAGAACCAAACTAGCCAATGAAATAGAGCAAGATAGCTCAACGTTACATTACTTACGAGGAGTAGCAGCGGAGATGCACATGTATAGATTTATCCTGCGGGGATCGAAGGAATCAGCGGTAGGAAACTTCAAATTCAAATAATTTCTTGTGAGGATGGCTTTCATGATTGTTTCAGATTCAACGGACAGAGAATCTCTGTCCCACTAAGGTTTGTCATTGAAAATCAAGCTTCTTCAATCGTCCCCCACCAAAATCCATTCCACCTTCTAGGCGGGGTCCTTCTTGGAAGCATCGGGAACAATGAAGTTGAGTTTATTCTTAGCTTTCACGTAGAACTGACCTCGGGTGGTACCAGACAGGCTTCCGATCTAGAAGAGGTAGGCCAACTCCTCTGCTCCGAGCTCCCTAGCAACTTTGCTCTGCTCGTATTGTTCCCTCCACAACACGAGAAAGCTGATTAGATGTCTCTAGAATCCAGGCATCAAATGGAGAGGAGCAAGTTATAGAGCATTGAGAGCTCATTGAATGGTGGGCTGAATAGTAGAATCCGAGATAACCTTAAAGTTATAGGGAATAAGCCTCTCCGGAAGGGAACCCGCAACTGTAACTTGGCCCTTCTCAACAGCAGAATCCCTAGGTTCTCGGTCCGAGTCTTTGTCGACCAAGTTCACAGGGTTATCAGGTCTATTAGAGAACCCAATCCTGATAGCCACGTTTTTGTTTGATCAGTGATATTATGGGTTAGGAAGAGAGTCGTTGCTGTCAAAGCTATTTCGCGCTCATTTTCTATGGACGAGACTAGCGACCTTCTCTTCGTCTACTATGTTGTCAACAGAATCTTGACTGGTTTTCAAAATGGCAAAAAAAGGGTTCGAGCTCGACGAAAGAAATGAGGATGGCGAGAGGAAGGTTTCTGTCTCTTTAAAGATTTGAAATTTGAAAATAAGAAAGCGTGAGAAAGGCAACGAAGCAACCGTGTTTAAATAGAAGTGAATGGAGCAGTGTTGTCGGTGACACGGAAGTAAAATCTTCGGTGAAGATTGCCTATAATCTGGGAGGCTAGCGTAACGCAGGCAGAATATTTTGAGAAACACAATGGTCTCTGCTCGCCATGTCACTCGCACATTTAATGAGAGGATTTCCACCACGATTCTGTTAACAACAAATGAGGGAAATTTTCTAAATTAAAACAAGGAGTCTGACTCCAACTCTAACTTAATCACCAGTGTTCATGTCATAGGCGACTTCTGTTAATAGCTAATTTTGACTAGGGACCAAAGGAAAATTTTTCACTTTCCTAGCAGGGTCAAGATCCGAGATTTCCTAGCCAGGCACCACGGTTCCTGAGGTCGAGCTGTTGGGCGACCCCACAGAAGCGAGGAAAGGTCGACACGCCTTGGGAACACCTTAGTTAAAGCTCGACATGGTCAGATCAAGATCCTTACACCGAAATAAGAACCCAAGATAAGACCGATACAGGCCGACCTAGACTCCTCGAGGTCGGTATTACCACACAACCTCTCTCGAAGCCTATCATCCTCTCCAAACACAAAGAGAAACCTACAAGGTACCAAGCTCTTATAACAGTATCGCTCTATCTCGTCGAGGGAAAAGGTGAATCTATCTAGACAGGTAGGAGGAAGCTCACAAAAGTTTCGTCATCATTACAGGTGCTAACATGATCATTTCAAGCTCCAAAAGAAACCTGGAAAGGTCAGATCGAGCTCCTAATATCAATACAAGAGCACGGATCTACCTCGCCTACCGAAACAGTGGAAGCCATACTCAATGACCTCCATGACACATCTCGCTAGGGCAATGTACATGACCATCTTCACTCTCCAAACTACATTTAAACACTATACACGTGTAGGGCAAGTTATTGAGTCTAAAGAGAAAACAAACTTATCTCTTTCCAAGATATTCTCGATTCCGTTATTATGCCAAAGTCAGTGACATTTTAATAAAATAACTCGCCCGATAAGGAGGGATTCAATTGAGTATTTCATGGCAGGAGATGAGGCATCCTAGTCCTCGATCGGGGTCGGAACCTATCCTGGTACCTAGGAGCCCGGCTCTGGACCTTGATCTATTCCTGTAGTTCCCCGATCAATACAGCGATTAATGAGGGGGTTTGCCTGGCTTCTGTGTCGGATCCAAGCCCGTTTCTATAGAGAAACCGTAGGAGAGCTCTTTAAATCCCTTCAAACAGGTTTGAGTGGATTCCCTCATCTCGGTGTACGACTTGTCATGTAAATAAAAAGAACAAGGATGCTAGGTCCATTGGGTAGGAGCTGGATCCGGTTTCTTAGATCTTCATTATAGTTTCCCAATCTAATGTAAAAAGGATTAAAAAGCTAAGACCAATGGGGTCGATACCCAACCCATATACATACATAATACACGAGATAAATAGGAGAAAGACAAGTCTTATGTAGATGGAAGTGGACTGACCAAGGGGGAAAAAGCATCACGAATGATCACATGCTGAAAAACCCCAAGGAAGTATCTAGAGGAAGGGGGAATACCCTTCCTTATGTATATATAAAAGAATGCTTCGGGGAGCTTACAAGATTGGTGAAATAATACCACGTAGTCGGTCTGGAGAGCTTACAATGGTAACATAATGTTAACCAATCCGGATATATTTTTGGGAAAGGTAGTACATGTAGCAATCATGTAGAGAGAACTTATACAAAGTATATAGACTTGCCTCGGGCTGGTCGATTTTGGGATTAGAGATCTCTTTTGTAGTCAAGTGTTGAGTTCTCGTGTCTCCTTTAATGTCCTTCTACAGGTGAATTTATACATGGTGACTACCTTGGCGTGCAAGTCTAGGACTCTTGAATTGGTCTTCTTTTCCTTATTGAATACGATTCTTTATTTAATGTTGTTAATCGGCTTGTAGCTAATTCTTCCGTGATAGGCAGTCGTTCCTCAACGGGATAATGTGGCAATATCGATAAGTCCAGGTATGAGTAGGACATTCTATGAAGGTGGATACTCCATCCTGCTTCCGAGATGGTCACAAGATACCTTTATCATGTGAATCCTGGTACCTCGAGGTAGATGGTAGCTCGTCGCGTCGACCTGGTGCTAGGTAGTGTTTTCTACCAGGTAAAAGTAAGGCGCTCAAGGGAGATGGATGACCTCGGCTCACTTTTGGAGGGATCGCTAGGTATATCGACCTTGAAAATCTCGATACCTCGAGGTGGATGACCTTTTTACCTCGTCGACCTAGCTTCGGTCTCCTATCCCGATACTGAGAGCTTTATGTGGTCATGTCGGGCTTTAATTGGTGAGCCTAAATACGTGAAAGATGTTCAGAAGGTATGGGTGACCTTGCCTTGCTCCTGTAGGGTCACACGGTTGCTCGACCTCGGGGACCTTGGTACTTTGTTACATAGGCCCGGACCTGGGCTCTTACATGAACGTTGGAAGGCGAAAACTCTTCTTTGGACCCTAGCCAAAAAAGGCTGTTAACAGAAGTCCTCCCTGACTTGAACACCGGTACATAGTTAGGGTTGGAGTTAGGATATGATACTACTTGAAGAATTTTGCTTGACACTTCTTACTGGTAGCCATTACTTTAAATAAAAATCGTTCCCAACATACTTGGCTTGGCGAATCAGGGTACCTGTTATTCCTACTTTAAGAATCTTGGTACATTAGGCGAAGAAGATCCTGGTAGGCAATGAAGGCCACACTCTCACCAGGTCTTTATACGTAGGTGAAACGTAGGCAAATCCGGTGTACTGCTCTATAATGTCGGATGAAGCTCTTGTGGCCAATCTGAGAGCATGATATTTCTGTTCCAGAAATCCTGGTACTTAGCCGAACCCGATCCTAGTAGGCAATTATGCCATCTAGAACCTTCTTGAAGGGGTCGGTCTGCCCAAAGTAGCAGGATTGCCATTTGGTTGTCCTGTTCTCGTGATCTAGCAGGCAACTATGCTCTTACGCTTAGATTCTTCTTATGGGTGGTAGCTCGACCAGGGCATCAAGAGGGCTATCTAGCTATATCTTGGTCTCGAGATCTGGATGACAACTATGCTTTTACACTCAGACCCTTCGTGGGGGTGGTAGCCTGACCAAAGCATCAGGGGTAGCAAAGGGGTTTCCCCGGCTAATCCCTGGTCTCGAGGCGATCATTATCTGAAATTCCCTTTATCTTTATAGTGTGAATATACCTATAGGGGGGTGAATAGGTATATGCTCCAGTTTTTATCTTCTTTTAAAAACAATGCAATTCTAACAATGTTTAATGAAAATTGCAAACAATGACACACGATATTTATGTGGTAAACCTTCGAATAGGAAACATCCACAGGTTGATACCACAACCACCGGCAAAAGCAAATCCACTATTTCAAATAGAGTTACACACTCAAGCAATCACACATGCTTTACAAGCTATCACTCTCACTCTATCCTTGAACCTAGTGATCTACTAAGCCGACTTCCTATCCAAGACCTCCTGTCTCTAGGAAGATTCCTTGCTTACCTATCCGGATACTCCCGACCCTAGGCAAGACTTCTTGCTCAACTATCTGAGTCCTCCCGACCCTAGTCAAGACTTCCATGCTCAACAATTCGAGGTCTCACACCCTTTTGTCGAGACTTCCACTTGCTTAGCTATCCAAGTCCTCCCGACTCTATCTAAGACTTACAATTGCTCAAATCAAAGAATCACTCTAAGATATAAGACTTTCTACCTCTTCACAAGGCATCTAAGTGATCATGAATGCAAAACGCAAGCAAGAACTCAACATAGAAAATGATGATCAACAAATTCTATGTACATGCAACTAGATAGCTAGATTATGCTTTCAAAGAACAAACACAAATGTTTCTAGGCAACCTAAGCATGTTATCAACTAAGAACATAGATATGAAGATATAGATACCAATTGAAACAAAACCTAGTTCTTAGAAAATGAAATTAGATCTAGAAATAATCAATCAAGCATAAGAACAAAACATTTCTAGAAACAATCTCATGTTTATTAAGTTTAGCACAAATCAATCAATTTATCACAAATCTAGCTAAACTTGAAAATAAATTCAACAAACCACAAAATGATATCAAAATCATCCTAGTCATGCTTCTTAATCAAATAGCATCAATCAATAAGAAGATCTAAGAAGAAAACTAAGAAGATGATGATTTTACCAACAAGGATGAACAACACGAACTGAAGATCAGATCACAACGAAACATATAAACATCATTTTGTTCTGGAATTGCTTGGGGTTTGTATAACTCTTCAAGACACTCGAAATCGGTTTTTGAATCAAGTGATTCGGAGTAGAAATGAAGAAGTTAACATAAAAACAAAAATAAAAAATGTCGAGAGAAAATTTCTGCACTTGTTCTTCAATTTCAATTTTCTCAACACGTAAAGAATGAGAGGGAAGGGAAGGGAAGGAAAGGAAAGGATTTAAAGAGAGAATGATCAAATGAAATTTTTACCCTCTTTCTTTAGTGTCTCCCCAAGATGGCGTGTGGGCATCTCGGGGCAGAACACATTTGATGCCTTGATGGCCACGCGCCATCTCAGGATGGTGCATGGTGATGGCTTGAGCCATCGCACCTCACCCCTTGCGCTCCTCTAGCGTTCTTCGACCGTTTTTTGGCCTCTGAACTCCGAATTAAAATCCGTTTGAAGATTACAAACTGGGACTCCCTCATGGACATGGAAATAGAAGATACTTAACCCAGAAAATAATAATTTGACTCGATATATAAAGACGAAGACAATGTATGCAACTAGAACTTGAAATCAATAGTATGAGTAACCGAAATGGCCGGAACTCAATCATGAATAATCTAAGACTAAAATCAAGTTCAAGATCCATGTTATACAAACATATACACAAACAAACACATTTCACACAAGAATGCAAACTACATAGAGATAGTCTTCAATCATGCATTTTCCAAAACATGTTATTTCCATACCAATGCATGAGCATTCATCTTCAAGTGTGTGAATGTGTTATACCAAATGATGCGCTACAATGCAGGAACACAAATGTATGAATTGTGTGTGTGTGTACATATAATAATACATAACAAAGTAGGGACACATATGAATGAATTGTGTGTGTGTGCGCCTACGCCTTGCAAGAGGAAGAAGGATCTCGATACCTTAGCATCCAAGAATTGTACCAATCCTCTTGAATACGAACTTTGCACAATGAGAAGTTGCTTTTCTTCCTTGAAGCTCTTATCATCACGAACCACTTAAGCAACTAAGCATTACAAAGAAATGAAGTTTTGTTATGGAATCAAGCTAACACAAATCTAGAACCTAACAATCTCCCCATTTGGCTATTCCATGACAAAACCTCTACCTCACCATACAAAGATCACTCATAATCAATGTTGATTGCATTCTCACATCCTCACATTACAAAGAGATATTCCTAGACTAAAATGTCTTCATGAGACTTCAAGAATATCTTCACACTTTCAACGCACCTATGAGACAAGAACAACCAAAAACATCTTCTACAAAGAAGATAGGTAAGATAAACAAACAATATACGAAACAAAAACAAAAGATCCCTTAACTCTTCTTATCTCATGCAAACACAAAAACTTTTTCCCCCTTACTTAGTCAAAATTTCTCCCCCTTAATGAATTGTCTCCCTTTTATATCAAAAGTGAGTAACATGGTGAGGAAAAACACTTTCTCCCACTTTTTGGCAAGGAATAGACAAAAACATATTACACAACCTAGAGAGAGATAAATGCCAATTGAAAATACCTACAAGGTAATAAGGGATGCATAATAAAAACATGAAATAGTAAGCAAACAAGTTGTATAGAGAACTAAGTTTAACAAACTAAACTCCCCCTTAACATTATGCTCCGCATATCAATAAGCAAGATAACTTGTTCATAAGGGAATCACACAATCACACATTTCAAGCAATAAAATATAGTAAACCATTATTTTTCAAAATAACAAGAGAATCATAGATTTTCATTATTCTCTCAAAAATAATCTCTCATTGCTAATGAATCAAGCACATTAAGCAAAAATGTTTGTGTGTGAAAATGCTTCAAGCATATATAAAAGGAGTGATTGTGATATCAACATGCAAACCACTTCAACACCTATCCATCTAAAGCTTTTCCAAACAAGGTCAAACCAATTATCATCCGGATTTTTTACTTTAAAGAGAATAGATTTCAACATATGAGTGTGTGTGTGCATGTGGCTCATCATCCCATTTCTGTTTTTCAATCCGAGCAATCACAATTTTTAACTATACTACATTTTAAGCCTTCCTCCTTTTCTTTTTATGCTTTGTAACAAAGGTTTTTAAATGATTCTTTTTCAACACTTCTTTGATTTTTCATACATAAACATATACTCTTCATGACAATTTTCACTCATCACAATGGTGTAGCCCTTTCCTACATTGGGCGGCTTCACAACCAAGGTGTGTAGCCCTTTCCATGAAGGTGCTTGTTGAGTTCTATATAGATGCCGAAGGAAAATGGATACTAATAATAGGTCATCTATCATGTACTAGACAATAAACTTCAAGATGCATCCATAATCTACATGCTTTCAAACTCAATTACTCAAACTTAAACATATAAGAGAAGCATTTGTGCACTTTTAAAAACAAGATTTACAAAGACTTAAGTGCATGATCTAGAAGCAATCAAAACTATTTTATCAAGATCATTACTTCTCACATGAGTAGCTCTCAAAGAAATAGATATACAATATAGTTTTGCTTATCAAGCCACTCATAACCACACACAAGCATTAATCAACACAAATCATGCCAATGGATCTTCTAAGAAATACAAATCTCTCTTTGTCTAAGGGCTTTGTGGACAAGTCCGAAAGTTGATTCTTAGTAAGCATATGTTCAAGAGTTACTATTGAATGTTCAATTAGTTCTCTAATGAAATGATGCCTAATGTCTATATGCTTTGTGTGTGAGTGTTGAACCGGATTTTTAGAGATGTTAATGACACTCATATTATCACAATAGAGAGTCATTTTACCTTGATTGATCTCATAATCCTTGAGAATTTGTTTCATCCATAGAAGTTGTGTGCAAGCACTTCCGGCCGCAATGTACTCGGCTTCGGATGATGAAAGAGAGACGGAATTTTGCTTCTTGCTTAGCCAAGCAATCAAATTATTCCCCAAGTAAAAGCAACCGCCCGATGTGCTTTTACGATCATCAATGTTTCCTACCCAATCCGCATCACAATAGCCAACAAGAATATCATCAAAGGAATAGAATAAACCAAGATTATGTGTTCCTTTTATATACCTAATGATTCTTTTAACGACTTTCAAGTGAGATTCTTTTGGATTAGCTTGAAACCTACACTAAAACAAATATCCGGCCTAATAGCCGTTAGGTAGAGAAGACTACCTATCACGCTCCTATATAGACTTTGATCAACATTTTTTCCTTTTTCATCTTTGTCAAGTTTTAAAGTTGTACTCATAGGTGTTTCAAATTCTTTTCCACTTTCAAGACCAAATTTCTTTATAAGATTTCTAGCATATTTAGACTGAGACAACATGATACCATTGCTAGATTGTTTCACTTGGATGCCAAGAAAGTAATTAAGTTCACCTACCATCCTCATTTCAAATTCTCTTGACATAACATTCACAAAATCATCAACCTTGGTTTTACATGTAGACCCAAACACAATGTCATCAACATATATTTGTGCAACAAAAATGTCATTGTCATAATGCTTAACAAATAATGTTTTATCAATACCACCTCTCTTATATTGGTTGTCAATAAGATATTGAGTCAACCTATCATACCAAGCTCTAAGAGCTTGCTTAAGGCCATAAAAAGCCTTTTTCAACTTAAACACATGATTAGGAGAGTATGGGTCTACATAACCCTTAGGTTGTTCAGCACATACTTCTTTTTGAAGGTATCCATTGAGAAAAGCACTTTTGACATCCAGTTGAAACAATTTGAATTTCTTAAGACTTGCTATGGACAACAAAAGCTGAATGGACTTAAGACGTGCAACGGGTGCAAAAGTCTCATCAAAGTCTACACCCTCAACTTGAGTGTATCCTTGAGCCACTAGTCTAGCTTTATTTCTCACTATCTTGCCACATTCATCGATCTTATTCCTAAACACCTATTTTGTACCAATCACACTGATATCTTTTGGTCTAGGAACTAAGGACCATACTTCATTCCTCTCAAATTGATTTAGTTCTTCTTACATGGCATTAACCCAATATTCATCAATAATTGCTTCATTAATATTTTTGGGCTCAATTTGAGATGTGTAGCAAGCATATGAAATTTGGTTAGCTAGTTGCCTCATAGTTCTAACCCCTTCATTCAAATCACATATGATGTCTTGTTGATAATGCATGTTCCTAAGTCTAGAATTAGAATTTTCAACATCTTGTTGTCATCATTTAAACCATTTTCTAACTCTTGACTTTCTTCTCTAGCAACACTACCATTATCATCATTATGACTAGATTCACTTTCATCACAACTAGTCACATCAATAGGTGCTTTAGTGTCATTCAACAAATGTTCTTTAGGTTCATTGACACCATTATTATCACACAAATCAAGCATGCTAAGATCATCTATTTTCACATTAATATACTCCATAATAGTCTTAGATTTCAAATTGAACACTCTATATGCACGACTATTATTAGCATACCCAAGAAAGAGACCAATATCACTTTTAGCATCAAACTTTCCTAAGTGATCTCTATCATTCAAAATAAAATACTTACTCTCAAAAGTGTGGAAGTAACTCACATTGGGCTTCTTGCCCTTCCAAAGTTCATAGGAGGTTTATTTTGTGCCGGGCCTTCTAAAAACTCGATTAGTGATATAGCATGCGGTATTGACCGTTTCGGCCCAAAGATTTCTAGGGACTTTCTTGCTATTGAGGATGACCCTAGCCATCTCTTGCAAGACACGATTCTTCCTCTCAACAATACCATTTTGTTGAGGATTTCTAGGAGCCGAGAACTCATGTGAAATCCCATAATAATCACAAAACTCACTAAATCTAGCATTTTCAAATTCACTCACATGATCACTCCTAATGCGACATATTTTCTTGATCCCAAGACCTTTTTCATTTTGCATTTGATTACAAAACTTCTTAAAGTAACCAAAAGTTTAAGTTTTGTCTCTAAGAAAATATACCCAAGCAAACCGAGAAAAGTCATCAACACATGCAAAAATGTATTTCTTACCATTTATGCTTTCGGTTTGAATTGGTCCCATTAGGTCCATATGCACAAGTTATAAGGGCTTCTTAGTGGCAAAATTAGTGTTCTTTTTGTGAGACACTTTGGTTTGTTTACCTAATTGACATGGTTCACAAACACCATCAAGCTTTTTACCAAGACTAGGAAGACCTCTACCAATGTAAAATTTCTCAAGCTTCTTTAAATCTTTATAATTCATGTGGCCCAATCTTTCATGCCATAATTCAAGCTTGTTGCACCCATGTGCCATATTACATGTTAGTGGATCAACCTCTAAACAATAGTAATTGTCCGAAGACCTTTTGATTTTCAAAACAATTTTGCCCTTTTTATCAGTTATTGTGCACACATCCTTGTTAAAGCTAACTTCTTTAAAAATTTCACACAAGTGAGTGATGCTTATTAGATTAGCTTATAGACCATCTACATACAAGGTGTCACGAAGTTTAGGCAATCTGGGGATACAAATTGTTCCCTTACCTAGAACTTGCTTTTTGGTGCCATCACCAAATGTAACCCATCCACCATCATTCATAACAAGATTCTGAAAGAATTCCTTGTTACCGGTCATATTCCTAGAGCAACCGCTATCTATACCAACAATAGGATGAATTAGATCTTAAAGCATATTATGCAAACAAACATTGTGTTGTGTTTTTCTTAACCCAAACCTTTTTGACAAGTTTCTCATTCCTACTTTTATTAACATGCTTTGACTTGTTTATAGGCACATTGACTCCATTAGTCACATTTTCAAACAAATCAAATAGAGTATTATCAACTTTCTTATGTATAGTAGAACGAGGCACAACACAAGATTTAACAAACAAATCATAAACATATTTATTCTCAACATGCTTTTCCAAGGTCTTCTTAGGTCTAATTCTAGATCCATACATGGATGATTGCCTAGGACCATTCAAAGACATATCATGCAAATCGATGGCAATTCTACATTTACGAATGTATTCATAACATCTAGGTCTTATGTGTCCTACCATGTTTCAATAATGACAAATAGGTATGAATTTGATAAGTTTACCATTTGCTTGAGCATTCAACTCATTTTGCCTTCTCACATTTTTACCTCTTTGGCGTGCAACACTAGATGTCTTGCCTTTTGTATTTGATGATGATGTAGCTTGTCTTTGGTATTGTTAAGTCTTTTCCTTGACTTTCATTGTTGATGTTGAGGCACCTCCGGTAGCATTCATGGTTTTACCATTATAGAGTGAACCTACAATTAAATTGCTACAACCTTTGACAAAAGTAGATTTGTTAGATGAAGGAGTTGTTTTTTCATTAACATATCCTAAATCTCTTTTGTCATTTGAAGGCTTTCCAACCTTAATGAGAGTTTTCACTTTGTTAAAGCTAGATAACATCATGTTAATCATCTCTTTAGCCTCATTAAGTTTGTCATTAAGCACTTTCTCTTGATTCTCATGCTCATTAAGTTTTGCTTTTAGCACATTTTCAATTCTCCTAGCACGATCAAGAGATTCATCTCTTTGCTCAATTTCATGCTTCAAAATACTTAATCCAACATTGCCATCAATCAATTTTTTCTCAAGATTAAGAATTTTGTCATTAAGATCAATAAAACATTTTGAGCTACAATCATGATTTTCTAACTTCTTAGTGAGAGACTTATTGATCTTATAGATCCTTTCAGTTTCTTGAATAAGATCTTTGATCTTTTGATCATCTAAGTCAATAGACTCACCTTCAACAAGAGAAGCCACAAAAGAATACATATCTTTAATCATGATGAAACAAAAGAAGATAACAAACACTACAAAGAAGATCTATCTAAGTGCATCTAGACACTGGCTCTGATACCAATTGAAATTCCCTTTATCTTTATAGTGTGAATATACCTAGAGGGGCTGAATAGGTATATGCTCCAATTTTTATCTTCTTTTAAAAACAATGCAATTCTAACAATGTTTAATGAAAATTACAAACAATGACACACAATATTTACGTGGTAAACCTCTGAAGAGGAAACATCCACGGGTTGATACCATAACCACCTGACAAAAGCAAATCCACTATTTCAAATAGAGTTACACACTCAAGCAATCACACATGCTCTACAAGCTATCACTCTCACTCTATCCTTGAACCTAGTGATCTACTAAGCCGACTTTCTATCCAAGACCCCCTGTCTCTAGGAAGATTCCTTGCTCACCTATCCGGATCATCCCGACCCTAGGCAAGACTTCTTGCTCAACTATCCAAGTCCTCCCGACTCTAGTCAATACTTCCTTGTTCAACAATCTGAGATCTCACACCTCTTATCGAGACTTCCGATTGCTTAGCTATCCAAGTCCTCCTGACTCTAGCTAAACTAACAACTGCTCAAATCAAAGAATCACTCTAAGATATGAGACTTTCTACCTCTTCACAAGACATCTAAGTGATCATGACTGCAAAACGTAAACAAGAACTCAACATAGAAAATGATGATCAACAAATTCTATGGACATGCAACCAGGTAGCCAGATTATGCTTTCAAAGAACAAACACAAATGTTTCTAGGCAACCTAAGCATGTTATCAACTAAGAACATAGATATGAAGATATAGATACCAATTGAAACACAACCTAGTTCTTAGAAAATGAAATTAGATCTAGAAATAATCAATCAAGCATAAGAACAAAACATTTCTAGAAACAATCTCATGTTTATCAAGTTTAGCACAAATCAATCAATTTATCACAAATCAATCAATTTATCATAAATATAGCTAAACTTGAAAATAAATTCAAAAAACCACAAAATAATATCAAAATCATCCTAGTCAAGCTTCTTAATCAAATAGCATCAATCAAAAAGAAGATCTAAGAAGAAAACTAAGAAGAAGATGATTTTAACAACAAGGATGAACACCACGAACTGAAGATCAGATCACAACGAAAAATATAGACATATTTTTGTTCTGGAAATGCTTGGGGTTTGTATAAATCTTCAATACACTCGAAATCGGTTTTTGAATCAAGTGATTCGGAGTAGAAATGAAGAAGTTATCACATAAACAAAAATAAAAATTGTTGAGAGAAAATTTCTGCACTTGTTCTTCAATTTCAATTTTCTCAACTCGTAAAGAATGACAGGGAAGGAGAGGATTTAAAAAGAGAATGACCAAATGGCATTTTTGCCCTCTTTATTTGGTGTCTCTCCAAGATGGCGTGTGGGCATCTCAGGGCAGAACACATTTGGGGCCGAGATGGCCACGCGCCATCTCGGGATGGTGCATGGTGATGGCTTGAGCCATCGCACCTCACCCCTTGCGCTCCTCTAGCGTTCAAATCCATTTGAAGATTACGAACCGGGACTCCCTCACGGACATGGACATATACGATACCTAACCCAAAAAATAAGAATTCTACTCGATAAACAAAGACAGAGACAATGTATGCAACATGAGTTGAAAGTGTAATATCTTTTGACTTAGAACTTGAAATCAATAGTATGAGTAACCGAAATGACCAGAACTCAATCATGAATAATCTAAGACTAAAATAAAGTTCAAGATCCATGTTATACAAATATATACACAAACAAACACATTTCACACAAGAATGTAAACTACATAGAGATAGTCTCCAATCATGCATTTTCCAAAACATGTTATTTCCATACCAATGCATGAGCATTCATCTTCAAGTGTGTGAATGTGTTATACCAAATGATACGCAATGATGTAGGGACACAAATGTATGAATTGTGTGTGTGTGTGTGCATATAATGATACACAACTAAGCAGGGACACATATGAATGAATTGTGTGTGTATGCGCATATGCCTTCTAAGAGGAAGAAGGATCTCGATACCTTAGCATCCAAGAATTGTACCAATCCTCTTGAAGACGAACTTTACATCATGAGAAGTTGCTTTTCTTCCTTGAAGCTCTTATCATCACGAACCACTTAAGAAACTAAGCATTACAAAGAAATGAAGTTTTGTTATGGAATCAAGCCAACACAAATCTAGAACCTAACATTGTCGAAATACCATGGCGGTCCTCCTAGAAGGACTAATCCAGTCCATGGCATTAGGAGGGCTATTTAGCCCTCCTAGTCAATGCGATCTTCCTAAAGGGATTTGATCTGGTCCAGGGCATTAGGAGTACGGTGTAGCTCTCCTGGTAACTGTGATGCTTCTGAAGGGTTTGATCCGATCCAGGGTATCTCGATCATAGGCGAATGGTGATCACATGAGAATTATGACGGACACCAAAATCGAAGGAGATGCAAACTCATGGCGAGCCGATACGAACTTATATCAATGTAAGGTGGTATCGGTTGATAATCAACCTCGCTTAAGGAGCCTTTTTATAAGTAGAATCTCTTGAGATGATCTGCATTATGGGTGTAGATAGTAAAATAACTTTCAGCAAAAGACGCTTTTTATTATGAACTAGGGGAAATTGTCTCACGCTAGGATCATTGCCCTTCTCACTGGAGTACTGATAAAATATTGAGCTTCTAGTTCCCAAGTGATGTAACCGGTTTGGAAGTCTGTTTAGGGTGAATGAGCGTATTCAACAATCATAATAGAGCTCGAGACCCCACTGTGAACGAATCGGGACCTCTGGGTGCTCCCCGAATGGATCGAGACATCGATGGCTCACTAGGGCTCACAAGAGCATTGGAAAGCCCAGTACAAATAAAGAGGACCCATCAGTATGATAATATTTGGGAGCAAGCTGATACTGCTAAGGTCAAGCCCGTGCAAGCCAAGAGGATGGTTACTTCTTCACAGCCTTCCAGGTAGAGCTGGCTCTACTTACCCTATTTGACTTAAGAGTCATTGCTGGACGGAAAAGTGAGGGGATTAAGAAGATAGCTGCTGAGATGGATGTGTATGTTCCCACCGTAGCTGGCAAGTCTTAGGTTTCTTAAAATCCCATGTTACGGCAGAAGATCCATCCAAAGAGAGAGCTTCAGACCATCCTACCTCCCCACCTGGATCTGCTAAGGGGTTACTAGACCAGACTGAAACTACCGATGATGGGGAGGTTCAGACTGGTTTGGTTAAAGAGGGAGAAACTTAGGTTAACCTAACCCTGATGAGGGTGGTGGTCCATGCTGGCATAGTAAAGGTGGAAGACATCCCCGTTGGCTCTGCTCAAATAAAAGCCATAATTGAGGTGGCTATAAAAGTGATGGGTGAGCCCCCAAGTGATCCAGAAATATGTGCTTTGGATGGGAAAGCTGCCCTTTCAAAGAAGGTCAAACCAAGAGTAGTAGAAATTAACTAAGGTAGCGGAGGATGCAGTCGTTCTGGATGAAGCCCTGACCAAAGCTGGGGTAAACGCGTATGAGGTGTAGGTAGATAGAGAGCTGATTTATAAGATACGGAGAGACTCAAGTCCATATACCGTGCCTTACAAGGATTGATCTGAAGGAGGAAATAAAATCTAAAGGAAGAGGTCTAAACTCTGTCCAATATCGTGGCTGGCTTGGAAGCCAAATCGGATGCTTCCTTTGCTGAAGGATGCCACTTACTAGACGGCTCAAGCACTTCTTCCCCTTTCTGACCTGAGCGTCATTAAAGGATGGAACAGGGAGGTGACCATGGAGCAAGCTGCAGAGTTAGCTCGGTTCGCCACTATTGAAATCGGTCCTTCTTGAGCCGCTAGGTTCGTAGGTGATGGGGAGGACTTGGCACCCATCTCTGCTTTCATGTCAAGTTGTACTGGGTTAGGAACTACCTCGAAGTACCCAGCTAATGCAGAAGCTTAGGATGTAGGATGAGCTTCAAAGTCGTCTACCTCTCCATCAGAACCCGGTCAAACAGTTAGAGGTCCAAATCGATCCTACCAAGGAAGGTGAGATCCAAACTTATCTGGCAGATGTAGGATAGTGCAAAAGTTTGAAATACAGGTCGAGCTTCAGACCTACGTATCTGTCCATTTGAATCTATCAAGGCGGTAAAGATCTAGACCGACCTTAATACGGAAAGGGAGGTCCATCCTGAAGCTATAGAAATGGAAGAGGTCCTGATCAATTCAACTGAAGAGATAGTGGACCGTGCCGAATCAGGATGACATGACCAAGGTGGTGAAGCTGGTTTCGAGGTAGCAGTGCTAGGGGATAGTGGTTATTCCTCTACCCAAATAGTAGGACCAGGGAGGAAGAAACTGCCACTATCGATGAAACTAACCCGGGAGGCGGATCGGAACCACGGTGGCTCGCTAGGACGTTGAACGGTCCGGTACAAATAAAGAGGAGCCATCAACCTGGTACTATATATGAGGTGGATCCGGGCCTTGCAGCAATGATGTTGTTACTCCAGAGGCTTGCTTAACCACGTAGGAAGACTTACCGATTGTGGGAAACCTCTGGGCTCATCTCAAATGAACCGGGACTCCGGTGACTTGCTAGAGCTTTGAATTACCCAGTATGATTGGAGCACCGATATGATTCCCTTTATAAGCAGGTTGATGCTGCGAAAGTCGAGCTTGAGCAGACCAGGGAGGAGATGATCAAGATAATAAGGGGAACGATCTTCCTGAGCAAAGCCATGACCAGAGCTGAGGTAACCCGACTGAGATGCAGGTAGACAAGGGGCGGGTATAGTGCGCATTTTATATGAAGAGACTCAAATCCATGCTCCGTGCTTTGTAAGGACCGCTGTGAAGGAGATCATGGAGAAAGCTGGGAGTTTGTTAGGTCTGCTCTCACCGAAGCCAGTCCTTTTCGAGCCGCTGGGTGCACTGATGATGAGGAGGGCATGGTGCCCATCTGTACCTTCATAACAAACTGCACTAGGGTAGAACCTATCTCAAAATCCCCTACTGCAAGGTAGGGAATGCATTAGGGGCTTCAAGCCTGCCTACCTCTCTATCTGAATCTGTCAAAGTAGAGGTCCAAATCGATCTCAATAAAGAATGGGAGGTCCATACGGATGCCATAGTGGTGGAAGTGTTCCTGATTGATCTTGCTGGAGAGAACGTGGTCAATGCTGGCTCAAGCTGATCCAATCAAGGTGGTGGAAGCTGGCTCCGAAGTAGCGACGTTATGGGATGATGACCCTTCTTCCAACAAAATAGTAGAACCACAAAGGAAGAAGCTGCTACTGTTGAGGAGTCTAACCAGAGAGGTGGATCAGGACCCTGGTAGCTCACTAGAGTGATGAATGGCCCGATACAAATGGTGTTGAGCTACCGGTATGGTATCTGTCCAGAGACATACTTGGGATCCTAGAAGTTTCTCGTAACTGAGAGAAAGCTCTGGACCTCTCCAAAATGAGTAGGAACCATGGTGATTCACTTGAGCATTGGATGACCCGATACAAAATAAGTGGAGCCATTTGACTGGTACGGGTCCAGAGGCATGCTAAAGAGTCCCCAGCAACTGAAAGGAGGCTCTGGACCTTACTGGAACAAAACAGGAGCTTAATGGCTCACTTGAGCGTTAACCGGCCCGATATAAGAAGTGAGGAGCCACTGGGTCTTGTAGCGGGGCTACTACTCCAGAGATTTGCTTAGGCATGTAGGAGGCCTTACCAAAATGTGGGAAACCTCTGGGCTCTTCTCGATCAAATTGGGCTTCGATGGCAAGCTAGAGGTACCGGAACAAGTCTACTAGACAGGTACGGCTCTGTTGTACTGGAGCTCTAACTGTGCCGGAGCAAGTCTACTATATAAGATTCGTCCAAGCACGGAGCTCCTGTAGAGGAGCTCTACCAACAAATGAGCATCTTTGGTACCTATAGATAGTGTAGTAGACTGGTTCCACCAGGAATCCCACATACCATATTTGCTCCACTACAAACAAAACTCGTCAAATAGTAAAATAAGCACCACACGCGGTACGTAAACGATATAGACAAGTATGGAGAAAGGTCATTTTAAACAGTAACTGACATTCCATGAATAACGACCTGTTACCTTGATAGTATAATGATACTCATGTAAAGACATGGAGGCTTTCAAAAGGGGTGTGGAAACTTCCACAGATGGTGCCAGAAAGTGTGAACCGAAAATTTGCACTGGGTGGAAAATCTCGATTAACACCCTCGAGACTGCTACCACAGAGGAGGCAGTCGTGGTAGGTACCTCGTACCTTGGAGAGATCTCGTATGAATAGAAAGAATGAAGTAGTAAAAGAGGATGATGCAACCGATAGGAGATGATGCATCCCATCAGTCGGCCTACATGTTTAATGAGGAGATACGAGAAGCTCAAGGTTCCTTTGCTGGTGTGAAGGGGTTGATCCTGGTCCTCGATCGGGGTCGAAACCCGTCATGGTACCCAGAGCCAGGCTCTGGACCCTGATCTTTTCCCGTAGTTCCTTGATCAATACAGTGATTAAGGAGAAGGGCTTGCCTAGCTTCTATGTCGGATCCATGCCCGCTTCTATAGAGAAACTGCAGGTGAGCTCCTTGAATCCTTTCAAGCGGGTTTGAGTGGATTCCCCATCTCGGCGTACGACTCGGCGTGTAGATAAAAAGAACAAGGATGCTAGGTCCATTGGGGTAGGAGCTAGATTCGGTTCCTCAGATCTTCGTTGTAGTTTCTCTATCTTATGTAAGAAGGATTATAGAGCTAAGACCAATGGGGTCGGTACCCAGCCTGCATACACATATTACAGGAGATAAATAGGAGAATGACAAGTCTTATATAGAGAGAGGTGGACTGACTAAGGGGGGAAAAGCATCACGAATGATCCCATGCAGAACCCTAAGGTAGTATCCAGAGGAAGGGGGAATACCCTTCCATATGTATATATTAAAGAATGCTCCGGGGAGCTTACAAGATTGGTGAAATAATACCATGTAGTCACTCCAAAGAGCTTACAATGGTAACATAATGTTAACCAATCCCGATATATTTCTGGGAGAGGTAGTACATGTAGCAATCATGTATAGAGAACTTATACGAAGTATATAGACTTGCCTCAGGCTGGTCGATTTTGGGATTAGAGATTCGATATGTAGTCAGGTGTTGAGTTGTCGAGTCCCCTTTAATGTCCATTTACAGGTGTATTTATACATGGTGACTACCTTGGCATGCAAGTCTAAGACTCTTGAATTGGTCTTCTTTTCCATATTCAATATGATTCTTCCTTTAATGTAGTTGATCGGCTTGTAGCTAATATCTTGGAGAAGATGTGATCGTTTCCTCTTCAGACTCTTCCTTCCTTGATAGGCAGGGATTTTCTATTGTAGTTGACCCCTAATAATCGATTGTGGAGGATATCTTGGAGGTAATGGTATTTGTTTCCTCTTTGGGCTCTTTTACTAATGGTGGTCGTTAAAGAATTGAATATTTTCTCATTAATGGTGTTGATTGTCTCTATTAATAGGGTTGACTACCTCCATTAATATAGTTGACCTCATTAATAGCATTGACTATTTCTATTAATACAGCTGACCTCATTAATAGCGTTGACTACCTCTATTAATATAGTTGACCTCACTAATAAGGTTGACTACCTCCATTAATATAGTTGACCTCATTAATAGGGTTGACTACCTCCATTAATACGGTTGACCTCCTTAATGGTAATCATGAAAGTCAACTCTCTCTCTTGGAGGAGAACTCTGGTTCTATATGTTACTTTAGCTAGGTACTTCATGGAGGTTACCTAATGTAAGGTTTGAAAGCCCCGATGGCGATGTGCTCCTAGGAACCAATATGAGGGCGAGGTACCTTAAGGTACCATATTTGTTGTATTGAGCTTGATTCGATCGCACTGGAGCTTCACAAACACATAAGAGCTTTTACAAGCTTCTTCTTCATGTGGGAGAGATCAGAAACATACCTCAACGGGATAGTGTGGCAATGTCGATGAGTCCGGGTATGAGTAGGACATTTTTGGAGATGGATACTCCATGCCTGCTTCCGAGATGGTCACAAGATACCTTGATCATGTGAATCCTGGTACCTCGAGGTAGATGGTAGCTCGTCACGTTGACCTGGTGCTAGGTGATGTTTTCTACCAGTGAAAGTAAGGCGCTCAAGAGAGATGGATGACCGCGGCTAACTTCTGGATGGATCGCCAGGTATATCGACCTTGGAAATCTCAGTACCTCGAGGTGGATGACCTTTTTACCTCGTCGACCTAGCTTCGAGCTTCTATAACGATACTGAGAGCTTGATGTGGTCACATCGGGCTTTAATTGGTGAGCCAAAATGTGTGCAAGATGTTCAGAAGGTATGGGTGACCTCGCCTTGCTCTTGTAGGGTCACACGGTTGCTCGACCTCGGGGACCTTAGTACCTTGCTACGTAGGCCCGGATATGGGACCTTGCATGAAGATTGAAGGGTGGAAAATTCTTCTTTAGACCCTAGATAAAAAAGGCTGTTAACAACACTTTCTAACGCCGTCCGTGGGAACAAACCCACTCTCCATTTACAAAAAGTTCACGTGTTTGTTGTTTCATTGGAATAATGAGGCTTCGCTCTTCCTAGTGACAACCCGAGGTTACAGGAAAGCCATCTGCTGCTTCGACACGAAAGGCCCTAAAGAAAAATAAAAAATTCAGGCATCATAACCAAGCTCCGAACCAGCCACGAGCCTCTGACCCCCTGTTATAAATCAGGCCATGCTCGACCAGCAAGCAGCGGTCTTCATGGAGAATGTCCACCTTCATCTATTCGCAGAAGGCATATTAACCTGGCTGATGAATCCCAATACTCAGAAAGAGACAAGCAGACCCGGGCCTAGACAGCCTGCCTTCGACCGGTTGGGACCCCCTTTGCCAAGGCCAACCTCTGATAAGGCAAGGGCCCAACGCTCGATATCGGCTAGGACTCATGCCCTCAATACCAGGAAAGCCTTCGAGTTATCAACCCAAGCGGGTCAAATCTGAAACAGATGCCTTACCATGAGAATAATGAGAAGCCCCTTACCTGACAGCCTCTAGAAGAGAAACTTGGGCTAGAGGAAAAGGTAGCCAACAAAGCCCCCAGACGGATCCCGCTCATGAAAAAGATCGGGATGAAGTCGCCAGTTCATCTGAGGGATACGATAGTGATGAGTCCGAGGTCAACTCCAAGAAACCCAGAAACAAGCGTCGGAGGGATCAGTTGGCAAAGCTACAAAAAGAGATCCAGCCGACAAAGAAGAGAAAATACGAGGTCAAGAGGGATCCTTTGAGCGAAATGAATGCTCTCTTCACCAAAAGTATCAGGGAGGCTAAGCTCCCACTGAAATTCAAAATGCCGGTAGATAAATTATCCATAATAGAAGACCCCTTGAGCCATCTAGAGAGCTTCGTCCAGCAAATGGAAGCCCAGAAGACCAGTAGGGCTGCCATGTGCAGAATGTTCCCTACCACCCTGACTGATTACGTAAAGACTTGGTTTAAGAGGTTGCCTGTTGGTTGCTTTCAACTGTTTTGTACTCACAATTCCAAGGGGTCAAACTGCATCCAGAGGATCCAACACACCTTCAATATATAGTCCAGGAGAGAGGTGAAGCACTCTAGGCATACGTGGAACGTTTTAACAGGAATTCATCCATATGGGAGTCTTCACCAACTTCCGACAGAACCTGTGGGCGGGCAAGCTTTTTTGATCCTTCCCCAAGTGACCACCAGAGACCTACCGAGAGGCTTATGATCGGACTCTCGAGCAGGTAGAGATTGACAAACAACTTAAAGTTAAAAAGAAGCATGACAACATGAGAATGGCGAAGAGCTAGAAGAAGAAAGCTCGCAGACCCGCGTTAGCTCAGAAAAACCAGAATAAACCCTCCTAACTGATCGATATATCGCTCTCTACCTTTCCAGTCTAGATAAGAGTGGTACCCAATAAAACAAACTCCTCCGCGAGTTACGCCTCCTCCAAGGACTGTAGCCCCTGTAACACAAGATGAGAAGGGATACGATCACTATACCCCTTTAAATGCATCCCGCTAGAAGATCTACCTCGCCATTCTGGACAAGGGGCTACTCCAGAACCAGCCCCCATGAAAGCTCTGGTAAAGAGGAGAAATACATACAAGTATTGCGACTTCCATGAAGATATAGGGCACAACACTTCAGAGTGCTAAAGCCTGCGTAACCAGATTGAGGCTCTGGAAAGGGAATGATGTTTGATACAATTCTTGCATCAGGTTAGGAAAAACATCCAGACTGGAAGGGAGGTACAAGTAGAGATCTGTGACCATGCTGAGAAGAGGAAGGGGAATATAAAAATTTGATACAGCAAATCCAGTTGATACATACCATCAGTGGAGGGCCCACTCTGGCACCTCTAACAATTCTAGAAAAACAATGCAAGGAAGATTCCCCGCATTGATGAGGGCTGGAGAATCTTCAAGGTTGACCAAAGCCAGGTTGGCCGAGCCTAGACAGCCTAGATTATTTTCACTGAGGCAGATGTTTACAACACTGTGTAGCCTCATGATAATCCCATGGTTATCACTGCAAAGATTGCCAATTGCATGGTACACCATATGCTCATCGACACAGGCTGCAGTGTAGAGATTCTGTTTAATGACACCTTGGAGAAGCTCAATTTAAAGCATTGGTGCTACAATAGTTGCTGAAATTACCTAGAAAGTGTGTGTCTATAACCTAGAGGGGGGTGAATAAGTTTTAATTCGATAGATTGCCAATTTTGCGAATTAATCAATATTATCAAATCTACCCTATTCTACTAAGTGTTCAAATAAAAGACAACAAACATAAAACAATAAAAACACGCAATATATACATGGAAACCCTCCAAATGGGAAAAACCACGGGTTGTTCAGTACGCCACACTCGATCCTCAAAATCCACTATTGAGAGAAAGTTTACAACCTATGTTGACCTTCTATCTAACCCTCTAGTTACTAACCCTTTCACTCTACCCAGCGGGCCTTAATAGTGATTTTGGATCACCAACCTTGTGCACTAATCACATAGCCACAAGCTTAATCAACAATGAAGAGATAATGGCAACCTAAGTGAATATGCAAGAATATTCAATATGCAAAAATGCTAGGTCAAGACATTCATGTTTATCTAGGATTAATAATGACAATTAAAGCAAATCCTAGATATCAATGTTTTAAATGCAAAGGCAAGAAGAATTAGCTAGAAGGGTAAAACCGTCATAAACTCTAGCTATCACAAATTAATGCATCTCAACCAACAATCAATACACAAGCATGTTATAAAAGCAATTAAACATACAAGCAAGCATTTAATATGCAATAGAGACTAAAACTCTAGGTATACATGTCTTAGTAATAAAACTATAAAGTCTAGAGCATGTAGAAGTTACCTAGTCAAGAAGAAGATGATGATCCATGCTTAGATGATCCTAGAATAAAGCTAGATGATCAAGAGATGAAATTGGGTTGAGTAAAAATGAGTGTTAGGGAGTCCCTCTCTCTCTAGAAAAGCTAGATCACACAAAAATGGCTTCTTGGACTCTTGAGAACCAAAAAGAAGAGAAGAGAACATATATATATGGTGCCCTACATAAAGTGACATCGTTTTGGATGAAAGGCAACCAAATTCCGTCAGGACCGCTGACTGTACCGCGGTATAGGTAAATGTCCAACCCGTGGCACAGAGAGCGGTGCATCACCTGGACAATACTGCTCTGTAGGCCATTGTGCATTCAGGTGCATAAAATGCGGTCTGGAAAGCATGCAATGCCTGTGAATCTCCGCTTGGGATATCGTGGTGCATGCTACAGGCACAAACCGTTGTAGCCACAGCGTGCAGCCTCTGGCAAACACCGTTGTGCAGACCGCGACGTAGGCACTACATAGAGAGCAGTCTGAACCGCGGATAAGAGGAAAAAATCCTCTTTTAAAGGCACAAAAAAATGCATTCAACACTCAAGCAAGAATTAAGAAGCACAAGGCACACAAGAAGAAAAATAAGCATGCATGCAAGATAATTAAAAGAAAACACACGAGTGTGTGTGTGCACTAATACCTTGTAAGTTCCTAAGTTTATGATTGGCTCATTTCGTTGACAACCACATTTGGGGTTTATTGTGTAAGGGTAGTTTAGGTCATCATTGCTCAAGACCTAGCTCAAGCTTCAAAAGGTAAATCACTTGCTTAACCTTGTTTGAAGAGTTTTAGTGCACACACACACTCTCATGCATGTTTTTGATCGTCTTGCATGAATGCTTAATTGTCATAATTGTGTGCCTTTTTGCCATAACTCTTGCTTGGGTGTTTGTTGCATTTAGTTTGCCCTTAGAAGAGCTTTTTCCCCTTGACCGCGGCCGGGATCGCTCCCTGTGCATTGCCTCTGTCGCCGTACGCTAAGCGGTGTTCTCCAGGCGTTGTACGCTGCTGCTACCACGGCCTGTGCACGTTGCATGCACAGCGGTCTCCCAAGCGGAGTTTCCAAGTGATGCACCGCTAGCTCTACCGCGGTCTGGACATTGCCTGTACCACGGTCCTGACAGTAGAGATTCCAAGGCGATGTACCGCTCGCGATACCGCGGTCTGGACACTTGCCTAGGCTATGGCATGCATAACGGTCATGGCGGGAATCAGTTGCCCCTTGTCCAAAACGACGCAGTTTCGTGTAGGGCATATTATTTATATGTCTCTTCTCTTCTCTTTGGTTTTGTGAGTTCAAGAAGCCATTTGTACTCATCAAGCTTTTCTTGAGAGAGAAATTGACTCCAAGAGAGAGAGAGAGCTCCCAAGAACCCATTTTGACTCTACCAAGCTTCAATCCATGAGTATCTAGCATCTTCCAAGCATGGTTTCTCTTGTTTGTCATTTACTAGGTAATCTCTACATGCCTTAGAATTTCTTATTCCATTCTTATGACATGTATGCCTAGGTTTAGCAATTATTGTTCATTAAATGTATGTTATTGAGTTTAATTGCATTTATAACATGCTTGGGTTGTTGATTATTGGTTGAGATTTATATTTTGTGATAGCTAGGGTTTGTGACCATTTTGCCCTTCTAGCTAAATCTTTATGCTTTGCATTTAGATATTGTTTAGGACTCATTGAATGCATTTTGTGATTGCATTATAGTCCTTGCCATGTTTTATGACAACATGTGTTGATTGGCTCTTTGTTTGATAACTAGGATATATTGTTGCATAATTATATCTAGTTAAGTCTTAATGAACATTCATTTAGACATTGATATCTAGGAATTGTACTTAGTGACATTCTTAAATTCCTAGATAAGCATTTAATGTTGCCTAGCATTGATTGCATGTTTGAATATTTTATCATATTCACTTAGGTTGTGTTTGACTTTTCATTGAGGTTAAGTCTTGTGACTAAGTGGTTAGGCCACAAGCAAATAGATCAAGAATCACTATTAAGGCCGTTGGGTAGAGTGAAAGGGTTAGTAGCTGGAGGGTATGATGGGAGGTCAACCTAGGTTGTAAACTTTCATTCAATAGTGGATTTGAGGATCTAGTGTGGCGCACATATCAGCCTGTGGTTTTTTCCATTTGGAGGGTTTCCACGTAAACAGCAAGTGTTATTTATATTTCCGCACTTTATACTTGGTGTTGTATGTTTGTTTTATTGGGTGAATTTTGAATATTGACTAATCAAGAAAAGTTGGTAATTGACTTGATTAAAACCTATTCACCCCCTCTCTAGGTTTAGACACACACATTTTTCAGGGAACTTTCAATTGGTATCAGAGCCGGTGTCTGGATATACTTAGGTGATCCGTGCTCTATGTGTGTCTTGCTTGTTGCATTTTGATTGTTTGTTTTTGCTTGATTGTTTTTGCATTTCATTTGCATCTCATTTATAACCCAAACACTATGAGTGAGCTTGGGATGAGTAAAGAGGGAGCTTCGAGATTAAGACCACCTTTGCTTAAGGGTGATAATTACGCCTCATGGAAAGGCAAGGTGGAGGCTTATATTTGCCAAAGAGATGACCGTGCATGGATGGCGGTTGAAGATGGGTACATTCTTCCGAAGATGACTAATGATGATGGAGATGAAGTTACAAAGCTTAAGTCTCAGTGGAGAACACAAGAATTTGAAGCTTCCAAGTGGAACAACAAGGCAATGCATGCCATCTTATGTGCCATGGACAATAATCAATACAAGTTGGTTCAAAACACTAGGCATGCAAAGAAGGCTTGGGAGATTCTACAAACGGCTCATGAAGGAACCGAAGTGGTCAAGGATTCCAAGTTTCAAGTCCTTCAAATGCAATTTGACACAATTCGGATAGAAGAGGACGAGTGCTTTAATGACTTCCAAGTGAAGTTGATGGACATCGTAAATCAAAGCCATCAACTAGGTGACCCATATTCAGATAGAAGGATCAAGCAAAAGATCATGAGGTCATTCCCCAAGAGATTTGAGTCCAAGGTGACGGCACTGGAAGAAAATAGCAACTACAAGACTGTGAAGCCGAGTAAAGTGATTGGAAGGCTTCTAGCCTATGAGTCTAGGTGGACTTCTACACCTACATCTCCTAATAAGCAAAATAACATAGCTTTGAAGACATCCAAAGTTAAGATGGAGGAGGATGACTCAGATGAGGAGATGGCTCTTATGGTGAAGAAATTCAAGAGGTTTATGAAACTTCACAAGAATGACTCAAAGAAGAAGATTGAGCCAAGGCAAGAGAAGCGTACAAAAAAAGGCATTCAATGCTATGAATGTAGTGGGTTTGGTCATATAGCCACCGAGTGTACTAATTCAAAGAAGAAGAAGAAGAAGAAAGGAAAAGTAGTGGATGCCTCATCAAGTGAGAGTGGAAGTGAAGAAGATTCCTCAAGTGATGAAGAGGTTATTCTTAACTACATGGCTTTTGGAGCCTCTTTTATGGAAGATGTAGAAAAAGGCAACAAAGCTTTAAGCAGTGACCTTGAAAAATAAGTAGATGAAAAAGTAGCTAAGAGAGTGATAAGTGAAGCTACTTATGTTGATGATGCCATCATGGCAACAAGTGACACTAGTGATGACTCTAGTGATAAGAGTTCTTCATCTCACTCTACAAATGGAAATGTAGAGAGTATGAACCTTGAAGGGTTCATTGAGCATTTTCAAAGCACAAGGTTGAATATGAAGAAAGAGGTTCAAAAGCTAAAGGAAGATAACCTCAAGCTATCAACCGAAGTGACTCACTTAAGTGAGAAACTGAAGAATGGAAGAAAAGTGGAAGAAAGCTTGAAGGATGAAATTAGAGAAGCTAGAGAGTTGATTGCTAAGATGACTTCGAGTACGGAGAAGCTTGACCATATGTTGGAAGTTGGCAAGAAGCCAAGTGATAAGAGAGGTCTAGGGTTTGAAGATGACATGAAGACCTCAACTCCTAGCAAGACGATATTTGTCAAGAGCTTGGACTTCAAAGAACCTCTTCCTCCACTTCATCCTAAGAATAAAAATGAACTAGGAGAGTGTTCTAGAAATGTCCAAGTCAAGATGGCATCAAGAATTCAATCTCAAGCTCAACGAATGAGAGCACTACAAGCAACTATCCCTCAAACTAAAAGCCATCAAGCCAAGAAGCATTTCCTACATGCTCTACAAAGGAAGCAATCTTCTCTAACTCAACAACAAGGGAGAAGAGAATCAAAACCACACCAAAAGAAAGCTCAAAGACATGGGAAAGCACCTTTGTCCTCACAAAGGAATGGTATGACCCCTCATTTTATTCCTTCATGTCATTTTTGTGGTATTGATGGTCATATTAGACCAAATTGCTTCAAGTACATTAACATGTGTAGAACTAAGAGAATGATTGAAAGAAAAAGGGGTAGAGCCAATATGCATGTGCCTAGGAAAGCTAGTGTTAATGATCCTTGGAGTAATTTGATGATCTTGACCATTAGGAATGACAATGTGTCACCTAAGTGGATTAGAAAAGATTAACCCACATGCCATTGTGCTAAGGTTTCACCCATAGGCTCAAATAGGTCAAATGGACTTGGTAAGTCTATAGGGACTCATATCCCCTCTTGACTTGTTTTGATTGACCCTATATGGGGAGCTCAAGCTAAGAGAGCAAATTGGCAATGCATTGTGCTCATTGATAATATTTATGTTTCTTTATTAATTGCTTGAGATGATTGGTTATACATATTGTTTTTAATAAGTGTGCAACCTTGCTTTACATGCAATCCATGTCTTATTTATGACTAAAAATGTATTTTTGGAATAGGAGAATTGATTGGGAAGTACATTCTGAATGACCTAGAATTGATCTCCATGACATGTTGATTCTTTATATGACATGCTTTAAAGTAATATGCATGATGAGATTTTTTGAATGCTCTAAAATGAATGCAAAAATTTGTGTGTGAAATCAATTATGGGACTTCAATCAATAAGGATCTTGTATCCAATTCAAGGATTTTACAATCCAGAAGTCTCTCTCTTTACTTGTTGAACAAGGCTACTATCATATGGGCATTCCACCCGAAAAAATCGAAAAGGGCACAATAGTCGCTCATGTCTTGTTTTGCTTTTAAAGTTTGATATTGTTGTTCTTAAAATGAATTTATTTTACAATCTATATCTTGCTTATTCCATGACAAAGGGTGAAATTTGGTTTGAATTCTCTTGGAAACCTTTGTTATTTTTCTTTGCCAAATACCATGTTTTGATCTTGAATACAACTTATCTTGTATGCAAAGCATTCATTCACACATTTTTTAAAAAAACTCCTTAATTCTCTCTTCTTAATTAAGTTGCATAAATTTGGTTATATGATTATGCATATGTCCTGTACCATAAGCTCTCCTTGCTAATGCCTTCTTAAGGGGATACTCCTTTGTCTATCTTATGACAAAAATGGGGAGTAGTGTGGATTTAGGAGGAGTTGAGAGTTGCATATAAGGGGGAGTTAACCTATTTAGGGGGAGCATTTGCATTTGCATTGTTGATGCATGTTGCTTGTTTGCAAATTGCTCTTGTTTTTATGTCTTTGATCATCTCACATACACTTGTCTTGGAAAGTGTAGTTATTTTGTTTTGTAGGGATGTTGATTCTACAAGAGATGGATGACTTGACGATCTAGTTTATTAGACATCTCTTTGTAATGTAGAAAACTTTGTTGATCCTTGTGTTTTGTTTTGTTTTGTTTTGTTTTGTTTATTGGTGAGGATGAATTGTGAGTGGTGGTTTTGTCATGAAATAGCCAAAGGGGGAGATTGTAAGTTCCTAAGTTTTTGATTGGCTCATTTCGTTGACAACCACATTTGGGGTTTATTGTGTAAGGGTAGTTTAGGTCATCATTGCTCAAGACCTAGCTCAAGCTTCAAAAGGTAAATCACTTGCTTAACCTTGTTTGAAGAGTTTTAGTGCACACACACACACTCTCATGCAAGTTTTTGATCATCTTGCATGAATGCTTAATTGTCATAATTGTGTACCTTTTTGCCATAACTCTTGCTTGGGTGTTTGTTGCATTTAGTTTGCCCTTAGAAGAGCTTTTTCCCCTTGACCGCGGTCGGGATCTCTCCCTGTGCATTGCCTCTGTCGCCGTACGCTAAGCGGTGTTCTCCAGGCGTTGCACGCTGCTGCCACCGTGGCCTGTGTACGTTGCATGCACAGCGGTCTCCCAAGCAGAGTTTCCTAGTGATGCACCGCTGGCTCTACCGCCGTCTGGATATTGCTTGTACCACGGTCCTGACAGCGGAGATTCCCAGGCAATGCACTGCTCGCGATACCGCTGTCTGGACACTTGCCTAGGATGTGGCAGGCATAACGGTCATGACGGGAATCAGTTGCTTCTTTTCCCAAACGACTCAGTTTCGTGTAGGGCACATTATTTATATGTCTCTTCTCTTCTCTTTGGTTTTGTGAGTCCAAGAAGCCATTTGTACTCATCAAGCTTTTCTTGAGAGAGAAATTGACTCCAAGAGAGAGAGAGAGAGCTCCCAAGAACCCATTTTGACTCTACCAAACTTCAATCCATGAGCATCTAGCATCTTCCAAGCATGGTTTCTCTTGTTTGTCATTTACTAGGTAATCTCTACATACCTTAGAATTTCTTGTTCCAGTCTTATGACATGTATGCCTAGGTTTAGCAATTATTGTTCATTAAATGTATGTTATTGAGTTTAATTGCATTTATAACATGCTTGGGTTGTTGATTGTTGGTTGAGATTTATATTTTGTGATAGCTAGGGTTTGTGACAATTTTACCCTTTTAGCTAAATCTTTATGCTTTGCATTTAGATATTGTTTAGGACTCATTGATTGCATTTTGTGATTGCATTATAGTCCTTGCCATGTTTTATGACAACATGTGTTGATTGGCTCTTTGTTTGATAACTAGGATATATTGTTGCATAATTATATCTAGTTAAGTCTTAATGGACATTCATTCAGCCATTGATATCTAGGAATTGTACTTAGTGACATTCTTAAATTCCTAGATTATCATTTAGTGTTTCCTAGCATTGATTGAATGTTTGAATATTTTATCATATTCACTTAGGTTGTGTTTGACTCTTCATTGAGGTTACGTCTTGTGACTAAGTGGTTAGAGCACAAGCAAATAGATCAAGAATCACTATTAAGGCCCGTTGGGTAGAGTGAAAGGGTTAGTAACTGGAGGGTATGATAGGAGATCAACCTAGGTTGTAAACTTTCATTCAATAGTGGATTTGAGGATCTAGTGTGGCGCACATATCAGCCCGTGGTTTTTCCCATTTGAAGGGTTTCCACGTAAACATCAAGTGTTATTTATATTTCCACACTTTATACTTTATGTTGTATGTTTGTTTTATTGGGTGAATTTTGAATATTGACTAATCAAAAAAAATTGGCAATTGACTTGATTAAAACCTATTCACCACCCCCCCCCCCCCCCCCCCCCCTCTAGGTTTAGACACATGTTTTTCAGGGAACTTTCATACCACTTCAAAGAAAGTTAAGCAAGTGATTTTACCTTCGATGCTTGAGCTTGGTTACAAACAATGATGCCCTAAACTACCCCTACATATTGATCCCCAAATTTGGTTGTTAACGAAATAAGTCAATCAAACATCGAGGAACTTACAGTTGCACAACCCCGCTGTTTGGATTCTTTGGGGACTCGATCATACCGGTGGGGGTCAAAGATCCTTCTAGTAATCATCAAAACCGTACCTCTAAAACAAAATATCGTGACAGACTTTGTTGTGGTTGATGCCCCGTCGGCCTACAACGTGATACTAGGAAGACCATTCCTGTCGTCATTAAAAGGGCTCTTGTCCATCTACCACAACGTCTAATGTTTTCAGTGGGGGAAAAGGTAGGGGAGGTGCGTGGTTACTAGCAAGCGGCCAGGAAATGCTAAGCAGTGTCTGCTAATCCAAAGGCTTTGGCAAATCAGTTGCACAAGTTGCAACGATCCATGATAAAGAAACACCCGGGATGACCCTGGAAGACACGGAGCCTGCTGACCATTCAGAGGATAACCCCCTGGAGTTGGATGAGGAAGAACTGAGCAGAGGATGGGCAAGCGAGCATCCTGTGGACAAACTAGAGCGACCCATCAGAAATGATGACCCTTCCAAGGTTGTTAAGGCCGAAACAACCCTCGAACCAGGAATGAAGGAAAGCTTGATCGGGCTCCTCCTAGAATTCACTGACATCTACGCTTAGAGCCATGACGAGATGCCAGAGATCCCGATATCATTGGCTTCTCACCGATTAGCAGTTGATCCAACCTTCAAGCCCGTCAAGCAGAAGAGGCGTCACTTTAACACCGAAAGGAATGTTGTCATTCAAGAGAAAGTGGATAAGTTGATCAGAGCAAGCTTCATCAGAGAAACTTGTTATCCTAAATTGATTGCCAATGTGGTCATGGTCACGAAGGTGAATGGGAAGTGGTGTATGTGTGTCGACTACACCGACCTCAATCGGACGTGTCCAAAAGACAACTTCTCTCTACCAAAAATTGACCAACTGTTAGATTTAGGGATGGGCATTAAGTTCGAAACCGAACCTAACTGAACCAAAAACAAGGTGTTTGGTTTGGTTCGGTTCGGTTCACGGAATCAATTCGGTTTAAACGGGTTTAAAAAATTAAAAATCAAAAAAAATTCTGTTCAAACCTGTTTGGTTTTTCAAAACCGATTAAACCGTCTATAAAACTAAAAAATAAAAAAACCCTAACCTTTTCTAACCTATTCTACTTCCTTCTCTTCTAATTTTTTTCTCTCTACACGCCTACACCGATCTGCTCTCACCAGTCACCGATCTGCTCTCAACATCGATCTACATCGATCAACAACACCAACCTTCTTTCTCTCTACATCGATCAAAAACCCCAACCTTCTTTCTCTCTACATCGATCTACATGCCTACACCTCTTTCTCTCAACATCGATCAACATCCCTAACCTTTTCTGCCCAACATCGATATGCACTTTTCTCTGAAACACCGATCAACATCGACTATCTTCGACTCAACATCGATCTGATCTGCTCTGCATCGATCTACTTTCATCTGCCTAAGGTTTGTCGATCAATTTCTCTTCTTATTTTTCTAATTTTCTTGTTGTCTTCTTCTTGTTGTCTTCTTCTTGTTGTCTTCTCGTTTGATCTGTTATCCTTCATCTCCAGCCAAAACTTCACCGATCTGCTTCTTCTTCAACTCGCCTGATCGGCTTCTTCTTTAGCTCACCGGATCTGTTTTTCTTGATTGATTTGGTTAACAAAGGTTAGCATTGATCTCTCTTTAGTTTCAGTTCTGTTTCAGTCTCTGTTGTTGTCTTTTTTTTTGTTTTTGTTTATATTTTCTAGGGTGTTTAGTTGGGATTGAACTATTAGTGAGCTTTATTATCTAATTTCATTTTCTACTGTTGATCTGATTGTATGCTTGGTTAATTTATTCCGTTTTAATCATCTTATCATATATATTGTGCCCTCTTCACGGTTTTTGTTCCCAAATTTAAATCTAAAAGATGTTACAGTAATTTTTATTCTATCAGTATATATAGCCTTTCTTTTGATCCCAGTTAGGATGCATCGCTACTCTATTTACTGGTTTTGCTCTATCTTTTTGATGTTTTAGCTGCTTTGTTCTGAGGGTTTTGGCTCTCTTGCGTTCTTTTCATTTTTGGGCCTCCCCTGGTGGTTGTTGTTCTGGTTTTAGACTCATGTTGTTCTTACGCTATTTGATTAATATAATTTGCAGGTAAAAAAAAAATAGTACATATGGTCAAGCTATTTGATTAATATAATTATGATGTTGACTCTATATCTATCATCATGATACTAATACTTGAAGAATCTTGAATCTTTAGGTTAGGCCTTGCTGCAATCTTGGAATGAGGTAGAAATTTTTTAAGATACTTGAAGATTCTTGAATCTTTTGATTTAGAGTTTGGATTACTTATTTTTGTTGGCTAGTTGTAAATTTTAATTTAGAATTATTTTATTTGTAATTTTAATTTGAAGTTTGGGTTATTTATTTTTGGATGTATTATTATGTTATGTACTTCTGTTATGAACTTATATTTTGTAGAATAGTTGTTTGGAATGTATGAAAATGTTTTTTTTTTTTTGTATTTTGGAATGTATTTACTAGTTGTGTAGGTAGTTTGATTTGGGGTGTTTCTTGGCTTTGGACTATTCAAATGGCAAAAATTAGTATCTAAAAACCCATTAAGCCCATCAAACCCATTAGGCCTAAAACAGAATCGAACCAAACCGGTTAAAATCAGTTCGGTTCAGTTCGGTTACCATATCTTATTTGGTTTAAATTTGGGTGAACCGAAATATTTTCGGTTCAGTTCGGTTTTGCCCAAAACCGAATCGGTTAAAACCGAACCGAACCGAACCACGCCCACCCCTAGTTAGATTATTGGAAACAAGCTCCTCAACTTCGGGGATGCATTTTCGAGGTACAACCAAATTATGATGCACCCCACCGATCAAGACAATGCCAGCTTTATCATAGGGAAGGGTCGTATTGCTACATGTGTGGGAGCCTGTTCATCGGTCACCGGTCACGCAGCGGAAGTCGATCGGGCTAGTAATCATACATACAGGAGCATCAAAAATAATTTCCTGTTCTGAAAAGAAAAAAAAATGCCTCTGATACCAATTGTGGGAGACCCGTTCACCGGTCACGCAACGGACGTAGATTTTAAAATTTTTATACAGACCTTAATCTCTATCTGGGACCAGTGAACTTTGGATCATAATTCTTTTTCAGAACTTATACATATAAAAATTATTACAATAATAAAATATATGTATATACAGGAAATTGAAATCAATATAAAGAGAAGAAAGGCATATCAACGTTTGGAGGCTCCTTCACTTTACGTTATGCTCATGTCTAAACCACTTGATCTTCCTCACTATATCCCGGGACTAATAACTGTGTGTGGACGTATCACGAACTCAGGATCTTAGAATTGAGGATGTAGAGAAAATACTTGAAGAAACCTTTTCTTCCAAGTGAAAGCAACTTAGAACCATTCTGGTTCTAAAAAATTAAAATAAAATCATTATTTATTTTTTGTCTTCTTGGCGTACATTCATTTATGCAATGTCATTTTTTTATGTGCACCAATTTGTATCATATACAAATCCTTGTTTTTCCCCATTTGTCTTTTTCCTTTTTAAAGAATATATATATCAAATATATCTATTTTTCCTTTTTAATTGATATCTTGTTTTGGTCGGTTTTCAAATAATATATAACAAATATATATTTCCTCTTTTAAAAACATCATAGTATCTTTTTATTTAAAACAAAATCTTTATTTTATTTTTATTAAAAGATACCATCTATTTTGAATTTAAACTATTTAAATTCAAAACTTAGAAATAAAATAATCATATTATCTTATTTTATTCAAAAACAAATATCAACAAACATACTCCATTTAGTGATTAATAACACAATTAAATAATCTCATTATTTAATTTATTTAATCACCATTATTCATTAATTAAATAATCTCATTATTCAATTAATTTCCCGAATAGATACGTATCACTTTCGTAACACAATTAATTGGACAATCTAATTAATTAACCTTGACCCTTGTTACCTAAATCGATCGGGCTAGCAAGGGGACCTAATGGACCCACATTATTTTGAGCTCCAATAATCTACGGAATCATTAATTAAACTCTTTAATTCATATTTCATGATTATTAACTCCAGTGTTACTCCACTAAAAACCCGAAGCTGCACTCTCTCAACTGCAAACGCTTTTACACAGACCGATATAACTCGATGTCCATCTATATAGCTATTACATATGGTGTGATCCTCCACAGTAGTTCATAATTAGAGTTTGGTCATAATGTTCATTAAACCCCTATAATTACATATATCCTTTAAGTACCGTTGATTCTCTAATGGACAATAAATCCTATTTCCTCACGGAATTAGGAGAGCGCTCATACTGTCCAAACCTTGAATCAATCCTTAAGGGAACTACCATCTACTACTCACAAGAAGGAGTGGATTCCACTTTCGTGTACAAATCTTCCTAACCACAAGCCAAACGGCAATCTCAATATACGGAGTATATTGATCAGGAAATGCATCTGACCTCACTCATGGTATATCAAAGACCACGATCTAAACTGAAGAAGTCGATAAGACACTCAGGATTAAGATCACCCATATATAGCCATCATTAGTTGATATATATGAATCTCATCGGTAAACGAATCTTGGTGAGAGATTCATATAGATTATGGTCAGTCCTATATGATCACATCATACAAGGTGCCTCCATTTCCATATCTCATATGAATGATTCAGGATAGAATCACCGTACATTACGGAATGGACCGCAGCTATAGATTAACCATAAATAAATTACCCAGCTTTATTTACTATTTGTGGACTCCTTAGAATGCCTGTTTCTTACTGTATTCATCTTTATATGATACTCATACACATAGTTGGAGATTACATCTGGCAATCCAGGATATTAATATGTACAAGTTATAAAATAAACAACACAACAAGAATGAATTAAACTTTTTCTTTTATTTATTTCATTAATCCATTTACAAATTACATCTTTAAAGCATAAACAATAACAAGGTGATGACTTTCGGCCTTTAAGAACACAGGCGCTACCTACTAGCGATTGGTTAACCGACTATTCAAGCCAAAGATAGGAAAGACAATGGAGGTGTACATAGATGATATGATCACTAAATCTCGAAAAACAAAAGTACATCACGATCATCTCCGTAGGACATTCCAGATAGTGAGGGAGAACCTAATGCTGTTGAATCCCACCAAATGTGCTTTCGGGTAACCGCGGGGAAGTTCTTGGTCTTCATGGTGAATGAGAGGGGAATTGAGGTAAACCCTGAAAAGATCCAAGCTATCTTGGACCTAGATTCTCCTACCACTCTCAAATAAGTCCAAGTGTTGACAAGGCATATAGCAGCGATCAACAAGTTCATCTCGCATTCCACAGATAAGTGTATTCCCTTCTTCAAAGCCATCAAGCAGGGGAAGAACATGAAATGGGACTAGGACAGCGAGCGAGCTTTCCAGGTCTTAAAAGAGTACCTCGCTAGTCCACCGCTGCTAGTTAATTCAATACCGGGAAAAATGTTACAGATATACCTGACAGTGTCAGAAACGGTGGTAAGCGGGGCTTTGGTCAAGGAGTGTAAGAATGGGGTCCAACGACCTATCTACTATGTTAGCCATGGGCTATCTAAGCCCGAGAAGAACTACATCCTCCTTGAGAAGCTCACGTTTGCCCTGGTTACCTCGACCATGAAGCTTTGCCTCTATTTTCAAGCCCATACAGTGGCGATAGTGACTGATCAACCCCTCCGCCAACTTTTACAAAGTCTAGATGTATCCGGGAGGGTAGTCTTACAGGCTTTGGAGCTCACTCAGTTTGACCTGAAGTACAAATCTCAAACAACAATCAAGGCTCAGACTGTGGTAGACTTCGTAACTGAGTTTTCAGCCCTCTCGGGTGAAGGGGCCCTAGCAGCATTAAGTCTGGCTTCTTACAAGTTTCTGAAAAATAGTAATTGGTCGGAAGACTGTGAAGCCTGGACTCTTTATACTGATAAAGCATCTGGACAGGCAGAGGGAGGAGCCGGTATAGTCCTAATCGACCTTGAAAAGAAGGAATGATGCAACTGTTTTAGGTTTGAATTTAAACAAACCAATAATGAGGCGGAGTATGAAGCTATCGTAGCTGGTATGAAGGTCGCCGTCAAGCTTAGGGCCGATGATTTATATGTCAAGAGTGACTCATTGCTCATAGTCAACCAAGTTATGGGGCTCTACCAATATAAATGCGATAATATGGCCACCTACCTGAAACTGGTCCAATAACTAAAGGAAAGGTTCAAGGAGTTTCGGATTGATTAGGTACCTCGACAGTAAAACCACCGGGTGGAAGTCTTGGCAAAGATAACTGTGAATGGCGGTCAAGCTCTACCTAAAGAAGTACCCATCCAGGTGATCTCCCAATCGAGTATAACTGCAGGTAAAGAAATCTACCTTGCGGATCGGCTGCCCTATTGGATGAACCTGATAGTTGTCTACCTTTAGAAATGAAAGCTTCCTGAGAATTCTGACCAAGCCTGAAAAGTCAAAAGATTGTCAGTTCGGTATTACCTAATAGATGGATACCTCTATCGAATGGGAAAAATCCTTTCCTCTACTTCGATGTCTTCATCCGGATGATGCCAGTTGGGCATTAAGAGAGGTCCATTCTGGGGACTACGGTAATCACATTGGTGGGGAGGCTTTAGCATATCAAATGCTCTGCATGGGGTATTATTGGCCAACCATTCACCAAGACGCAAAGAGGTTTGTAAAATATTATGAACCATGCCAAAGGACCTCGAACTTGAATCACCTACCACCAGAAAAGCTATCATCTCTCAGTTCACCCTACCCCTTCGTCATGTGGGGGGTCGACCTGATTGGTCCGCTTCCGGGCAAGCTAAGCACGCTATTGTGGCAATCGATTATTTCACAAGGTGGGTCGAAGCAAGACCTCTCTCTCAAATTTCATAAGAAAATACGATAAAGTTCATCAAGACCAACATGGTTTGTAGGTTCGGGACCCCACTTGTTATAACAGCTGACCTAGGTAAGTAGTTTGACAATGCCCAATTCAAAAACTTCTATGAAGAATTGAGAATCGACCTCAGGTTTGCATCGGTAGCCCACCCTCAAACTTATGGGCTGGTCAATCCACTAACAAGACTATCAAGAGGTTGTTGAAAAAGAAATTATATCAGAAGAAAGGTAAGTAGGCCGAGGAGCTCCCCAAGGTTCTTTAGACATATCGAACCACGAAAAGGACGGCTATTGTAGAAACACCCTACTATTTGGCCTTCGGGGTTGAAACGGTCCTACCCATCGAGCATAAACTAACCTTGTTCAAGGTACAACACTTTGAACTAGGGAGCAACGAGGTCAAGCTTCGAGCCAGTCTAGACCTTCTAGAAGAGAAACAAGGCCGAGTAGTTGAGAAGATGGCGATTTACCAGAGCTAGATCGCTAGGTATTTCAACAGAAAGGTCAAAGCCAGAAACTTTAATAGGGGGGATTTGGTTCTCAGGAAATTGACCCTGAATACCCGAAAAAGGTTGGATGGGTCCTAGGACCCAATTGGGAAGGGCCATATTTGGTGAAGGTAATGGTCCGTAATGGGGAATACAAGCTCGAAGACATGGATGGTCGACCCATCGACCATACTTGGAATATTGAGCATTTGAGAAAGTTCTATCCCTAGGTAGGAGACTCTTGAGCATATTACATCCATTTAGGTTTCTTAGCAACAATGTACTTCATTTTGATCATCAATAAAGTATGTTATTAATTTCTACATCTCCGATTGTATTCTCCATGAGTTTTTAATTTCTCCATATCCGATTATATTCTCCACAAGCAAATTTACCATAACCGCCTCGAGACCAGGGATCAGTCGGGGAAGCCACCTCACTATCCCTGATGCCTTGGTCGGGTATCACCCCCCGGCCAAGAAGGGTCTGAGTGTAAGAGCATAGTTGCCATCCAGATCTTGAGACCATGATAGCTAGATAGCTCTTCTGATGCCTTGGTCGGGCTACCACCCCCATGAAGGGTCTGAGTGTAAAAACATAGTTGCCATCCAGATCTCAAGACTAGGATAGCTAGATAGCTCTCCGATGCCTTGGTCGGGCTACCACCCTCAAGAAGGTTCTGAGTGTAAGAGCATAGTTACCATCCAGATCTTGAGACCATGATAGCTAGATAGCTCTCCTGATGCCTTGGTCGGGATACTACCCCAACGAAAGGTCAAAGTGTAAAAGCATAGTTGTCATCCAGATCTCGAGACCAAGATAACTAGATAGCTCTCCTGATGTCTTAGTCAGGCTACCAACCCCAAGAAAGATTTTGATCATAGTTGCCATTCAGATCTCGAGGTCAAGATGGCTAGTTAGCCTTCCTAATGCCTGGGCGAGTTACCACCCCCGAGAAGGATCTAAACTTTAACATAGATTTGCTTGTTGGATTGAGGTTGCCATGATAGGATACCTCCCCGAATGCCAGGAGAAGGGGTATCTATATTACTGCCACACAGCTTTCGTCCAAGTATCAAATACCTGATTACTACTAACTACTGGTTTTTCATAAACGTGTGACTTCTTATATCGTCAGCTTAAAGTTTGAACGAGGAATCATCAAAGATGCAAGACTCGATGTAAGAAGACTCCTCTCCAAGATATGGATTCCTACCAAGTACCAAAATTGGAGCTGGACGTTTACCTAGCTAGTAAGCTTATTCTTAACAGGGATCAATCAAAACAAGTATAAAAGAAGTCACAACAGGTTTTCAGTAATGATAAGGGAGCCTATCCCCTTGCAAGGCTACATCAGTCATTTAGGGAGCCCAACCCCTAATTCCGGGCAACATCTGTAAAGAAGAAAGAAATAAAAAGAAACTGGTCATGAGTAAAACGGGGTGCCCACGCCCCTTTCTGAGCAATCAAGATAGGCCATATCAAGCTCTAGCACCCTCTTAGTCCCCTCCTTGCTGATTTTTGCCCGATTCCCCTCCATTTAGAGGTTCATCATCTTGGTTGGCCACTTCTGCCACTCTTTCCTCTAGAGGCTCCTCAATTGCTTGCTGCCCAGTTTGGTCCTCCGCCAAGACCTCATTAACCATAGCCATAACCTCATGGGGAATAGATGCATCCAGAAGGGTAGTTGTTGCCTCCGTTCCGCTCTATTCAATCTCCGACTCTACTCTAGAAAGCTCTTCAAAGCGGTCTCTGGCTCCCTCCCGGATTTCTGGTTGACCCCCTCAAGCTGTGCAGGCATAACCCTGCTTGAAGATTCCTATGGACTTGAGACTAGGAGGACTGGAGGAGGAAGGGGAAGATCTGCCATGATCCGTTGTTTCTCAGTTCCAACCACGTTTGAAGGTGCTGCTCCATTGACAACAAGACGAGACATCCCCACTACCTTGGTCATAATCTCCTCTTTGTTAGTTTACAATAATTGACAGATCAAAGGGAAGAGGGAGGGCCTCAGCGACCTGGTAGGAGGTATAAAAATACCCATTACTGAAGGAGGAATTGATTGTTGTAAATCGTGTTATAAAAAACAATACTCGCAAGTGCACGAATCGTGAAGATAAGTACAACGGCAAGTAAGGATCGTTCCCACGAGGACTAGAGATTTAATGATTTAAACCTAGCTCTAATTAAAGCTAAATTAAAGTAACAAGAAGATTGTTGAGTTTGATTTAAATCTAAAACTAAAATAAATTAAAACTAAGAAAACAATTGAAAAGATTGGGTTGTGGTCAAGGGTGAGAAAACACTAGGTCATCAATGATTCCCAATTATAAACACTCAATGCATGGAATTAATTTGTAAACAAGATTCAATCAATTCAAAGGTTCATTCTTTATCTTTAATATGACTATTACCGTATGATCGCGGGATGAGTCAAGTATTCCCAACCACTATTCACCCTTGGTCTATGGTGTGAACAATGATCGAAACCCGTTAAGCATAAGAAATAAGAAACAAATTCTATACTTTGCTTGGTCTATGCTAAAGATAAAATTCATTCGTTCAAAAGAGCATTAATCAAAGTTAGGTTTGGTCTATACTCTAACCCTAATTCTCAGATAGTCTTAACCCTAAAATAATGCCAAATAATTATCCACCCTTGATCTATGGTGTGAAAAAATATTAAAACTAATGAGAGTCAAGCAATTAAGAGCAATGAACAAATCAAGAATCGAGTTGATAAAATAATATTATTAATTCAAACATGAGCATTCACAAAAGGTTCACATTGATTCCCTAGTTACACATCATGAAAATAGAAAGAGAAGAGAAAGAAACAATAAAACCCATTGATGAATTCTTCTTCGTCTTCAATCTTCGATGTGCAAAGATGAATGTAAATTGTATGGTGATGGAGTGGTGGGGGACAGCCCCTTGGTGGCTTGGACCTCCCTTGGCTTGTCTCCCCTTGGCTTATCCTCTTGAATTGTAAAGAATAAGAAGTATTTATAGGTGATTATTCCTTGTGAACCCCCAATTCTTCTTAGGTTTAGGAAATCCATCAAGTGGGAAAGTAGAATGAAACAAGGAATGAGAATCCTTTCCTAAATTGAATTCCCTCTTTTGATATTTGACTCATAATTTGAGTTTTGGAAGTTTCTCAAACATGTTTTGGTCTTCTAAAATCATTAGAATTTGATTATGAATGTTTTGGAACAATTTTTAACCAATTCGGAGTAGTTTTCCACCAAAAATTCGTCAAACCGTGGCCTGGGTCTCTCCGGAGGTCACCGTGGTCCAGGCCGCGGAATTCCTCTACCAATTACCGCTCCGTAGACTGCTGGCTAGGTCTTGTTCCTGGACGGCGGTCTATGCCACGGTTGACTATCCAGCACTGACCTTTGGTTACTAAATTGTGCATAACGTTTTCTAGAAATATCGGGATTGAGATCCGTAAAGTGCGTCGGAAACTAGACTTCCGGTGCTTTCAATCCATAGGTAGTAGGACACAAATTCGATCGGAGCTGAGAGATATTGGCTCCGCAATATGAATGTTCTGCACTGGTCGAAAATCGACTTTTTGCTCTTTTTCTCCAAAATAACATCTAACACCTATTGAATGGAATGTGACCTATACATGCTCAACAAACACATAAAATACCTAATTTTACCCAAGAACAAAGCACAAATAATAGGAAATGGAGATCTAAAATATATACAGAAATAGACCGATCAAATACCCCCAAATCTATCTTTTGCTAGTCCTCGAGCAAAACTAGAATAAAAATAAAAACTAAAAACAAACGAAAATCTAAAAAAAATAAAAAAAATAAACTAAGCCACTTTCGTAGGGAACACGATAGCATTGAGCGTATGCTACAAGCCTTTAAACCTCTAGGTGTCCCTAGTAGAAGGAGTTTTGTCTCCTGGGGGTTTACAGCCATGCTACCCACAAACATATTTCTACGAAAAACCAAATAATCAAAACGCCAACTCAAATGTACCATTCAAAACCAATACATGCTAGAGCCACTGAATAAAGACTAAAATTATGCCACAAATTTGAATGCATGCTTATTTTTAAATGAAAAGCCCATACTCAAGACACTCTAGCTTCAAAAACGCATTCGTTAAATGCCATAGATATAATTCGCCTCGACTCTAATGCTCACAGGATGTCACTCATTGATTTCACACATAACCTAGGCAAATACACTCATCAAGCATATGCGAATGGAGTTTATGCACAAGAAATTTAAAGATATAATCGCATATGAATATATAATAAAAAGAACGCCTGATTTTATGCAAAGGATTTCATGAATGGAATCAGATATTAAGAACAAGATAGAGCACATGTTTACCTTTACTCTCGAGCTAGCATCCCCAAAAGATCAATTAGGTCTTTTCTTTGGTTGTAACGGGGTCATTGGGTGAAGGTTAAGAAAGAATGGGAAAAAGATAGCAAACAAACCTAGGATCATATCGAGAAATTCTTCTGTAATCTTCATACTCGATTGAATTTCTTCAAATTCTTCATTCCACTTGCATCCAGGCTTCTTGAACAATTTTCGTTAATTCTCCTTCTTGAGTTGATTTTGATTTCTCATCACTTTCATAATAAAGCTCTTTCCCTTTCACTTATATTCGATCTCATTCATTTATCTTTCTTTCTTTTTTGTTTCTTTTTTTTCATTCTTTTTTTTATTATAAGATGAGAAATTGTACATCAATTACATAGTTCTTCCAACACCTTCTTTGCATTTGATCTTCTTTGCATTGATCTTCTAGCTTTGTATTAGTACATGCACATCACAAATCACCCATTTCGAACTCTCAATTATCTTCATCACCTCAATATGATCCCAAACTATAAGGTACAGCTAATATATGGCTCATTAGGGTTAAGTTAGTGTGGGTGATGAAAGAAAAAGGCTTATAGTGTTTGGATTCAAAATTGGCTATGGAGCACACACATAAGGCAAGAAATATTTAAGGTCTTTTAAGTGAGTTAAAGCACACATTGCCTATATCACTTCTAATGGTTCAACCAAAACAAGAGCAAAATTCACATGTGATATCTTTTTATGATGAATGTTCTTTAATATCCAATGCATAACCTATTGAGATCATTTCTAATGTTAAGAACCTAATGAATGTTTAGGAGTAGAAACAAAAGAACCCTCTATAATGATATTGATGTACGTTTTTTGGCTTAGTGAACTCACAAGGGTAGTCTCCACTATTAATCATGGTTATCCAACTAAGCATCCTATCTACCATCATATCGAGAGCATGCCATAAATTTTGAAAAATACAATACAGTACTCTAAGTGACAAGACGTTAGTCTAAACTCAGTGAATAAAGCATATATTACGGCTCTTAAAGCACACAAAAGAAGCATCGAAACATAGAAGACAAACAATTCAAAACCGGTGACTTTATAAAATGAACCACGTCTGTTCTTTACCACATATCTCTCAAATGACACAATAAACGTTAACCAAATTTTAACACAATAAACTAGACATATAAATGCACACTTTTCATTTAGAAAGTTTTTCAAAATTCGAATCATAAAAATGATAAAACAGACATCGAAATAGTCCACGTGCAGATTTGCAAAAACAGGGCATCACCCATGACCTTTGGTCGAAGAAACATTCATAACTTTAAAACCACTGCCCAGAAATTTCCGTTCTTTATACCGTTAGATTCATATAGAAAAATAGAAGAACTCTACATGAACAGAAAATAAAAATTCTTCACCAATGAATACAGTTTTAATAAAATGTTTGCCTCAAAAAAATTTAAAACAGGGCACTTTTTCATAGATTTGAGCAAATCGCTCAAAAAAATAAAATAAACATGAATTCACACCCCCAAACCTAATCTAAACATTTTCCTCAATATTTATATGACATTAAAAATATGGACAACGAATAAAGAAAAAGTATGGAAGGCAAGAACTTTAAACACAAAAACTAAATACTAAAACAAAACCAAAAAATTTAAAACTAAAACTATAACAAAAACAAAAAGTTACCTAGGTGGGTTTCCTCCCACCAAGCGCTTTATTTAACGTCTCGGCAAGACTGATTCTTGGAAAACTCAACCAAATTCCAATGTCTCAAATTTACGCTTGCATGCGATCATATCTTGGAAAAAAACTTCACATGTCGGCATGTTCCTACACACAATAAGCAAAGGCAAGTAAATGTTCAATATAAAGTATGGTGAATAAGTTCAGAAAACCACTTATTCCATTTGATGTTGTGTAGGCTGCTCGAAAAAGCTATGGGAGGAGCATAAGGCTTGAGTTCCTTGTATAGGAGCGGTGCCTCAAAAGGGACATCTTCCGCTTCCTTCGTTTTTTCTTCCATCTCCTCCTTTTCAACTTCTTCATCTACAACACTAGAAAAATCGTTAGAAAATTCATGGGTTACTATGGTATTGATAATCTCATCATTCGAAGGGATGTTGGTAGCTTCTTCCTGCTCCGTTTGGCAGGGGAATTCTTCAGGCTCCTCCTTTTCAAAATCTTCTATCAATTGCCCAATTTGTGTTTCTATCTTTCTTAATGAAGCTTCAAAATTTTGCATTCTCACATCAGTGTCTTGGAATCTCTTATCTTGCTGATTCATCCTTCGGTCCATAGTTTGTATAAATTGCTTCATTGTATCCTCAAATGATAGTGAGACCGGCTGCTCATAGGTATTGACTTTATTGTTGCTCCACGAGAAGTCTTGACGATTCCTCCAATCCGGGTTGTAAGTATTGTCATATGGTTCATAACTCGACCACTGACTATGGGAATTTCCATATGATTCATTGATAGGCCATGAATTGTAGGAATTTTCAAATGGTTCATGCATAGGCCTCATGTTGTAGGAATTCAACGCTTGAGTCTGTTTTTCAACATATTCTGGAAATTCTCCTCTCAAATGACAGCCCCATAGATCATGACCAACAATTCCACATATCGTGCAAACCCTTTGTTTTCTCCTCGGAGTCATCGAAATCATCCCCTCTATCTGTTGACTTAAATCAGCTAGTTGCATAGTAAATCCATGAATTGTTTCTCTTTCCTCATTATAAGCGTGATGTCCATAGAAGTCCATTGTACCTGAAAAGAAATCAAGAAAAAGGAAATAAAAAGAAAACAAAAATAAAATAAAATAAAATAAAAATAAAAACTATTAACTAATGACTCTACTACTAAAAAAAATCAAACTAAAACTAGAAAAAAACAATAAATTCAACTAATCCCCCGCAACGGCGCCAAAAACTTGATTGTTGTAAATCGTGTTATAAAAAAACAATACTCGCAAGTGCACGAATCGTGAAGATAAGTACAACGGCAAGTAAGGATCGTTCCCACGAGGACTAGAGATTTAATGATTTAAACCTAGCTCTAATTAAAGCTAAATTAAAGTAACAAGAAGATTGTTGAGTTTGACTTAAAGCTAAAACTAAAATAAATTAAAACTAAGAAAACAATTGAAAAGATTGGGTTGTGGTCAAGGGTGAGAAAACACTAGGTCATCAATGATCTCCAATTATAAACACTCAATGCATGGAATTAATTTGTAAACAAGATTCAATCAATTCAAAGGTTCATTCTTTATCTTTAATATGACTATTACCGTATGATCGCGGGATGAGTCAAGTATTCCCAACAACTATTCACCCTTGGTCTATGGTGTGAACAATGATCGGAAACCCGTTAAGCATAAGAAATAAGAAACAAATTCTATACTTTGCTTGGTCTATGCTAAAGATAAAATTCATTCGTTCAAAAGAGCATTAATCAAAGTTAGGTTTGGTCTATACTCTAACCCTAACTCTCAGATAGTCTTAACCCTAAAATAATGTCAAATAATTATCCACCCTTGATCTATGGTGTGAAAAAATATTAAAACTAATGAGAGTCAAGCAATTAAGAGCAATGAACTAATCAAGAATCGAGTTGATGAAATAATATTATTAATCCAAACATGAGCATTCACAGAAGGTTCACATTGATTCCCTAGTTACACATCATGAAAATAGAAAGAGAAGAGAAAGAAACAATAAAACCCATTGATGAATTCTTCTTCGTCTTCAATCTTCGATGTGCAAAGATGAATGTAAATTGTATGGTGATGGAGTGGTGGGGGACAGCCCCCTTGGTGGCTTGGGACCTCCCTTGGCTTGTCTCCCCTTGGCTTATCCCCTTGAATTGTAAAGAATAAGAAGTATTTATAGGTGATTATTCCTTGTGAACCCTCAATTCTTCTTAGGTTTAGGAAATCCATCAAGTGGGAAAGTAGAATGAAACACGGAATGAGAATCCTTTCCTAAATTGAATTCCCTCTTTTGATATTTGACTCATAATTTGAGTTTTGGAAGTTGCACAAACATGTTTTGGTCTTCTAAAATCATTAGAATTTGATTAGGAATGTTTTGGAACAATTCTTGACCAATTCGGAGTAGTTTCTACCAAAAATCCGTCAAACCGCGGCCTGGGTCGCTCCTGAGGTCACCGCGGTCCAGGCCGCCGAATTCCTCTATCAATTACCGCTCCGTAGACCGATGGCTAGGTCTTGTGCCTGGACGGCGGTCTAGGCCGCGGTTGACTATCCAGCACTGACCTTCGGTTACTAAATTGTGCATAACCTCTTCTAGAAATATCGGAATTGAGATCCGTAAAGTGTGTCGAAAACTAGACTTCCTAGGATTTCAATCCGTAGGTAGTAGGACACACAATTCGATCGGATCTGAGAGATATTGGCCCCGCAATATGACTGTTCTGCACTGGTCTAAAATCGACTTTTTGCTCTTTTTCTCCAAAATAACATCTAACACCTCTTGAATGGAATGTGACCTATACATGCTCAAAAAACACATAAAATACCTAATTTTACCCAAGAACAAAGCACAAATAATAGGAAATGGGTATCTAAAACATGTACAGAAATAGACAGATCAGGAATCCACCTCGGCCTACTGCTTATCCACCGGAGCATGCTGGCTCTACTTCTTGATATCTAACATCTTGGCCTCAGCTTTCCAAGATTCCCTTTGCTTAGCCCGGTGTTCAGATTGAAGGGTTGCTTGATGAAATGACCGATTTTGCCTCTCATAATCGCAGTGAAGCTCGGCCAGCTCTGCCTCATTCCTTTCTGGCTGGATGTCATCTCTTGCATTAGAGCTTGAGCTCGTGCAAGTAATCACATGGCCCTCTTAGCTTTTGTTGCACGATCACGAAGAGAGGCCATCTGATGACACATGGCCATGTTGAATTTGAAAGCCTACAGATTGAAAAGTCCAAGTTAGAAAATGATCATGCTAGTCAACACAAGAAAAGATGAAAGAAATTGATTACCTCGGCCTAAAGAGCGGACCCCTTGGTGATCAGGATATCCATGGGCATTGAAGCCATCAGAGAAAGGCTGCCACCTGGGCAGGATGCAACAAACTGCCCTAAGACCTTGTCACGCATAGCAGAGCTCGGTTGATGTTGAGGGCAAACAGGAGAAACCTCCTCAACACCAGCCTTGAGGTCCTTCGAAGCTTGAGGAGTTGGGAACATAGATGGAGGGGTAGAAACATTGGGTAAGTTAACCGCTGGGGCGACAGAAGTAACAATACCAGCAGAGGGGGCAATTGAAGAAGGAGAAGAAATAGTTACATCAGCAGCATGATAAGCAAAGGTCCCCTTGTTTCACACCTTGGAAGCCTGCGATGCGAGGAACGCCCTCTTGGACCTAAGTAGGGAAGGGGACGGAGTAGAAACAGATGAAATCCCAGCTGGAACAGTTGGCTTCCCTTTCTCTGGAGCAACAAAAGAGATTCCCCGGGACAATCAGGCAAAAGGGGGAGGGGTATGAGCTTACTGGGCTTCATAGGGAGTTATAGCAACAACAAAAACTGTTAAAAAAAAGATAGGATATCAGAACCAAGCTAGCTAATGAAAAGAAACAAGGTTGTTCAGTCCGATTTTACTTACGAGGAGTGGCGGAAGAGAATCCCTGTCCCACGAAGGCTTGTCATTGAAAGCGGTCGGGACCTCAAACTCGTACCCGTCGATAAAGATCAAGTTTCCCCAACCATCCCCCGATATAATCCATTCCTCTTTCCAGACAAGGTCCATCTTGGAAGCACCGGGAACGATAAAGTTGAGCTTGTTCTTGGCTTTAGTATAGAACTGACATCTGGGGCCGCCAGATAGGCTGCCAATCTGGAAGAGGTAGACCAATTCCTCCGCTCCGGGCTCCTTAGTAACCTTACTCAGCTCGCACTATTCCCCCCAAGCACGAGGAAGCCGATTAGATGTCTCTAAAAGTCAGGCGTCAACTTGAGATGAGCTAGTTGTAAGGCATTGAGAGCTCATCGAAGGGTAGGGTGAAGGGGAAGCCTGGCCCCATTCTCGAGAGTCGCGACGTGAATTTGAAGCACGCCTTTAGAAGGATTGAGATGTCATAATTCTTGGGGGGGAACAGAGATGGAAATGTTGTCAGGGATGCCATACTTGACCTTCAAACGATCAATCGACTTCGGGTCAGTGGTAGAATCCGGGATGACCCTGAAGTCGTAGGGAGGAAGTCTCTCCGGAAAGGGAACAGCAACCGTAACTTGATCCCTTCCAGCTGTAGTTCTCTCGGGTTCCCTATCAAAATCTTTGTTTACCAAGTTCAAAGGGCCATTAGGCCTATTAGAGAACCCGGTTCTAATAGCCACATTCCTATTTGATCGGCGACGTTTCCGGTTAGAAGTAGAGTCATCGCTCTCAAAGTTTTTTCGCATTCATTTCCCATAGGCAAGACTAGTAACCTCCTCACCATCTACGATAGAGTCAACCGAGTCATGGCTGGCTTTCGACATGGTTGAGAAAGGTTTCGAGTTAGACGAAAGTAAAGATAGAAGCGTTGCTTGAGAAGGGAAAGAAAGAAAAGATTTTTCTCTTCAAAGATTTGAAATCTGAAAGGAAGAAAGTGTTAAGAAGATAATAGAGCGACTGGGTTTAAATAGGGATGAATGGGGTGACAACCCACAACGTCGGTAACGTAAAAGCAAGATCTTCGGTGAAGAATACCTCGAATCTCTGGGACTGGAGTAACGCTGCCGGATTATTTTGAAAAACGGACCGTTCCTTGCTCGCCACATCTCTCATGCTTTTAATAAGAGGATTTTCACCAAGGTTCGAGTAACAAAAAAGGATGGAAAATTTCCCAATTAAAACGGGAAGTCTGACTCCAACCCCAACTCAATCACCGGTGTTCAAGTCAGAGAAGACTTCTGTTAATAGCCAAATTTGGCTAGGGACCAAAGGAAAATTTTTCACTCTCCTAGCCAAGGTCCAAATCAGAGATTACCTAGCATGGTACCGAGGTTCCCGGGGTTGAGCCATTGGGAGACCCCGCAGAAGCGAGGAAAGGTCGTCGCGCCTTAGGAACACCCTAGGTGAAGCTAGACATGATTATATCGAGCTCCTTACATTGAAATAAGAGCCCAAGGCAAGACCGATACAGGACGACCCAGGTTTCCCGAGATCGAAATTATCTTGTAACCTCCCCAAAAGTCTGCCATCCTCTCCAGACACATAGATATACCTATAAGGCATCAAGCTCATACTATAATGTCGCTCCATCTCGCTGGGGGGAGAAGAAAATCTATCTACACAGGTTGGAGGAAGCTCATAGAAGCTCCGTCATCACTAAAAGGCACTAACATGGTCATTTCAAGCTCTAAAAGAGACTTGGAAAGGTCAAATCAAACACCTAATATCAAGATAAAAGCTTGGATCTACCTCGTACTTTGAAACAGTGAACATCATATTCGGTGACCTCCATGACGCATCTCACCAGGGTAATATATAGGATCGCCTTCACTCTTTAAATTGCATTGAAACACAACGTACGTGTAGGGCAAGTGATTGAGTCCAAATAGGAAACAAACTTATCTCTATCCTATATATTCTTGATTTTGTCATTAAGTGAAAGTCAATGACATTCAAACAGAAAATCCTGCCCAATAAGAAGGGATTTGATTCAAAAAATATCGGCGGGAGGATCACGAGTTTAACCTAGTTGGACTATACATAAATACGCACAAGCATGCACGAGAGTGGGGGATCGAATCAGAGAGAAAGAATAGGAGAGCAAACTTTGGCCTAAATTCTGTGGTGAGAACACGACCACCTTCATTATATACTTCTCGATAGGTATGAAGCCACCACACCCATTGTACCCAAGAGAGACTGAGAGCATCTAAATGATTTCTATATACACCATATGATTCAATAGTAAAATAGTATCATTTTCCCTCGTGTATCTTAATATTTCGAGTTGTCATTCACCATCATACTCACTATCAAATATACAAACCAGGTACCAAAGGTACCAACCCCAGCATCTACGTCCGTGGTAGTGGTCTCGAGGGTGCTAACTAAAATTTCTCACCCCGAGCAATTTTTTGGTTAACAATAACTAATATACTACATTTGATATGCTCTCCCTGATGGGACGCTCCCCATGATGGGACTCTCCCTCTGATAAAAATTCTTTTGAAGCAATCTTCTTGATTGCTAAGCTGATGCATGTAGATGTTCATTTCATGAAATAACATCATAAAAGATTGGGAAGAGTATAAGAAAAGACTTGCTTTATAGTATAATATCCATATGGAATATTTTCATAATCATTTCAACATATTCTGATTGATAGACAAACATACCATTTGATCTATGCTCGATCTTCAGGTCGAGATAGTATTTTCTTTCTCATTTCTTTATGAAGACACATGAGTATATAATATTATTTATTATATCCTTATCTTATCGGATACTAGCTGAGATGGTTATATCACATCCATTCATATTGTTTTTAATCCATATAAGGATTTTTGTATGTTAATCAAATACAGATTACGAGATCTCGATTTATATGCTTCTAACATTTTAAATCCTTCAAGGATTATAAATATTTGTATTGAGTGAATCATATAGATAAATGATTACTACATCCAGAAGACATATTTTGAGCCTTTCAAAGGCAACCAAAGATGTTAAAAATTCAGAACGTAATCGTATTCATCAGTAATGAATACCAAGTTTCTGTAAGAAACCTTTTACTATGAGTTGTGTCTCATATCTCACAATCTCGTTTTCTCATTATGTTTTCATATAAAGACCCATTAGTATCCAATTAGTTTGACATCTCCGTGTGTCTGGAGTACTATTGGTCTAAATACTTTATGTTTGGCTTATGAAGTCAATTCTTCTTGAATTGCTTTTTTGCATTTAGCCAATCATGCATTTCTCTACAATCATAATTCTCATTTATAATTTTAGTAGATTTACTGTGTATAAAAATACATCATCAATGATTTTTTTCTTATGATTCCATATTTCTCTCATATGATTTATAGAAATCTTCCCAATTTATATACTCTTGTATCTTTGTTGAGATTTCTTCCATATCAATGGATTTAGTCACTTCATAGACTTGTATAGAAACTTTCTTAATTTCAATATACTTGTTTCTCTCTTGAGATATATCAAACTCTTATAGAGTTGATTTAGAGAAATTTGATTTATTCATAACTCGAGTTTTGTTACAATATGATCCTGATAACAATACATTTCAAAGGTTCATAAGCTTATGATATGTATTAGATGATTTATTTGTTGCTCTTTACTCTGATCGTTTTTCAAGAACAATCACTCGATCGGGGTTTATGAGATACAACTTATAAAATCTTGCTCACCTTTAATATACCAGATTAATAATCATCTAATGATCAATTATCTTTTGTATTTGACAGATACGAAGATTGAAATGAGACACACACACACACACACACACACACACACACACACACATATATATATATATATATATATATATATATATATATATATATATAACTGAACTAGTATCTCTATTTTGTATATAAGTAACCTTTTATTTACTCTTCTCTTCTAGAGAAACTTTTCCATTTAGAAATTAATCAATATGATAATATGCAGATTGTCAATAAAACTATAAACTATCAGAAGTTTAAATAATATAATAGCAGATTAATCAAATTCAATATTAATTTCATAATTATATAGAAGCCTTATCTGGAGACGTTTGATAAGCGATTCTTTTGATCCGTTCTGATTATGAGTATATTAGAAAACTAGATGTTTGAACATCGTTCCCACCTGCTTTGCAATATTCATAAAATATTTAGTAATATGGAGATGTTTTGATAATACTCAAACATGTGATCATCTCGTAGATGCATCAATTAGAACCATATAATAATAAAAGGGTTCATTTTGTGGATAAATATGTCCATATATATCCCTTGAATTATTTGTAAGAATGTTAAGGATTCAAAACTAATTTTTAGAATAAGATGGTTTTACTGCTAATTCCCTCTGTGAGCATACAATACACATGTTCTCATTGGATAAAGAATCTTCTAGTTCTTTAATGGATATCCATGAGAACTTTCAATGATTCTACTCATCATTTTAGATTTTGAGTGACTGATACGGCCACACCAAAGTACAAACATTTTGGGATTTAGGAACTTTTGATTCATAACTGGATAAACATTTACACTCTTTACAATAGTGTAATATAATCCAGATGATAAAGCACGTAACTTTTCTATAATGAATTTCTGGCCTGAATTATGAGAAGTAATGCATATATAATAAATATTCTCATTACTCATATTTTCAAAATGATATCAATTCCTCTATACATCTTTGAAACTAAGCAGATTCCTTAATATTCTGCTTGAATGATATAAAGTATCATCGATACACAATTAAATACCATATGGTAATAAGATTATGGCTCTTCTAGAGCCTTTAATCAGATTCGCTAGATCTGATCTGGTATTAATCTTATATTCCCTTGAACTAAGCATATTCCTTTATGTTCTGCTTGAATAATGTCAAGTATTATTGATACATAATTTAGTATTGTTTGATAACAATGCTCTTCTAAAGCTTTCTATCAAATACGTTGGACTTAATACAGTATTAACATTTGCTCTGAACAAAGTCACATTCATAAAATATTTCTGACTCCGCAGAAACTGTATGAGTCGTTGCACTCTCGGCAAGACATATATTTCCCTTTTGAGAATTTTATGGACATTATGAGTAATGTTATTTTATATCTTATCTGAAATGATAATAATCTCTCTATTTTTTTTTAAATAGGTTTATTCTATTAACCATTTTCTCTTGTCATTTACAAATATCCACTCATGGAATATGTTTTGATAACTCATGAATATAAATATATCCAAATTTACTCTCTTGATATTGCTCCTTCATGAGCAAATATAAAATGGATAAAACATCATTTACAATGTCATTATACGTAATATTAGGATTTTAAATCCTTTTATGATACTCTCAGCATCTTACTGGATGTGTAAATATTTTTCTGAAATAAATGATATGCTAGGATCTTAAATCTCCCTTTTGATACTTACAACATCCAATTGGATGTATATGAAATAGATAAAATATTATTTCCAATTTCATTATTCGTTAGGATCTTATATCCTTTTTAACGATACTCACAACATCATACTGAATGTGTATGAAATTGATAAAATATTATTTCCAATTTCATTATTCGTCAGTATCTTAAATCCTTTTTATCGTACTCACATGATCTTGTTGGATGTGTAGATCATTTTTCTCAAATGAATGACATGTAAACATATCACTTCATATATATGAGATACCTTCATATTATGAACGAGTTTGAAACCCTAGGTTCCAAATAATGAAATATGTCTTTCATGAATATAACATTGGATCCAGAACTCCAGGTTCTCATCGGTTTTCAAAACCGTACCGTATGGTATTCATGTATATACTACTAGATCCAAAATTCTAAGTTCTCATCGGTTTTCAAAACTGTGCCAACTTTAATATCATAATTCCATGAACTATAAGTTCTGGTTAGTCGATCTAACCAATCTCATTTATTGCGTATAAATAATACGAATATTTAAAGAGCATACTAATTAAACAATTTATTTGGAAACACAGCATAAGCCAGCCCTAAGACACGGCCTAAGCCAGTCCCGAGACATGACATAAGCCAGTCTCATATATTGTTTAAAAATAAATGTTGAATATTTAAACAATTTATCTAGAGACACAACATAAGTCAGTCCTAAGACATGGCCTAAGCCAGTACCTAGACATAGTATAAGTCAGTCTCATATATTACATAAAAATATATTATTTCAAATAAACAAATCCATAACTATATATATGGGTTCCGTTGACGACATAAGCCATCATGTTATACGGAACTGAATATAGATCCAAAATGTTGAGATGTAAAACATGTGCATAAACATAAATGATTTCAAATAAACAAATCCAAAATTATATATATATATATGTGTGTGTGTGTGTGTGTGTGTGTGTGTGTGTGTGTGTGTGTTTCGTTGAAGGCATAAGCTATTTTGTTATACGTAACTGAATATAGATAAAAAATATTGAGATGTAAGATATGTGCATAAACATAAATAATTGCAATTAAATAAATCCAGAACTATGTATTTATGTTTCGTTGACGGCATACGTCATCTTGTTATACAGAACAAAATGTTGAGATGTAAATAAACCACCCATAAGGGGATCCTTTTTACAGAATAGATTTTTCGTGCTGATAACGTGTTGAAAATTAAAGAGAAAAGAAGAAGAACAATTGAAGATCAGAGGAAGAAATAAAATGAGAGAACAATGAGACGAGAGAGAGAGAGAGTTATATTCTGATATCGATATATGAGGCAAGAGTTTTACAAAAAGATAAACCTCTTATTTGTAGTGGTAATGGCTTTGCTAAAACCACTTGATGCACAATAAGTAGAGATTATGCGGTCAACTTACAAGAAGGCCATCCACTTGGGGTGATGATAACGATAAGAGAATCCAAGGTGGGATCTATTATAATTACAAGCGGTGGTGAAATACTGAAATATCCATCTAATATAACAACAAACCACATTTCTTGTTTTTCTTTTCTTTTTTCCGTGCTGTTCTACAATAGTCCAATGTTTAAAAAGTTTATTGGGTTTAAACCATACAATATATAATATAATTTTATTCATTTATAATTAATATATCACAAAATTAATATACAAGTTATTCTATGTAGCATTATTATCTCAAATGTATAACCTCGATAAGTTAATATTAAAAAAATTAACAATTCCTTTTATAAAGTAAATTTTGACAATCCCAAAATCAATTCCATAAAAAACCGTAAAATAAATTGCACAAATCCAAATAAATTACAGTATTCCAACTCAATTGCAATAATCCATGTTTTCTCCTTCAATCAAAATCACATCAATTTCTGTAAAAATTAAAATAAAAATTAAAATTAAAATTAAAAAAGTATTTCAATCGATAAAAATGGAGCAAATTCACTCAATCTCCGTCGTTGATAGAGCAAATGTGCAATAGATAGAACGTTGCTTCAAAGGAGTGCCTTCATCTTCAAAAACGGAGTCGTATATGTGACAATGGAGTCACAAATCCATCATCTTCTCATCTGCACATCCACCTCTATCGCACCCACCACAACCATCACATCTATCTTCATCGTCTTGATAGGATTCTTCTATATTTTAAAAATAAAAGCACAAGAAATCGATAAAAGAAGAAAAGAATAGCAAAAAGAAAAGAATTTAGAGAGAATAAATAATTCAGAGAGAATAAATTATAGAAATTCTACTTATTTTATTATAATGAATGATAGTCTCTTATATAGGGAGATAACAAACCTAATTATTTAAGGAAAATAAACTAATCAGGAAAACCTAAACCTAAAATAAAAAAGGAAAGCAATTTATAATAGGAAAATAAACCTAAATAATATAATACAATTTATAATAGAAAAATATAACTAATTAATATATAACTCCTAACATACTATTATTCCTAATTAATATTGGTATCCTAACATTCACCCCTCCTTTGAAGACAACTTGTCCTAAAGCTAAAAATCTTGTTTTTCTTGTAACAGTAGCCTATTGAACTCGCCTCGATCAACAAGGACTGCGAGTAATGATCTATATCCAGTTAATTTGACAGCCTGATCATTCCAAGAAAACTACATTGTGAGCTTCGAAAAATCTCATAAGATAGAACCTAAGGATTGCAACCATTCTGCTCCCAACACAATATCACAACCACTAACATGTAATAAGTAAAAATCCAATTGAAATTGGAAACCTTAAATGTTCGTAGGAACATCATAGCATTTACCATAAATGCTAATTACTCCTTCATCCCCCACTGTAACTTTGAATTGATCAACAGAAGTTATTTTGCAACCACATTGTTTAGCCAAAGTCAGATTCAAAAAATTATGAGTTGAACCTGAATCCACAAAGATAGTGATACCACGTTCTCTTATAGATCCTTTAAGACGCATGGTATTTTGCAAAGATAATCCAGTGAGAACCTTCAAGGATATATCTACTATTGGTGATGTGTCCTTAACTTCATCTTCAAGATTTGCATCATCTGTACCACCAGCTTCTAGTAGTAATAATTGAGGTTTTTTACAGTGGTGTCCAGGTTTGAATTGTTCATCGCAATTGAAATAAAGACATTTTGCATGTCTTTCTGATTATTCAGTGGATGTGAGGCGTTTATAAGGTGGTAATCCAGGAGGAGCTGAGCCTAATAAAGATGATGATGATGTTGCCATAGTTGTTGTAAGCGATGGTGTTGTTTTAGAAGAATCGAGTAGAACAAGAGTGGACTTGATAAAAGTTGAAAGAGACTCGCCTTTACGAGTTGTCACAATGATGAATTCCTCCTAGAACCTTGCTTGCTCAAAAGCTTGTAAAAGACTACTGGGTTTCAACAATTGGATTCCTGCTTTTATATCGTCAATCAACCTAGAGAGAAAGCAATTAATTAGGAAAGATTCAATGAAATCTCTAGTTCTATTTGCTAACCTTTCAAATTGTAATTGATATTCCCTAACGGCCCCTATTTGTCATAATTTGGAAAGACTTCCACCGGTATCAGCTTCTTCTAATGATCCAAACCGAGTTTGTACAACCCTTGTAAATTGTACCCAAGTCATCTGTCCTATGGAATGCTATAACCATTGAAACCAAGGTACAACATCTCCTTCTAAATGTGTAGTGGCTAAATATAGCAACTCTGTTTCCTTTAATGCAAAAACTTTTTGATATTGCTCACACCTAAACACCCAACTTGATAGGTTATCACTAGAAAAAACTGGAAAAGTGATTTGTATGTTACAAGGTTGAACAAGAGCACCTTCAACACGTGGCGGCCCTGGGTCTACTTGGTGTTGATTATGGATAATTGGTGGTTACCTTACATTGCCAATCTCCAATCATTCACTGATTATACGCAGTAATTCTTGCATGCCGGCTGTCTGTTAAGACAAGACTTCAACCTTTCCATCAAGTTGTTTGGAAATGGTTTCTAATTTTTCTTCTAACTCTTTAATAGTCACGATGACCAAGAAAGATTCTCTGATACTAGATGATAGAATTCTTCTATATTTAAATAAATAAAAGCACAAGAAATCGATAAAAGAAGAAAAGAATAGCAGAAAGAAAAGAATTTAGAGAGAAGAAAGAATTTAGAGAGAATAAATTATGGAACTTTTGCTTATTTTATTATAATGAATGATAGTACCTTATATAGGGAGATAAAAAACCTAATTATTTAAGAAAAATAAACAAATCAGGAAAACCTAAACCTAAAATATAAAAAGAAAGCAATTTATTATAGGAAAATATACCTAATTAATATTGTTGATGGTGATTTTTGGATCGTATAAGATTGATCACGCTTCTAATGAGTTTTATAGATTGTTGAAGATGTTATAGAGAAAATAGAAAAAAGAGAAGAAAACATGCACACAAAACCCCAAGGTGGGGAAATATCCACGGTTGCCTGTGACGGTGAGAAGAAATCACTATGATAAAACAATTACACACTCAATCTCCCACTTTTGGCGTATCTCTCACTTTCTTGTATATTTTCTATGTGGTGCTCTCTATGTGTCGTTCTCGTATATCTCTTGTTATAATGAGATTATGGGTCTATTTATATGTGTATAGAACCCTAATCATTGTTATACAAATAAGAAAATGTGATAGTGTTTAATTAAGACTGGTTACTTGTTGAAGTCGTCTTTGTCTTCTTTCCTGATTCCGATATCTTCTGCATTGAATTAGAATCTTCATAGAATTCTAGTTGAATAGTCCGTTTATGACTTATTTCCTGATCGGCGTGCAGTCTTCTAAAAGAGCATATTTGTTGCTTGATTTGGACTCTCTGACATGTAGAAGGAAATAGTAATATTTCCTTAATGGAATGTTGTTCTAGATTCCTTGTTTAAGTAAGATAATTCTTCTTCGTATTTGAGTCGTAGTTGCTTTTTATATCTCCCACGCATTGTTCAACTGACCAATTGTCTGATCCCGATCAGACTTCTTTTATCTTGATTGGATGGTCCCGACCAAGTCATCTCTACCAAATCAGCTAATTTCCCCGATCAGGTTATTTATGCCGATCAGTTAGCTTCCCTGACCTTCTTGGGTAATCTTGACTAGGTATTGAGATCATCTATTAATTGCCTTTCGATTGATCTTTCTTGACTAATGTGACATGGCATATCTAATCATACTGACTTGTCATGCTATCAAAAAATCCTTATAACAATACCCCCTCAAATCTGTGAAATAAGCTCTTGACGGCTCAACGAAGGGGATTTGAATAGTTTTGATTTTTTTGATGCTTTCGAACTTAGTGCTCTAACCCGATCGAGTATCTTTATTAAACTTATCGGTTTCTTTTTTTTTTATTGGTTAAACTGATCAAGTGTCTTATTAAACTAATCAGTCTTGGACTCCTTAACTTTTTGCTCCCTTGTAGCTGGACCATTCGATGTCTTGGCTCTTTGCTCAGAATAATCTTTTTCTTTTGGACTAGTCGGTGTCCCGGCTCTTTGTTCAAGATAATTCCCGACTGTCTTAATTCGGTCGGTGTCCTAGATTTTGCCTAGGATAATTTTCGACTTTTTTTTTCTTTTAGACTAGTCGATGTCCCTGCTCTTTGCTTATGATAATTCCCGACTGTCTATATTCAGTTGGTGTCCCAGTTTTTTACCTAGGATAATTCCTGACTTTTTTTTTTCTTTTGGACTAGTCGGTGTCCCAGCTCTTTACTCAGAATAATTTCCAACTGTCTTAATTTGGTCGGTGTCCTGGCTTTTTGCTCAAAATAATTCCCGACTGTCTTGATTCGGTTGGTGTCACGACTCTTTGCTCAGGATAATTCCCAATCGTCTTAATTCAGTCGGTGTCCCATCTTTTTACCTAGGATAATTTTCAACCGTCTTTATTGGAACACCATTCTTGGCTTATTTTGTTAATTGATCTGAAAATTAACAACATCAAAATATAGAACAATTAGAAAAACTGAGAATAAAAAATAAACTGAAAATATCATAAACAAAAACTGAAAGCAATTAAGTTATCTCTCTGAAGAGTAGGTTTGTTTTTTAGTTGGACCAGTCGGTGTCCCAGCTCTTTTCTCAGGATAATTTTCGACTGTCTTGGTTCGATCGGTGTCCTGACCTTTCACTCAGGATAATTCCCGACCACTTCTTTTTTTTTAGGCTAAGTTCCGTTATCCATTAGCTTGTGTAGGGTCTTTAAAAGATAATAATGATCGTCCCTTCGCCGCTGTCTCGACTCGGGCTTCGCTTCTTTTCCATTGGCCTATCACCCCAGTTAGGGTCCTTTTGCTGATCGTCTGTCATTTGCCATGTTGCTGCTTCACGAGTTCTTTTTTTTTTTTTAGAACTCTGTTTACAACACCTAGCACCTTTTTCTTTTTTTTTGGGCTTGCTAGAGTTTCTCGGCGTTTCGTCTGTTTATGTTGTAGTCGCCAGGATGTTCTTGACTGTTATGGATGTGACCCATTATAATAACTCAGCTTTGAAGCTTTGGGTATTTTTTTCGTAATATTCTTCAGCTGGATTTGATCAAGACCGTAACTTTTACTACGGGTCTTGTAGTTGATCAACATCGGAATTCCTTTTGTGGTCTGTTCATGAGGGTTCCTTGAAGTTGAATTCTAGCACCCCTCCTTCTAACGCCAGTTGTTGACGGTGATTTTTGGATCGTATAGGATTGATCACGCGTCTAACAGATTTTTATAGATTGTTGAAGATGTTATGGAGAAAATAGAAAAAGGAGAAGAAAACACGCACACATGAGTTTACGTGGTAAAACCCCAAGGTGGGGAAACATCCACGGTTGCCGGTGACAGTGAGAAGAAGTCACTATGATAAAACGATTACACACTCAATCTCTCATATTTGGCATATCTCTCTCTTTCTTGTATATTTTCTATGTGGTGCTCTCTATGTATCGTTCTCGTATATCTCTCGTTATATTGAGATTATGAGTCTATTTATATATGTATAGAACCCTAATCATTGTTATACAAATAAGGAAAGGGGATAGTGTTTAATTAAGACTGGTCACTCGTTGAAGTCGTCTTTATCTTCTTTCCTGATTCGGATATCTTATGCATTGAATTATAATCTTCATAGGATTCTAGTTGAATAGTCCGTTTATGACTTATTTCCTGATCGGCGTGCAGTCTTCTAGAAGAGCAGATTTGTTGCTTGATTTGGACTCTTTAATATGTATGAAAAAATAATAATATTTCTTTAATGGAATGTTGTTCTAGATTCCTTGTTTAAGTAAGACAATTCTTCTTCGTATTTGAGTCGTAGTTGTTTTTAATATCTCTCACGCACTGTTCAACTGACCAATTATCTGATCCCGAACAAACTTCTTTTGTCCCGATCGGATGGTCCTGACCAAGTCTTCTCTACCTGATTGGCTAGTTTCCCCGACCAGGATATTTGTGCCCGATCGGTTAACTTCTCTGGCCATCTTGGTTAATCTTGACTAGGCCTTGAGATCATCTATTAATTACCTTTGGATTGAACTTTCCTGACTAATGTGACGTGGCATATCTAATCATATTGACTTGTCATGCTACCAAAAAATCTCTATAACAAATATAAAACAATTTATTCTAGAAAAATATAACTAATTAATATATAACTCCTAACATGCTAATATTCCAAATTAATATTGGTATCCTAACACGTCTACCTAGTAGCCTCCATTGTGAGTCAATCGGACCTCCATCATCTGCTCATCTGCGTTAATCGCACCTCCACCATCTCGCTAAGATGGAACCACTCAATCTGCATCTAGATGGAGCGCTCTCAAAGATGGAGCACCATCTCCATCTCAGTGAGACAGTGTTCTGCTTGGAGCAAATTTTCAACTCTCTAGGTTGAAGTTCTGATCTCTCTCTTTTTCTTTTTTTCTTTTTTTAAATGGATGTGGTTAACTGGTTGTGGAATTGTTGGATTTGGGTTTTTATTTGTGGATTTGATTTTTGGTTGTTGTTTGAGGATTTGAGTTTTGGTTTTTGATTTGTGGGATTGAGCTTTGATTTTTGTTTGTTAAGTTTACTTTTGGATTGTGTTTGGCGTTGAGAAAATGAAAGAGAAAAAGGAAAAAAAATGATTGATTTTGGTTTTTTGTTTTCTTTGTCCTTTCTGTTTCGTTTGTAACCATGAACACTTTAGTCATTGAGGGTTAAAATTGTGGTCAACAGATAGATTTAATAGAAGTCAACTAATGACAAGGGATATTTGTACAATTATGGATAAAAGTTCCAGTTGTATGTAATTATATCTAAAATCAGGGGATGTTGGTACAATTAGTCCTACAATATATAATATAATATAATTTTATTCATTTATAATTAATACATCACAAAATTAATATACAAGTTATAATGTTTAGCATTATTATTTCAACTCTATATATATATATTTGTATAACTCGGTAAGTGAATATTCAATAAATTATACTTTTATATAATAAATTTTGACAGTCCCAACTTAAAATAATAAAAAAAAAATTATATAACATTTTTATAAGTATTGCCCCGACTAAAATGACTGTTTTTACCAATTTAATGCTATATGCAAGCATATCTAAATTTACATTCTACAACAATTATTGTGTTTAAATACTAACACATACAATTCTTAACCACATAAAGACAGTGTGGTTTGATGGCAAAAGGTGCAAGTTCTTTTAACGATTTCCTAGATTCTCATTTTTCTTTCCTTTCCGTTACATTTTAGGAGTTTTTTTTTCCTATACCGTTACATTCTACGATAATACGATGTTTAAACTGTTTGTTGTGTTTAAAACCTATTAAATACATAATATAAGTTTATTCATTTATAAATAATATTTCACAAAATTAATACACAAGTTATAATGTCTAACGATATTATTTCAACTATATATATATATATTTTATAACCTTTATAAGTTAATATTCGATAAATTAATAATTTCTTCTGTATAATAAATTTTGACTATCCAAACTTAAGATAAAAAAATGGTACATCATTTTTACAACTATTGTCTGGCCGAATGAGTGTTTTTACATGTCATTAATACTATACAAGCTTATCTCAAATTCTCAATTTACATTTACTACAATTGTTGTTTAAATACAAACATATACAATTTCTAAGCGTATATACCAAGACAATGCTCCTTGATGGCAAAAGTTGCAAGTTCCCTAAGCAACGGCCTAGGTTCGAAGTTCGAACCCTCTTTTGGGCTTAGACCGACGGTCCTTGGTCTCTATCAATTTCTGTGGGCTGTGGCCCAACAAATAATACTCTAAAATAATGTTTACAAAGCCCATGCTTCGACCCTATTGTTAAATAGCTAGATATTTCTGTACAAGATATTTTATTTTATTTTTTCAATATACATACATAGCCAGCTGCAGTAGATAACTCGAAACTATGATATTGTCAAGCTGAAAGAACTCTCTTCAACACTAGGACAGTATAGATGGTGGTTTTTATAACATTTCCAAATGATAGTTTTGAATTTGATAAATCAATTCAACATTTAATGTTGATAATTGGTGAATCAATCGTACTTTTTTTATTTTACATTTGATGAAAATTCTCAATTAATATGGTACATGTTTGTAATTGCAGTGTCTTCTATTTGGACGGAATATTACCGAGTTGAATGTGCACTTTTACTACTAGGCCACGTGGTAATGGTATTAACACCTACATTAGGATTTAGGAGTTCAAGAAAAGGTAAATTAACATTTTTTTTTTGACGATTGTGGGATGGCATAATACAAGTATACAACTAACATTTAGATGAAAAAACAAATCTAGACGTCCGTGTGAGAAAATACCCATAATACACACATCAAGTTAGCTACTATGATGAATATGTATTATTATATATTTAATTTTCTGAGAATAAGATAATATGTGTTTTTTCTTTGTTCTTTTTTTATATTATGTGCTAGTAGATAAAAAGTTTGAGATCTCCTAATGTTGTTGGCCGGGCCATCTCACCATCATATATATATTAAGGGCAGCATCAACTATCTAATCTTGTCTATTACAGAATAATTCAATTATCAAACAATAATTGTTTCATGAAAATAAATAAATAAAAAGTCCATATTATATATGATTGTTTATAAAATATAGATATATAACCATAAACTGTGTTCCATTTTTTTTTCCGGCTTCATGAATCTCAAAATAGTTGCATTTTGATCTGCATCATTGTGCAAATAATAATAATTATGAATAAAAGACAGAATATCAAGTTGTGATTTCTAATTCAATTCACAACAACTTGTCAGATTGATAGAGAGGAGCTTGTCAGCTTAGCTAAGGAAACTGCCTGGGAACCAAACAAGGGTACCTTCTAGCTTGAAAACCTCTTGCATAAAGACTCAGGCAAGTCATCCTTGGCTATCAGACAATACTCTTACCTTCATGTAAGACCTCTCTCCTTAAACAGCAACAACACATGCATGATATCGTATCGTTTGATATATATATATAATTTTGAGGTATCGATGTTCGATGGATAAATGAGGAAGAGAAGCCTAGCATGAGAGAGAAGAGCCAGTGAAGCTAGCCAAGGTGACTGCCTGATATATAACCCAGCAAGGGTTTTATAAATATTTTTAACATTTTGATGAAGCCACTAGAAAGGATCTCAGGCAAGTCATCCTTGGCTACCAAACCAGACTCTTATCTTCATGTTAGAACTCTCTTCCTCTCAAATATTTCTTCTTCATGTTGCACCCAAATGGGATGCCACTACAATGTCTTCAACTCTTTATTTATAGCCAATTGAAGGATATAGCTAGAGTGATCAGATTCCGATCACCACATATAATTGAGGTATGATCATCATCTCTCATTTTATTCCTTTTTATACATTTATTTATTTAATTTCTAGCACTTATCAAGTGCATTATTAACCTGGACACATAATATATAATTGGAATAGATTCTTCCATAAGTTGCAGTAGTACTACTGACCCCATACATGCATTTCAACTAAAATCTCTTTCCAAATCCCACATACAGAATTTCCATTGGTAAAAGAAATTAAAGGCCTAGCTTCAAGGTTTTCGATCAATCTGCAAATTAAAGTAAACCCACATTTGCAGAAGGGGGACTTGCTTCTGGCTTTTAATTCCTATACCAAATTAATGGATGTAAGGGAAAAAGGCTGTGAGAGTCATTACAACATTAATATATGCAGGTAAAATAAGATTACATATTGTTGGTATCAAAATTTTACACGTGTACACAAGGTATCGTCCACTTTGAACTATCAAGCCTCATGATTTTGTTCTTGTAAAAGGGAAATTGTGAAGGTGAGGCTATTTTTACTTATTTATACCATAAACTTCCTCGACTTCAACTAATATGGGAGAAAATCCGGCCCCTAACAACATATATTATATCTAATGTTATTAAATTAGTTTCTGTGACCTCACAAACAAGTAATCCTAAGCAAAGGAAATTAATGTGAGCTAGTTAGGGTTCATGCATGATGCATGTAATGATCTTTATCTACATGTATGGGCTTCTGACCTCTTTTTCTTTTTTATGGGAACTTATCTTATTCTTGACATTATATGATTTGGACATTACATAAAAGAAAAAAACAACATGATCAAGAAAAGATGTTATATGTCACAATGTCATATGATAAAGCCTCTATTTTCCTCACACAACCATTGACCCATGACCAAATTCCTTTCTCTCTCATATCCTTTTGCTATTATTCACTTATTGGGGACATGATTCTAGTGCCGACGTCCATACATTCAAGATGCTTCCCCCAAAGGTCAGCTCCTTTGCATGCCCTTTGACACTAAACAAAGGTCTTTTCTGTCACACCATTTAATACATGTAAATATTTAAAAGCAATTCGGTTCATAAAATAAATCACATTTACATCAAATCCGGTTATATTGTCATTTATAAAATATCTTCTTACAACTATAATTTAATATAAAAATATTATTTCTAAAAGATCCTTACATTTAATTTCTTAAAATACAAGACTTTATAATTGAAAATAAAATTTACCTATTACACCTATAACTTGAACGCCCAATATATCATAAACTCTAATAATATATACTTAATCAAACTCAACATCAATAAGGAATTTTTTTTATCCACCTATAGTAAAGGAATGGATGAACAAAGAATTGATTTTATGAATTCTAAATACTTTCAGGTATGTTTACTTTCATTTTCATTATTGTTTTGTGATTGAAAAAAAAAATTGTTGCAGTTGTAATCTTGTAGAAAATTTTTTAGGGTGAAATTCATTTTAATCTCTCTAGTTTAACTTAATAGCCACATTGATCCCCTTATTTTAAGACTTGTCTCGTTTGGTCCTTTTATAACGATTTTCGTTGAAAGAGTGAAATCTGACATGGATAAAGGGTCAAGTGACCCTGTTGCCCCTGATTTTTGTTTTAAACAGGATTTTTTAATTTTAATAAATAAATTAGTTAATTGAACTTCTCTAAGATTCAACCCAAGTAAAAAAAAAAAAAAAAGAGCTTCAAACATCCACAACCAAACCACTACCACACCAAATTCAACATCATCATCATCATCTTCGAACCCAGTTCTGGGTTCAACATCAAACATCAAACATCATCATCTTCAACCAAACCCTAAACCTAGATTCAACCAACCTCAAAACCAACCCAATCAACCAAACCCATATTCAATCACAAACATCGTCAATTACAGAATATATATATATTTATATATATGAATACTGTTGGGATTTCTATACTACAACAAATATCACATACAATAGCAGTAAAAAAATGCTATCAAATGTAAACAATATCATTCAGTTAAATGTCATGACAATCGGTGTGATTAAAAGTATTATCTTTTCATAGCATTATTTGCATACTATAAATTTAATTTTTTTTAATGCTATAATTATTTTTATAGCACTTAAGTGATGTTATATCATTAATTAAAAATGTTATTATTGTAGTTATTATAACTTCTTAAAAATGCTATTATAATTATACCCAATATAAAAATTATATATTTTTATTATTTACTTAATTATTAATTCAAAAGGTTTAATTATTGACAAAAAAAATACAAACATTAAAAGAAAAAAAATATGAATATTTATTAATGAATCAAAATAATTACATGATTCGCATAACATATCAAACTTAGAAGGAAATTTCTATATACAAAGATTTGAATTTATTCTTATAAGAAAAAAATATTACACGAACAAGATTCTTTTTTTTAGCTAATTACAACAACATGATTTCTCCACCAATTTTCATTTTCTGCTTTTGACAAACCACAACAACCTTCATGGCTTCATCTTGATAACCAAAAACCTAAATGACATCAATAAAATAAGGTTATATTTAATAAAAAGCAAATAAACATATATGAACTTACATAGCCATCACAATTGTAAAATACATATTGTAGAGATTGTAACTAAAATGATCTAAGAAGAAAAAAAAATCATATAATCAAACTAACAAATAATATAGAGAAAATCATAAATATCTTACCAAGAAATATAACTTCACAATGGAAGACATATAATACTTTCACATGTAGATTCATAACCAAATTTTCTAACTGGAAAAAGAAAATTAAATAACCACATTTGTAATTAATCAAATAATTAACAAGAATTAAAACTGGGTTTAAAAAAAACAATGAATGAATGAAAGAGAGAAAAACCTTACCAAAAAAATATGATGTTTTTAATGAGAATAGAAGATGAAGACAAGTATTGATGCTTGAGAGCTATGTGGTAAAAGTAGGGATTTTGAGTGCGTGGTTTGGTGGCCGTAAAACAACTCTTAGAACAGATAAAGAGAATATATTTGAAAAAAAAATCATTTTTCCTCTTTATCATTGAAAAAAAATAGAGGGATAGAAATTTTTTCCACCCCTTTATCAAGTTTTTTAACATGTATTATAGCATTCTTAAATGCAATATAAATAATTTTATAAATTACTTAATTTTTTAAAAAATATATATATATATATATATATAATGTACGTTAAATTATATTTTTGTTAATAATAAATTAAAACACAATAATACTAATAATATGTTGAATATATATATATATATATATATATATATATATATATATATATATATATATATATGTATATGTATATATATATAATAGCTTATATGATTTCATGACATATAATAACATATGTAAAATGCTATTAAATTTAAAAAAAAAAAAAATTAACATTTTATCTATATAGTTTAATAACATTAAAAATGCTATATTATTGAAATCAAAACGCAATTTAAACTTAACTATTATCTATTACTACCTTTTTATAGCATTTTATTACTATTACAATATACAATAATATAGGTACATTTAATAGCATTTTTGAAAAGAATACAATAATACAATGCTATAAAAAGTCATATTTGTTGTAGCTTGAAAACCTCTTGCATAAAGACTCAGGCAAGTCATCATTTGCTATCAAACAATACTCTTACCTTCATGTAAGACCTTTCTCCTTAAACAGCAACAACACATGCATGATATCGTATCGGTTGATATATATAATTTCGAGGTATCGATGATCGATGATCGATGGATATATGAAGAAGAGAAGGCCTAGCATGAGAGAGAAGAGCCAGTGAAGCTAGCCAAGGTGACTGCCTGATATATAACCCAGCAAGGGTTTTATAAATATTTTTAACATTTTGATGAAACCACTTCAAAGGATCTCAGGCAAGTCATCCTTGGCTACCAAACCGGACTCTTATCTTCATGTTAGAACTCACTTCCTCTCAAATATTTCTTCTTCACGTTGCAACCAAATGGGATGCCACTACAATGTTTTCAACTCTCTATTTATAGCCAAATTAAAGGATATAGCAAGAGAGATCAGATTCCGATCACCACATATAATTGAGATATGATCATCATCTCTCATTTTATTTATTTTTATATATTTATTTATTTTTCTAGCACTTATCAAGTGCATTATTAACCTGGACACGTATTAATTGGAATATATTCTGTCATAAGTTGCAGTAGTACTACTGACCCCATACATGCATTTCAACATAAAATCGAACTCTTTCCAAATCCCTCACACAGAATTTCCACTGGTAAAAGAAATTAAAGGCCTAGCTTCAACATTTTCGATCGATCTGTGAATTAAAGTGCACCCACATTTGCAGAGGGGGAGACTTGCTTCTGGCTTTTAATTCCTATACCAAATTAATGGATGTAAGGAGAGCCATGGCAACATTAATATATGCAGGTAAAATTAGATTATATATCGTTGATGCCAAAATTTCGCACGTGTATGTATACACAAGGTATCTTTGAACTATCAAGACTCATGATTTTGTTCTTATAAAAGGAAAATTAAACCAATGTGGGAAAAACCCGGACCCTAACAACATATGTTATATTGAATTAGCTTCTGTGACCACATAAACAAGTAATCATCATATGCAAAAGAAACTAAGGAGAGCTAACTAGGGTTCATATATGCATGTAATGATCTTTATCTACATGTATGGGCTTCTGGGCTCTTTTTCTTTTCTGTGGTAACTTATCTTGATTCTTGACATTATATGATTCGACATTACATAAAAGGAAAGAATAACAAGATCAAGAAAAGATGTTATATATCATATGATAAAGCCATTATTTTCCTCACACAACCATTGACCAATGATCAACTTCCTTTCTTATATTGCTATTATTCACCTTTTGTGCACTTGATTCTAGTTCCAATGTCCATACATCCAATATACTGAGAAAATTTTGTATGAGACGATTTCATTACCATATGGTGAGACCATTTAATGGAATTGAGCCACATTAATGTACTTTACATAAGAAACATAAATAATTTTATATATGGTTCAATTTCATTGGATCGATCTAACCACATGATATTGAGATCGTTCCACACAAGTTTTTTCTCCAAGATGTTTCCACCAAAGGTCAGCGCCTTTGCCCTTTGCCACCAAACTAAGGTCTTTTCTTCACTCATTTAATGCAAATATTTAAAAGCAATTCGATTCATACATTAAAGTCATGTTAACGTCAATTTGTGTGTTGACAAATTCTTTATGGGGTAAGCTTATCTCTTATAAATCCCTTAATCAAACCCCTTAACTTAATTAAGAGAGGAGCTGCAATTTTTACTGCTCTAAAAGATCCCTTAATGACTCTCTTAATTAGAGTATAGTGGAACTCACTCCCTTAATTAAGAGGTGATTTCAGCCTCCTTAATTAAGTGGGTTCCAAATATAAAGAAAAAAATATAGCTAATGTGTAAATAAAATAATAATAAAGAATAAGTGGGTTCAACATAAAATAATAGTAATAAATTATAAACTAGTGATTTAAGGGAGTATTGTTTTTTTTTTAACAATACTATTTCATTAAGGCACTGGCCAAACGAGAAATGAGAAACAACAAACAGAACACAGAAACAAAAGCCACCAGGTCGGAACAGAACATAGGAGATTAGGAGACAACAAAACAGAGCAACACCCAAGACAGAACAAGCGGAAGATAGCACCAAGACCCCATAAAATCTAAACCAACCCCACCAATAGTAGAACCACCCTAAGACTGCCAGCAAGGCGGACTCCAGTAGAGGATCACAAGTCTCCCCACTCTGTTCTATTACCATCCAAAATCGAGCCCACCTAAGCTGAATCGTCAGCGAGAGAGTTGGTGGACCTATAGTTGTAAACCACCATCGACCTACCCGAGTAATGCAAGAAGCTCCAAATGTCATAGATTGAATTCACGTGTTTAAAGTTGTCGATACTACTGAAATTGTTCACCCACGAAACTGCCGCGTCTTCAAATCACTAGCAAATATAATGTCTCTTCCTGCAAGACTTTCATTAGAGGCACACAGTTTAAAAGCCATGTGTAAGGCTAGAATTTCAGCCGTGCTTGAGTCTTTGATGCCCATATATGAAGAGAACATGCAAAGATTTTTGCCTTGCGAGTTTCTTAGCACGCCGTCAACATTAAACTTGAGACACTCGCCAAGGGAGGAGTCCACGGGAGATTTCTAAGAGCTTTAACCTTCGTATTTTCAATGCATAGGTTTTTATGGTTAAGCATGATAAGCATCATGGAATTTACAGGTTCATCACAGTCATTTATGACATGTTTGAGCCGCCATCCCACTCAGAACTTAACCAAGTCAGAGGCACTAATGATGGATTGCTCCATTCCTTTAAAAGTAGCTGGTTCCTACTCTCCCATATCTTCAAAACGATTGCAAAGAAGAGAGTGCACCACCCCCTCTTATTGATGATCGATGGGCACAAGCCTTGCAACCCATCCACCCACTCCACCAAACTACGATTAAGACAAACAATGACTTCCTACCAGCTCATACACAACAACCAAAGCTTCCAAGACCACTCACAATGTAGAAAAAGATGGTCAATTGATTCATTGCTCGTCACATAGAGGGCACCTTATGTTTAATGAAACATCCATTCTGAAGTGGTGCAACACATCATTTACTAACACTCTCCTTTTTAGGAGATTCCAAGTGAACACTTCCACTTTAAGGGGAAGAATCCTCTCCAAATGAACTTTGACAGGGAATGGTTGTCAACCGTGTGGTCTTCAAGGCACTTACAGAAAGAACTATCTAAGAAAGAGCCTTTTGAATTGAAAGACCAAGCCGTTGTATCGTGGATATGCTTGTGGATAGGCAAGCAAGTGAGGGCAACAAGGAAACAATTCCATTGTTTATTTTGTTAGGTTATAGATTTGTATTGGCTTGATTCCATATCAAAACACTCTTTGTTTGTATCGCTTAGTTTCTTAGGTGGTTTGTGATTGGATCGGGCTTTAAAGAAGGAAATCAAATTTGCATGCAAATTTCATCTTCAAGAGAATATGTGCTTACTTGGATGATAATGTATCAAGATTTTTCTTCCTCTTGTAAGGCGTAAGCGCACACACACACGTTGCATACATTTGTGTCCTTTCATCGTTGTGCTAATTTTGTATAACATATTCACACACTTATTGAAGTATGCACATGCATTAGATTTAATTTGACAACTTTTGTAAATTGCATGTTCTAGGATTATCTCTAGGAAATGGCATACTTGTGTATTCTTGTGTTTGGTTATTTGTATGTTTATTATATCAGACTTGAATTTGTTCTCATATTATTTCTCGTTGAGTTCCATTTATTTCAGTTACTCATTCATTAGTTTTCAAGTTCTGAATTGAAAGTTACGAAACTTTTCGGTCACTTACCATGCATTGTCTTCGTCTTCGTGAATCAAGTCAAATTATTATCTTTTGGTCAAAGTTTTGTAGTTGTCTATCTACGTGAGAGAGTCCCGGTTTGTAATCCAAAAACAGATTCAAAATCAGAGTTTGGAGACCAAAATACGGTTGAAGAACGCAAGTGGTGCGCAAGGGAGGAGGAATGACAAAGTTGCCATTTGCACCCCTTTCCCATGGAGGCCACGCGCCTCCATGGGATGCTAAGGTGGCATCCCTTCATTTGTTGGCTAAATCTCTCTCCTCTCCACATCATTTTCACTCCATATATATTTGAATTTCGTGCAGAAATTTTCAACAAGTTTTGCATTTTTGTTTAGTCATATCTCTCTCAAATCAACTCCGATCTTAGATTTTTAAAAGCCAAAATTGTTGGTCTTGAACAGAGGAGTAAGTCCCAAGCATATGCAGAGTCAAATGATGTCAAGGGTTTTTGTTATGATCTGATCTTCTCTTGTGTATTCATCATTTATAAGTGAATCATCTTCTTTCCATTTTTCTTTTATGAGCTTGATTTGTGCAAATCTAATTCTTCATAGAGTGTGTTTGATCTGGTTGCTCTATTTTATTGTGATTGCATCATGATTGCATGTGTGCACTTTGATCGGAACGATTTATATACCTATTTGAGATCCTCATTACCTATCTTTTGTTCTCGTTTTCGAGCATATTTTGGTATTTAATAGTTTTGAAAGCTTTGTGTAGGTACAAGTTTCCTACGGAAGGTATTTGAGTTTAATTGAAGAGTTTTGGAGGTTAGATGAGCTGAAATGGAAATGGGTTGTACAGAACACCCATATTTCAACGTCTATACCTCCCATCTCAAAGTGAACTGGGTTTTGTACCACCAATTTTTAGAAAGCCCTAGAAGTCTTCTTTCTAGCGGTTTTTACGGATCGCAATTCTGGGTTTTCTAGAGGGAGATATGTTTGTTTTCGTAACGGTGCGCAAGGCTGGAAACACGACAGCGGCTGCGAGCTTTATGCAGAACACCCATATTTCTGGGACCATATCTTCCTCCTTAGATCAAACTACATTTTTCATCACCATTTTTTGGAAAGCCTTGGATGTTTTCTTTCTAACGCATTTTACAGATCATGATTCTGGTTTTTCTAGAGGAAGTTATGGTCACTTCCGTAATGGTGCGTGCTGCTGGAAAATACTGGCGCTGGTGAAGCGCCACTCGACTAGCTCACCCTCACCAGCGCAAAATATCAGTAGGTTGACGCTGGTCAAGCGCTGGTCGACCAACGCACCCCTCACCAACGCATGTGCCCAGATTTACCATTTTTAACCCGTTTTTGAGGGGACAATCTTGTCTTTTCACACCAAATTCTTGCTCTAACCTCTCAACACTATAAATACCCTCTTTTCTCTTCACTCTAGAGACTACTCTTCCCCATCTATCCCCCAAACCCCAAAACCCAAAACCCAACCCCCATCTTCTTCATCTCTTTCATCCTCTTCACCAAATAAGTGAGTGATTCAAGCTCCCATTGAGGTTTTTCCTCCATGGGAGCTCACCATAAACCTCCACCACCCCTTTATACATCATCCACCCAATTGAGAGTAGATTGCAAAGATATAGGAGAGGTCTTTGACCAAAAATGAGCCAAGCATGGAAAAGAGCTCTAGGAGGAGTTTTCTCCAAGGGTTGTTTCTATTTACTCATTCTCTTTGTATTTCTTGTTTTCTTAATTGTGTATCACGAATTTGGGAATTTTTAAACCTTTCACATGTACTATATATGTATTTTTGTACTTAAATTCATTTGGGTTTTGTTTGCTCTTGGAATTATATGTTTTAATACTCTTATTATGATATGTATATGTATGAATGGCTTGAAATTGATATGTATGCATGATTGGGATTAGGAGTTGTTTAATTTAATGTAGGAGTAGATTAATTTAGCTTCCCATAATTGTTTGTATGTTAATGGATGACCAAAATGCCATGTATTGATTGATTTGAGTGATTGGGGATTTTTTCCCCCAAAGAGTGGAAAAGGCTAGTTCATGCATTTAGGTGCTAAATTGGCTTTGGTTCATTTCCTTGCACTTAATGGGTCCTTTTAGGACACAATTGCCCTTCCTTGGCAAGATTGGGTGATGAATTGGTTTAGGGATAATTCCCAAATCAAGAGGATGGACCCTTAATTCATATTGAATGTACTTAATGTCTTAGCAATTGCATTGATGCACATTAGTGTTAGGTGAGCATATTTTCCAATCGTATTCATCCATCTTAGGGAGTCTAGAGTTATTAGGAGAGAGCTCTCTCTTGTTGAGGGGGTTGTGCATTTATGAGATTGGAGAACACCGTAGTCGTCCAGTGGTGAGGACATCTCGGATTAACACCCGAGAAGACCCAGTGTTCAATTCCCAGTTATGGATGAGGGGTCTCCTTTCTATCTATTTTGTATTTCTTTCCTTGTATCTTTGTCTCTTTTTCGATGTGTACTTTCATTCATTAGGAATTTGATATAAACCTAATATTGTTGCCTATTTCATTGCATATGCTTGTTATTGGTTGAGTGGCCCTTCGAAATGCTCAAAGCTTTGAGTGGTTAGCCACCCCTGTTGGGGTTTATACCCTAAAGATGTAATTTATAAATGGATTTATGAAATAAATAAAAGAAAAAGTTCAATTCATTCATGTTGTGTTGTTTATTTTATAACTTGTGCATATATTTAACATCCAAGATTGTCGGATGTAATCTCGAACTGTGTATATGAGTGTCATATACATATGGATACAGTAAGAGACGTACAATCTAAAGAGTCCATAGATAGCAAATAAAGCTGGGTACTTTATTTGTGGTTAATCTATAGTTACGGTCCATTCCGTAATGTACGGTGATTCTATCCTGAATCATTCATATGGAGATATGAGAATGGAGGCACCTTGTATGATGTGATCATATAGGACTGTGCCATGATCTATATGAATCTCTCACCAAGATCCGTTTACCGATGAGATTCATATATATCAACTAATGATGGCCATATATGGGTGATCTTAATCCTGAGTGTCTTATCGACTCCTTCAGGTTAGATCGTGGTCTTTGATATACCATGGGTGAGGTCAAAAGCATTTCCTGATCAATATACTTTGTATGTTGGGATTGCGGTTTGGCTTGTGGCTGGAAAGGTTTGTACACAATAGTGGAATCCACTCCTTCTTGTGAGAAGTAGATGGTAGTTCCCTTAATGGTTGATTCAGGGCTTGGACAATATGAGCGCTCTCCTAATTCCATGAGAAAATAGGATTTATTGTCCATTAGAGAATCAATGGTACTTAATGGATATATGTGATTAGAGGGGTATAACAGATATTATGACCCAGCTCTAATTATGAACTACTGTGGAGGATTACACCATATGTAATAGCTATATCGATGGACACCGAGTTGTATCGGTCTGTGTAAAAGCATCTACAGTTGAGAGAGTACAGCTTCGGGTTTTTAGTGGAATAACACCGGAGTTAATAATTAAGGAATATTAATTAAAGAGTTTAATTAATGAGTCCGAGGTTTATTGGAGCTCAAAATACTGTGAGTTCATTAGGTCCCCTTACTAGTCCGATCGATTTAGGTAACATGGGTCACGGTTAATTAATTGGGTTGTCCAATTAATTGTGTTACAAAAGTGACACGTATATATTCGGGAATTAATTGAATAATGAGATTATTTAATTAATGAATGTTAATATTTAAATTAATTAAATAATTCGATTATTTAATTATATTGATAATTATGAATTATTAATTAACTATTAAATGGAAAGTGTTAGTTGATATATGGATTTAGGTGAAGATAAAATAATAGGATTATTTTATTTTACTAAATCATTTATCTAAGTATTTGAATTTAATTTTAAATTTTAAATACTTATTATCACTTTTAATATATTAGATATATTTGAAAAGCATAATTAAAAGAAATATATCAATTAATAACATAAGAGATTACATTTGATGTAAATTAATATATACAATATATATTTGTAAAATCGAATGCAATAAATATACATATTGTAAAGCAAGGCGAGATTGATTAATTGGTCATATAGCAACAGCAGGCGTGACTGATTAATTTTGGTGATAAAAACAACACCAGCGTGATATATGTATATTTGTGATATAAGGAGCAGCAGTGCGGAGACATATATACTTTGTGTAGCAGTGCAAAGATATCATATATATATATATATATATATATAGTTTCATGTTTTGTGTGTTTTTGAAACACATAGAAGAAGGAGTTTCTTTAATTCTTTCTACATCTTCCATTCAAAGTTCCTGAGATCGTGACGCGCCCACACACAGTTACTAGTCCTGGAAGATAACAAGGAAGATCGAGTGGTTCAGACAGGAGCATATCGAAAAGTGAAGAAGCCTCCAAATGTTGGTAAGATTTTCTTCTTTTGATTTTTATTGATTACAATTTCCTGTGTATACATATTGTATGTATTGGTTCCGAAAAATAATTACAATCCAAAGTTCACTGGTCCCAGATACAGATATGATCTGTATAAAAAAAATTAAAACCTAGTACCACTGTGTGACCGGTGAACGGGGTTCCAACAATTGGTATCAGAGCCAATTTTATTTTTCTGAACTGGAAATTGTTTTCGATGCTCCTGTATGTATGAATGTGTAGGTATCATCTTTATGATTGTATAAATGTTTATAATTAAATTGTTTAATTTAAACATGGCTGATCGTAATTTTTTATGGTACTGTTGATTTAGGGTTTATGGGTTGTATAATTTTTATTTTATTTATTTTACAGTTATTGTATTGTAAATAATAATAAAAAAATTGTAATCTGTAAACGAAAAACTGGAAACGCACGCGACGTCGGTACTGTTCACGGCGCATTACTGTGTCACCGAACACTGTTCACGACATTACTCTTCACCAAGCACTGTTCATGATTGTTACTGTTCACGGCCGCACTGTTCACCGGGTACTGTTCACGCACGGTTCCGTTGGCAAGTGTTGCTTAGTGCGTTCCGTGCAGATTTTCCGTTTCGAATTCATGAGCTAAATCGGAGTGACCTGAAGAGACTGGAAGACTCGGAAATTACAATAAGACCAAGGAATGCCTTGGGATTTTTTTTGTAATTTTATATTCTAATTTTTTAGGTTAAATAATCCACAGTACTCGGTCAATTCATGTATGTTTTATATTATGTGATGATAAAAGTATTGTCATGCATACGTATGTCATTTAGATTAGATGTGCCTAGACAAATATATTTGATATGTCATACATGCATCATAGCCTGATATTTTATGTATTTGTTTTTTAATGTGATTAAAATGGGTAATATACATAATTGGTTATGAATAATGAGATTAGTTTTCAATGGTTAGAAAACTTGGTAATTCTCATTAATATTAATCTAGTTATTAAAGAGTTTAATAAGTTAGATTAATAGGGTCATTTATTGTAATTAGGATTAATATGATTAAATACCTAATAATAAATGATCCAAATAAAGTGTTAGGGTTTTAATAGTTAAAAACTTGGTAAACACTAACATAATAATCTAACCCTAGTAAATAGTTTACAAATACTTAGATTATTCACTAATAGATTAGATTTTTAATTGTTAAAAATATTAATAATTTATTAGTTAATTAGAATTTAATTATAATTAGTTAATGGGCCAGATAACTTGATTAAAGTTAGTCGTTTAATCTTGTAGAGTCTAGATGCATTAACGGTTAATAGAAAACCCTAATTTTAAAATAGTGAGTGGGAGAGGAATATATGACATATATCTCGCGGTCTCCATCATTAGTTCAACACCGTGAGATCCGAGTGGGGTCTCGTGACGGCTTTGCTTTCGTCCTCCCTAAGGAGGGTTTCCACAAAGGTCAATACCAAGGTTGACTTCTTAACAGATAGGATTTCTGAGGGTATTTCGGGATTGACCGACCCTAAGACGGCAATTCTCGAGGTAAGCTCGTGAGATTTGAAATGGTGGGTTACACTCACGAAGGTTTTGATTAAGTTTGTTAATTAAAAACCTAACTGAATAAACGATGGTTGAATGGTATGGAATAAGAGTTATTCTAGAATATCATTTGATTGAGAATGTCTCGGTCCAACAAGCAAAGATTTGACCGACCCTAAGGCGGCACTTCTTTGTGGTATGTTGGATTGTCGTGGTATAGTAACTATTTTTAAGGCAGTTCTGTTCGTTAAACATTTTCATGCATCATGTTTAAATTTATACCAAAACACTCGCACTTGTTTTAAATAAATGACTGAATGAATGTTTTATTTATTTCAGCAATGTCTTTTGCATTATTTCAAATTCTCGCAAACGACAAATTAACTGGTGATAACTACATAAAGTGGAAACTTAATATTAATGCAATTTTGGTCACCAAAGACCTCAAGTTTGTGCTTACAGAGGAATGTCCTCCAGCGCTTGTTACCTTTGAGTCTTTAATTAAGGACAATAAGGGTAAGACCGGTTAGGCAAATGTTACCGAACCATCTTTCTCCTCAAATAATAAAAAGAGGAAGAGGTCTGCTGGGAAAGTGAAGGGTAAGCCCAAACCTAATAAAGCCCAAAGAAAGAAGAAGTCCAAGAAAAGTAAATATGATTTACTTGTTCTTGAGTCATGTTTAGTATAAGATGATTCTTCACCCTGGATAGTTGATTCAGGGTCCACTAACCATGTTTGTTCTTCTTTACAATGGACTGATTCTTAGACACAGCTAGAGGAACAAGCCTTCTCAATGTGTGTAGGGTCAGGGGATGTCGTGTCGGCACGAGCAGTGGGCGTAATTAGATTACGTTTTTGTAATAATTATATATTGTTGGACAATGTATTTTATATTCCTAGATTTACACCAAATTTGATTTCTGTTTCTAAGTTGTTAGAACAAAAATATTCTGTTTCTTTTATAATAAGTCTGTTATTATTGGAAAGAATGGTCTGAATATTTGTTTAGGAATTAATGAAAACAATTTGTATGTGTTAAGATCGTTAATACATACTACACTGCTCAACACCGAAATGTTTAAGGTTGAAAAAATAAAAACTAAACGACATAAGATTTCTCCCGATAATGACACGTATCTCTGGTTTCTAAGGTTTGGTCATATCAACCTTGACCGGATAGACAGACTAGTAAAAAGCGGACCTTTAAGTGAGTTAAAGGTTGGCACCTTACCTGTCTGCGAATCTTGTCTGGAAGGTAAGATGACTAAGAGACCTTTTATTGGAAAAGGGCTTAGAGCTAAAGAACCGCTAGAGGCTTATACATACAGACGTTTACGGACCGATGAATGTTAAAGCTAGGGGTGGTTATGAGTATTATGTCACCTTTATAGATGACTACTCAAGATACAGATATGTCTACCTAATGCAACAGAAGTCGGAAACATTTGAAATGTTCAAAGAATTTTGAGCTGAAGTTGAGAATCAATTAGGTAGGACTATCAAGTCACTGTGATCGGATCGTGGAGGTGAGTACTTTGACCAAGATTTTGAAGACTATATGGTCAAGCATGGGATAGTTTCCCAACTCACAACTCCCAGTACACCTCAGCAAAATGGTGTAGCGGAGAGGAGAAATAGAATCCTAATAGAAATAGTGAGATCTATGATTAGTTTCTCATCATTACCAAATTCCTTTTGAGGATATGCATTACAAACAGCAGCATACATTTTGAATGTAGTGCCATCCAAATCTGTTCCTAAGACTTTCTTAAAGTTGTGGAATGGTCGTAAAGCTAGTTTGCCACATTTTCGTATGTTGGGATGTCCAGCACACATGCTGAAGAACAGAACTGGAAAGCTAGACTCCAAGTCTGTGATACGTCCGTTTATAGGATACTCCAAGAAGACTAGAGGTGGACACTTCTATAGTCCCGAAGATAACAAAGTATTTGTATCGACAAATGCAACGTTTCTTGAGGACAGTTATATTAGTGACCATAAACATCGTTCTAAGATTGTATTGAATGAGTTAGAGACTGGTGAGACTGGTGCTTTATCAACAAGAGTTGCTGATCCACAAACATTTGAGAGTCAGATGGTTCCTGATCAGGATACACTACCATCTAGAAGTAGAAAGAGGGTTGTGAGACAACCTGGACGCTATTTAGTTATAGGTGAGGGATAATGTGTTGTCTCTGTTGATAGTGTTGATGATCCATTGACATTTAAGGATGCAATGGAAGATCCCGATAAAGAGGAATGGCTTAAAGCAATGAACCTCGAGATGGAGTCCATGTACTCTAACTCAGTCTGGGATCTTGTAGACTTACCGGATGGGGTAAAACCCATAGGGTGTAAGTGGATCTATAAGAGAAATAGAGGAGTAGACGGGAAGGTAGAGACCTTCAAGGCAAGGTTAGTGGCCAAGGGTTATACCTAGAAAAAAGGGGTCGATTATGAAAAGACCTTCTCGCCAGTAGCCATGTTTAAGTCTATTAGGATTCTCTGATCCATTGCTGCCTATTTCGATTATGAAATTTGGCAAATAGACATCAAGGCTACGTTCTTGAATGGTAATCTTGATAAGAGCATCTATATGATGCAACCAGAGGGATTCGTGTCTCCAGATCAAGAGCAAAAGGTTTTGCAAGCTGTAAAGGTCCATCTATGGATTTAAGCAAGCATCTAGATCTTGGAACATTAGGTTTGATGATGTGATCAAAACCTGTGGATTCGAGCAGAACGTCGATGAGCCTTGTGTCTACAAGCGTATCATTGATAAGAAAGTAGTTTTCTTGGTCCTATACGTAGATGATATCCTACTCTTTGGGAATGATGTGGGAGTGTTGTCTGATATAAAGGGCTAACTGGCTAGCCAATTCCAAATGAAAGATTTGGGAGATGCGAGTTATGTTCTAGGGATCCAACTTATAAGGGATCCAACTTATAAGGGATCGTAAGAACAAACTCATAGCACTGTCTCAGACATCATATATTGATAAGATTCTTATGCGATTTTGGATGCAAAACTCCAAGAAAGGTAATTTACCTTCTAGGCATAGAGTTCACTTGTCTAAGGAACAATGTCCTAAAACACCTCAAGAAGTTAGGATATGAGACGTGTACCCTATGCATCGGCAGTAGGTAGTCTCATGTATGCTATGTTATGAACGAGACCGGATATCTGCTATGCAGTGGGAGTAGTCAGCAGATACTAGTCCAACCCAAGATTGGATCAATGGGTTGCTGTCAAGACAATTCTCAAGTATCTTCAGAGAATGAGAGACTATATGCTAGTGTATTCCGGACAGGATTTGATCCCGTTAGGATACACAGATTCTGATTTTCAATCAGACAGAGATTCTAGGAAATCTACATCTGGATCAGTATTCACCCTGAGTGGTGGAGCCATTGTGTGGATAAGTATCAAGCAATCTTGCATTGCTGACTCAACCATGGAAGCCGAATATGTAGCCGCTTGTGAAGCTGCTAAAGAGGCTGTTTGGCTCCGTAAATTCTTGAGAGATCTAGAAGTTGTTCCAGATCGGGATAGGCCTATCACACTTTATTATGATAACAGTGGTGTTGTGGCTAATTTCAAAGAACCAATAAGCCACAAGAGAGGGAAGCATATAGAGAGAGTATCATCTCATTAGAGAGATAATGTATAGAGGAGATGTGATCGTCATAAAAATAGTCTCACAAGACAATCTTGCTGACTCATTTACAAAGACCTTACCGGCTAAAGTGTTTTTAGGTCACCTAGATGGTCTAGGGTTACGAGACATGCCTAACATGCTTTAGTGCAAGTGGGAGATTGTTGGGGTTTATGCCCTAAAGATGTAATTTGTAAATGGATTTATGAAATAAATAAAAGAAAAAGTTCAATTCATTCATGTTGTGTTGTTTATTTTATAACTTGTGCATATATTTAACATCCAAGATTGTCGGATGTAATCGCGAACTGTGTATATGAATGTCATATACAGATGGATACAGTAAGAGACGTACAATCTAAAAAGTCCATAGATAGCAAATAAAGTTGGGTACTTTATTTGTGGTTAATCTATAGTTACGGTCTATTCCGTAATGTACGGTGATTCTATCCTAAATTATTCATATGGAGATATGAGAATATAGGCACCTTGTATGATGTGATCATATAGGACCGTGCCATGATCTATATGAATCTCTCACCAAGATCCGTTTACCGATGAGATTCATATATATCAACTAATGATGGCTATATGTGGGTGATCTTAATCATGTGTGTCTTATCGACTCCTTCAGGTTAGATCGTGGTCTTTGATATACCATGGGTGAGGTCAGAAGCATTTCCTGATCAATATACTCCGTATGTTAGGATTGCGGTTTGGCTTGTGGTTGGGAAGGTTTGTACATAATAATGGAATCAACTCCTTCTTGTGAGAAGTAAATGGTAGTTCTCTTAAGGGTTGATTCGGGGCTTGGTCAATATGAGCGCTCTCCTAATTCCATGAGGAAATAGGATTTATTGTCCATTAGAGAATCAATGGTACTTAATGGATATATGTGATTAGAGGGGTATAACGGACATTATGACCCAACTCTAATTATGAACTACTGTGGAGGATCACACTATATGTAATAGCTATATCGATGGACACCGAGTTGTATCGGTCTGTGTAAAAGCGTCTACAGTTGAGAGAGTACAGCTTCAGGTTTTTAGTGGAATAACACCAGAGTTAATAATCAAGGAATATTAATTAAACAGTTTAATTAATGAGTCCGAGGATTATTGGAGCTCAAAATACTGTGGGTCCATCAGGTCCCCTTGCTAGCCCGATCGATTTAAGTAACATGGGTCACGGTTAATTAATTGGATTGTCCAATTAATTGTGTTACAAAAGTGACACGTATATATTCGGTAATTAATTGAATAATGAGATTATTTAATTAATGAATGTTAATAGTTAAATTAATTAAAACCTTGAAGCTAGGAGTCCGCTCGGAGTGTTGTAATAATAGCTAGAACTAGAGACGGTCGGTGAATCCCACTTCCCTGTGGAACGATCCTTGTTTGCCGTTGTGCTAGTCTCGGTGACTCGAACGCTTACGAGACTGAACTTAAATGTTCATATTTGCCGACACTACAACGAATTATCTGTCACACTTCAATTAGATCATTGCCTTGCAAAAGGTTGTAGTCTCTTGTTGAAGTGAGTGAAGTTTTGACTTGAACAAGAAGTCTTGGCTAAAAAAATGTCTGGATAGCCAAGAAAGAAGTCTTAACTGGAGTCGGGAGCCCTTGGATAGTTAAGCAAGAAGTTTTGTCTAGGATCGAGAGGATCCGATAAGACAAGAAAGGAATCTTTCTAGAGACGTAAGCGTTTTGGGTAGAAAGTTGCTTCCTAGAGGAGAGATAGTTACATCTTGGATAGGAAGTAGGCAAAGTGGTTCACTATGCCCAAGGGTAGAATAGAAGTTGATAGCTTGAAGAATGTATTATGTGTTGATTGTTTTTTGAGTGTGTATCATTGCCGTTTGCCGGTAGTTATGGATTCAACCCATGGATGTTTCCTCTTTTGAGGTTTTACCACGTAATAATCTCTTGTGTTGATTTTCAATTTTAGTTTCTTTACTTACATTAACTTGAATTGTTTTAACACTTGCTTGATTGAATTCATATTAACTTGTTAAAGCAATTCACTTGTTAAATTCTCTAAGTGTCTTGGTTGTGTGAAAATGAAGTGTGAGAATTTTGACATACACCTATTCACCCCACCCCCCACCCCCAAATATATTTTACACTATAAGTGGTTAAGGGAATTTCATATTTTCCCAGCCAAATAAAGCTCTTCTCAAAGGCACCTCCCAAATCCAACTTGATCCTGGCTACTTCCCAAAATCTTGGATTCTTCCATCCTTATTTGTTGAGAGTGCGTAAATCCTTGGAAACACAATTTTTAAAGGAATAGAATCCCTCCTAATGTCCTTCCACAAGCAAGCTCTATCACCCCTCCCTACCACCATAGCCCCTCCTCAAAGGCCTTCACCGTTTGAGAGCCGTCATCGAAAAGTTTCGTTAGAAAATATACTTCCTTAATTATCCCTTACAATAAAGGATCAACAACAGATAGCAGATGATAGATTTTTTATTTTATTTTATTTATTTAAATCAATGTTTCAATGGAATCAAGACATAATAAGCTTACATCATACATCAAAATATTAAAAAAAATTAATAAATATACGATAAATTAACAATCTCTTTTATATAATAAATTTTGACGGTCCCAACTTAAGATAAAATAAATTGTACAACATTTTTACATGTATTGCCTATTTGATAAGAGTGAGAGTGAAGTGGCAGTCCCAACGATTTTTTATATGCCGGTAAGAGAAAAATGGTTTTGAGAGTGAGTCTAGGAAAGTGAGAGATTAGAAAATAGAATGGGAGAGTAATTCGGTTCAAACCGGTTTTACAAAACCAAAACCGGTTCAAAACCGAATTTAATTTGGTTTCTCAAATTTGAACCGAAATTGATTGGTGAACCAAACTAAACTGCACTTTTCAGTTCGATTCCAAATCAGTTCAGTTCGGTTCCGGTTTTGGTACCCACCCCAAACGGTGATACAAAAACTTACGCTCCTCCCCAATAGAGCTAAAGTTTTTTAGACATTAATTAAACAACATTTGATTATAAATAACATATCAATAAATCAAACATAAATCTAGTTGAACTCAACAACCATCTGATATATTAAATTATTTTTCTCTACTGTAATTTTGTCTATTAAACAATATATATAACAATTCACTATGCATCCCCGAATTTTTCGGATTCGGACCAAGCTAAGCCTATACAGCAAATTATAAAAGCTCAACCTATTTTGGGTTTTTAAATATTGGATCCAGACAAAACTCATATTCTCTACATCCCGGGCTGGACCTGGACTAGACTTGGTCCAGGCCGGAGTGCCGGACTAGTCTGGCCCTTTTGAGACATCTAGACCAACTTCCTAGGTTCAAGTCCTAATATTATCAAATATTCATAAAAAGTCATGCCACGTTTTTATATTTTTAACTTATAGAATTTAAAACTCATAAAATATATAATATAATAGTATTTATAAATAGTATATCACAAAATTAATATACAAGTTATAATGTTTAACATTATTATTGTAACTCTATATATTGTATAACATCTATAAGTTAATATTCAATAAAATAACAATCTTTTTTACATAATAATTTTTTACGGTTCCAACTTAAGATAAAAAAACTATACAATATTTTTACAAGTATTGCATGACTGAATGAGAGTATTTACCAATAATTAATAATATATTCAAGCACATCTAAATTTACTTTCAACAACAATTAGGGTTTGAAAAATTTATGGCATTATTTTTTTTAGAGGGGGGGGGGGGGGGGGGGGGGGGTGTGAAAAAAAACAAGAGTGAGAAACAGATCGACGACAATGAAATCGATGGCGAAGTGACCGGAACGAGAATACACCATATTTTTTGTGATTGACAGAAGTAAGTTAAAATAAAATCACAAGTGTAAAAATACGGAAATATAAACGACACTTGAGATATACGTGTAAAGCCTCAAAATGAGAAAACCCACGGGCTGATGAGTGAGCCATACTAGAACCTCGAATCCACTAATGACAAGGAATTACAACCTAATCCCGGTTTAATCCACCACCACTATCTAATCCCGGTATAAGTGAACCTAGTTCATCTTGCTTGTGCTTTAAGCTACCTACTCCCGGAAGCAACACAAGTCTTACTTCTCAATGAAGAGATAAAGTGTCCTAAGTGAATATATGATGATATTCAATGAACAGACAAGGCTAGGAAACCCTATATGCTTATCTAGGATAATGAGATGACAATTAATGCAATCCTAGATATCAAGTGCTAAATGACATGTTCAAATAGCTTAGCTAAACATAAATCAATCAATCCTATGAAGCTATCACAATACAACACTCAATCATGTCATCACAACAATCTCTAATTTGTATCTAGAAATATTCTATGAGAATACAATTAATTAAAGAGATGGTTTAGCAAGCAAAAACACTTAACTTGTAAGAAGATAGTGAAGAGCTTACCAAACAACATGTGATGAAGCAACCCTATCCATAAATGCACTCTAGATGAACTTAGATGATGCAAGATGAAGTTTTGATGCACATGGGAATGCTTTGAGTGATTAAAAATGAGTTCTTGGAATTGTTTTTCCTTTGAAATGTGTTCTAAGGAAAATATATGATATTTTGAACTCTTACACGACCTTAAGACAATGAGATATATATATATATATGAGATCCAAACAAAGTGATATCGTTTTGGAAAAAATGTTCTAGCTTCTTCATTGTGCGCTGGTCGAGTAGCGCACCACCAACACACTGCCTAAAAATTTCAATAGGTGATGGTCGAGTGGCGCACGTCAGTGGCGCAACACAAGCGTAAAACCACTGAAATGTTTGCGCTAGTGGGGCTGCGCTGGTTAAGTAGCACACCACCAGTGCACGCCCACTTTTTGCATCTTTGCGCGGGTGCAGCAGCGTAACCCAGTGGCACAACACTAGCAACAGTCCACTATGAATGTTGCACTGGTGGTGCGTTAACTGGTGAGGTGAGCTGGTCGAGTAGCGCACCACCAGCGCAATTCCTACTTCAACACTCAAACAACCATACAAGCAATAAGTACAAGAGCGATGAAAATGCATCCTATTTTAATGCCTAGCATGACATAAAACTTTCATAGCAAGATGCAAATAGGTCAACAAGAGTCATTTAAACTAAAATGCACACAAGAAAACACTCAACATATAAGATCAAGAGTTATGCATGAATATGTGAGTGTGTGCAACTATCTCTTCAAAGTAAGTAAGCACAAGAATTTTACCTTTGGTGGTTCTCCTCTTGAGGTCTTGAGAGCCTAAGCTGCCCTTACATAAACCCCAACAATGTGGTTGTTCAAGAAATAAGCTAATCAACAAATGAGGACTTTCAGGTTGAAAAAGAGATCTGAAAATGGTTGTGGTCTACTTGAGGGTTTGAAATGCGGTTGAATTTGTGATATGTGATGAAGATGATGAAAATCTAGGTATTGAGGATTTTTTTTATTTTGAAAATTATTTAAATCGAGAAATTTTTAAGCGAAATCGAGGTTTTTTAGAATAAGATCAATGTTTTTTTACAAAGAATCGAGGAAATATTTCAAAGAATCAAGCATATTTGTCAAAGGATCGATAATTTTCAAAGAATCGAGAATAATTTTGAAGGGATCGAGAATTTGTTAAAGGGATCGAAATTATTTTTCAAATGATCGAGAATATTTTTCAAATGATCTATATTTTCAAAAGGGATCGAGAATATTTTTCAAACGATCGAGAATATTTTTCAATCAATTGAGAATTTTGTCAAAATGTCAAGAATTTTTCAAAGGATCAAAAATATTTTTCTGAGATCGATAATTTTTTGCAAATGATCGAGAATGTTTTTCAAGCGGTCGAGATTTTTTAAAAGGATCGAGAATATATTTCAATGGATGTAGAAATTTTTCAAAGGATCGAGAAATTTGTTCAAACGATTGAGAATATTATCAAAGGATTGAGAATATATTTCATAGAACCGAGTTTTTTCTAGTTTACTTATATATTGTTTATGTGACATTGCAGATGAGGAGCAGGTTGAAGAGTTTCCTTAAAACTCCAGAGGGAGATTGGTTCAAAGAAAAATTGACCCGATACAACCATTTTGAAGCCCTCGAATGTATTGACGATGCACTGAACCGGGTCCTTGAAGATTTTGTTGTTAAGGATCGGCTTGGGATCATGGCGTCCTGTTTCGGGTATTTCATGTCGATGCACCGTGAGATGAAGTTTTCAGATGGTGTTATCTATCGGCTACTGTTGCAGGAGTTGGACCATGAAGGGCCAACAGATGAGATACGGCTCTTGTTAGGGAACCATGTGGTAAGGTTTTCAAAGGTGGAATTTTACCTCATCACCAGATTACGTTTTGGAGTCGTACCGGACACGAGTTTGTATATTACAGTGGAGAATGGCATAAATTAACGGTACTTTCCTGAAGCCGATGAGGTATCGTTGGAGGAGTTGAGGGTTGTTCTTACCCTCGAAGAGTTTTAGGAGGTGTACGATGTTGTGAAGTTATGCCTCATCTACATGCTGAACTGGATACTGATGGGGGTGGATGAGAGATTCAAGATTCCAGTTTGACAATTTCGATTGGTGGAGGACATCACTGCCTTCGATGCATTCCCGTGGAGTGCCCACGTGTATAGGCATTCTTTTTTATCATTCAATCATGCGTTACCCAGGTGACGTGAGGAGAGACGCCAACAGTCACAGGGTGTTGTTGTACATATCGTGGAGGGGTACAACATTTAAGGTCTATCGCATGCCTTTTTGGTAAGAACTTTGAATTATAACATGTACTTTATATTTCGTTGCCTAAATTTTTTGGATTCTAATCATACTTATCTTTGATGCAGATATTTTCTTTCGAGGTGATCCCCGAACTGGGTGTCCAGTTTGGCGCCCGGAGGGTTACAGAGCTTTCTCCTCGTATGTTGAAGTGGGAGTTAACCAAACAACATAGAGGAAAGAAGCTAGCCAAGATTTTCAGTGTTAGGGTATTTATTTAATTTGTTAATCATAATATTTGTTACTATGTTTACAATGACATTCCTCTAACTAAGCTTTCAGATGTTTGCGAGAAAGGAAATCGTGCCCACAGCAGTTGAGATGGAGGCACCGTACTTCACAGGTCTTAGCAAGGGGGGAGCTTGTAAGTGAGGACAGGGTTCACCTTCCAACTATCTCTGATAAGACTACCACTGGCGAGAGCAGTGGAGAGGGTTCCGATGAGGAGGGTGAGGGTGAGAGGCGCAGTGAGACGGAGGCTTCTCACCCATCTGGTCTGGGTTTTAGTGCCATAGACACTGATGAATTTGAGCCATTTCCTAGACGAGTAAGGTATAGAAGGGTTCGGTTTACCACCCCTGGACCTGCTACATCTAGAGGGGATTCCTGTGCAAGCGTTGGACATTATGGGGAGGTAAGTTAAGATGATAGTTTTGTTTTATTAACATGGCCTGTTGATTGTTTTAGTACTAACAATGTTGACATGATTTCAAGCCCTAGGGGAATATCTGTTCAACAAGTTACGTGAAGCCCTCCGGAAGAGTAAGGATGATTGACAGCTGCAGCACCGGGAGTTGCTGGATATGATCTAAAAGAGCGAGGAGGATCGACAACAGCAGCATCAGGAGTTACTCGTATTGATCAGGGGGCTTCGGGGCTTCAGGGCTTCAGGACGTATATGCACTGGGATGGTCACCTGGTCCTGATTCAGACTTTACTCACGGAGACAGAACATATGGGTATACCGGGGGGACATCCAAGATTGGTGGACGTCAGGAGGATCCACATACTGAAGGGGCAGTTCCGGAGAGTGAGTCTCACCAGGGTACCGGAGATACATAGCCTGTTACATATACAACAGTTCTGTCGGACCTCCCATCGATCAAGTGGCAGTCGTCCCCTCCGATCGAGTAGCAGCCGCCCCCTCCACCTCCCCCATCGATAGAGCGATAGCTGCCCTCTCTGATCGAGCAGCAACAGCTGCCCCTTCCGATCGAGCAGTAGTCGCTCTCTAATCGATCAGCAACCTCCTTCTCCGATAGAGCAGCAACTGCCCCATCCACCTACTTCATCGATCGAGCAACAATTGGCCCCTCCGATCGAGCAGCAGCTGCCCCCTTCGTTTGAGCAGCATCCACCCCCTTTAATCAAGCAGCAACCACCCCATCCATCTCCCTCGTCGATAGAGTGACAACCACCCACCTCTCTCATTGATCAAACGACACTTGCCCCCCACCCCCCCTTCCACCCCATACATCGATTCAGCCGCATATGGGACAGAGCTCTTCATCACAGCACACTCTAGCGGGGGGAGTGTGACTAGAGAGGCGTATACTGAAGCCCGATTCGCAGTTGCTCAGCCCATACACAGATCCCTGCGGGCCGAAGAGGGCGAGGGTAATACTTCAGCCTGTGGACCATATTTTTTATCCCCACGGACTAGTGGACAGTGACCAGTTGAAGGCTTACTGAGCCTTCAAGAAGAACATAAACGGGGAACGGTAAGTAAAAAAAAATTCTATTTAGGTGGCAAGTTTTTTTTCTATTCAATTAAATAATTGTGTAGCTAATGGGAAATTAATACAGACGTGATATAGACATGCTAGAGCCAGTTGATGCTGATTTGTTTCATCGGATGTATACCAACTTCTTAGAGTTGGAGGACGAGGTACGTGCAAGCGAGAATTTTCTATTTTACGTTTGTTTTAGTAATGATACACTCCTAACACTTTGTTACGTATATATATGCCTAACATATGGACGTGTATCTCCATATTCTTCGAAGAGTCAGCAAGCATTCTCGAGGGCGTACAACCAGATGATCAACATATTGGACACGCAGTTTTTTATAAGTATTTAAAAAGTAATGATTAAGCATGCTTGTAAATTAGTTTGTAAAACATTAATAATTTTTTATAGAACAAATGTTTCTACAGTCATTACTTGAGCACCAATACAAGAGAATAATGCCTCGTGATGTTCACGGGGAGATCACCACAGCGCTGTGGAATGTGCTCAGGTCCTGGTGGACCGATGACGACCTTACGATGGTATGTGGTGGTACCCTGATTGGAAGCCGTCCGTGACACAAGGTTGACATGGTTAGTGTTACTTGGTTTGCGATTTTATAATATAAATGTCTTTGTACATCCTAACACCTTCTTGTTACATTTACAGGTCATGATACCGTGCAACATTGGGCGCCAACATTGACTCTTGGTGACCGTCGACCTTACCTCTGGGAAGATGTTCATACTCGACCTCTAGAGATAAGATGTCGTAGTGAATATCCAAAAGCAGCAGGTAGTCCTTTTGCGTTGGTTTTTGCCCTCGATGTTACATCAAGCTGGGTTTCATACCGCACAACCGGCTGCCAGTGAGATGTTCTCCAAGAAGAATAAGTCCTTCACAGTCAGCGTGGTGTCTGAAACATCTATCCCCCAAAAGAAGAAATCGTAAGATATTTTGTTTCATTAACTTTGAGATTGTGTTATTAAAAACCTATTGTTTTTTAACACATGTTAATATGTCCAACTGTAGAGGTAACTGTGGTCCCACACGTTGAGATTGATCGAGCACTTACTGGCGGACAGAAAGGATTTTGATTGGTTGAAAGACGATATGGAGATCATTCAGGAGAAGATGACAATTGAGATTTCTTCTAACTCCCGACTCGTTTAGATTTATGTAGTAATTCTTTTTTATATGTACCAACTTTTGTGTAAAAAAACAATTCAATGGAAATTAAATTAAATTTTAATTTTTGTTTCTGTTTCAACTGTCATAAATCACAAGTATAACACAAATTGGAAATATTATTTAATTAAAATTGAATTTAAGTTAATGAACAAGCCATACGAGTACAAATTATCACAATGTCATCATCATAATGCCTCAAATCATTCCACGGTGGAGTCTCTTGTAGAACATGTCTATCTGTTGTGGCCAACTGTGTGACATATGCTACACTTGTGCCTGTATTCCTCAGGAACAACTCTGCTCGGACCTTTATTAATCAAAGCTGGGTTAGAACATCTCCTGAAATTATGCTTTGGTTGTCCACATCTTCTACAGTTCTGTATAGTTGTTCTCTCCAAATACGAGATATGTCGACCCACTATCGGGCGGCCTGCTTGTCTCTTGGAGATTGGATTCAAAACCACCCTCTCAACGATGTCAGATGGTACAATCCAAGTGGAAGGATGTCCAACCGGTATAATAGGAACCGAGTACGCATCAATAAGTGTCTGTCGCTTGTAGTAGTCCGCACATAGGGATGTGAAATCCATGTTTCGGTCCTTGTAAAAACAATGAAAATGATGAGATTCACATTTCAGTAATATTAACCGTACACTAAAATGTATGATGTACCTTGCGGTAGCGAAAGCATCAGATTATGGAAAATGGTCCATTTGGAATCTGTTGCATGTTTAGATCTTTCGGGTTAATTTAACAGTCCACTGTTTTCCAGATCGTTTCACCGAGAATATGTTCCAGTCAACTGGATTTAAGGTCATAAAATTACACTTCTCCACACTTTTTAGGATCACAAGATGTGTTGCGTCAGTCAACTGATGACACATGGACTGTGTAGCCCTATAACGATCGTGAAATCAACGTTGTAGTATATTCCTAATGAGCTCTGCCAGAGTCAACATAGGCAGTTGTCGTGCAAATTTTAGGCATGAGTTTATGCATTCTGCAGCATTTGTTGTCATCACCATATACCTTTTGTCAAGGCAGTGTACACGGGACCACTTGCGTAGACCGACATCAATTACATAATCATATGCATTCGGGTGTAAGTTTTGTAACTCTTCCATGTGCCGGTTATATTTCAGCTCGGTGTACGCTCGGGCTGCTTTGCCCATTATTGCGGTAACATCCTTTTTGTGATATCGCTTATTTCTGAAAAACGCCAGCAACATATGGTATGGGTGGCATAAGGGAACATTTTAAAAATCCCTACTTCAATGCTTGCATGTCGATCAGAAATTAATCCCAAATCATCTATATGGCCAAGGGAACCTTTCAAGCAATCCAAAAACCACTCCCATGATAGGTTGTTTTCTAAGTCACCGTACCCAAAAGCAATTGGATAAACCTGTTCATTCCCATCTTTTGCAGTTGCAACAAACATTGTACCCCCGAATCTTCCCTTTAAATGGGTACCATCAATGACAATAACTAGACGCATACACCTCCGGAATCCTCTAAGTGAGGCACCCAACGATATGAAAAAGTAAAGGAATTTATCATCTTTTTTGTACTGTAAGTCAGTGATTGTTTCAAAATTGTTTTGTTCCAACACGTAACCGAATGATGGCAGCAGTTGGAAGGTTTCCTCATGCGTTTCATAGGTTAGTGACAACATATAATCGAGTGCTTGATGTGCCTTACTGTACATGATTTGGATGCCATACATTGTTTTCATGTTGACGATTATGTCCTTCGGACACATTAGTCGACCATCTTGTTGTTGCAATCTAGGTGCAACTACTTCTCCAATTATGATTGCACTAGCTTATCGATGGTGGCAGTGAATCTCCTCCGACGGACAAGTGTGTTTGTTGACAAAACTTCTTACTTGGAAGAATGTCGCTTCATCTCTCCTCACCGCTCCTAACTTCCACGTACAGTTGTCCAAAAAACAAACCAGATATAACGTTGTCTTATTCCACCTTTTCACCTTCCACTCGAAGTTATGTCGCATTGCAAAATTCCTAACCACTCTCTTCAAATCCTTTTCAGTAGGAAAAAATTGCCATTTATATATCATGCATGTAGGTTCATCTAAGTTCCTGCTTCCACCCATACCAAACGAGTATGATTCTTCTCCTAGAATAACCAACGTTGTGGTATTATCAGAATCAGCTGCAATTATATTAGGCCCGACCTCAGAGGTCCCAGCTATATCTGCTGCATTAGAACTAAATCTGTGTACACGTCTTACACATCTTCTTTCCGTTTGGACATGTTCTTCATTTTCCTCATTATTTGCTACAATATCTACCGGAAGCAAATTTGACTCGTTATCCACCTCATGGATTAGTCCAACATTCGGTTTATTATTCTGGTCATTGTTCATGTTATTGTACATATCATTGAATTGGTGGTTGTACTGACTAGCATTCATCTCAATTTGACAACCAAAGACATCGTTGAATTGAGATCCAGCTATATCACCATGGTCGGCTACTTCCAGTGGGACACCTCACATGTTTTATTGCCCTTCGATCCCACTTCATTCAGTGAACAACTGGTTGCTTCGGCTAAACAATCGAAATTGTTGGGTGTTTTCATGAGTAGGGATATCTTCAGCTATCACATATTCTGCTGCTATCTCAATTAGACTAACACATACATGAGGGATCACCCTATCTTCCCCTAGCATAAACAAAATATCATCGTAGTTTCTTATAAATGTGCGACATGTTGTCTCGAGAACAATTGATATAGATTGTAGATTAGCAATGTATTTGTTCACATCGTACTTCACAAGGGTTTGCACGATCGACACCAGTTCTTCATAAGTCATATTCTTTGACATATGCATTCATTGGTTATCGGAACCAAAAAACCTCTGACTTCCATTAGGTAATTGCTCCCATCGACCGTTGTAAGATATGACTATTCTCACCAGATCAATTATCCTGTGAAAATCATCATCATAAACCATTATTAACAATTAAAAATATATATATTACATTTACAATTATTAAGAATTAAAAATATTTCTTAACTGTAAGGGATAGGACATTTTTTTTAAGGGATCGGTCTTTTTTTTAGTATGACCGAGCTTATTTAAACAAGAATCGAGTTTTATTTAAATGGGTCGTGTTTTTTTGTAATTGATTGATACTTGTTTTTTGTGTCGTTACCAATTTGCGATTATCAAAAGAATATTTATAAAAAGTCCTACGTAATGTGCTCTAAAGTTTTGAAAACTAGTAAAATGGTAAGTGAGGGTATCGTCCACATAGAGGAGTTATCTGTTAATCGCCTCATGTTCTAGAGTTTATTGAAAGCATGAAAATAAGAATGCGAGAGGGTAAGAATGATGTGTGTGAGGTGTAAGCATATTGCGATGTGTGCGTGCGAAGGAACGTAAATAAAAAGAATGCAAAATAAAATAAAAGGAATATGGAGAGGTGAGAATGGTGATTAAAGTGACAAATAATAAAATGGTAGATAGGAGAAATGTATGAGAATGATCACACAAGGTTCATAAAGCTTACCATATATAAGTGCACAAATAGTGGTTGTTAAGCATTAAGGACATCCAATTCAAGATACAAGGAAAGAATACAAAATGGATAGAAATGAGACCCCTCATCCGTAATCGGGAATCGAAAACTGGGTCTTCTCGGGTGTCAATCCGAGATGTCCTTACCATTGGATGGCTACGGCGTTCTCCAATCTCATGAATGCACAACCCCCTCAATTAAGGACATTCAATTCAAGCTAAAGGTTTGTTCTCTCAATTGAGAGATTTACAAACTCAAATCACTCCCTGAGGTCTCGGTGAAGTTATTGTGATTGTAATCTCAACTAAGGGATTCGAGACACGAATCACTCCCCAAGGTCTCGGTGAAGTAATTGTGCCTTAAGTCCCTACCATTAAGCATATGGACGTAAGCCAAAACCTACTCAAGCAAGGTCTTGCATAGAACAAGTTTCATTCATTCTTTAGAGCTAATTGGTTAAGATTATACCCGGATTGATCCTCCTAGGCACAACCAAAATTCCACAAATACTCAAACCCATCCATACAAGTTAATTTCGACCTTCCAGAGACATACACACACAAATGGGATATTTGATTACAACTACTCCTATAATTTAGTTAATCTACTCTTAATCTCATCCATGAACACATATCAATTTCCAATCTCTATACACAAGCATATCAAGATAAGAGATTATTCAATAATAGCAAGAACAAATCAAAACAAAAATGAATATAAAATCAACCAACATATATTGAGCAAAAATTAGGTTTACAATATTTCCCAAGTGGGGATACACATCAATGAATATAATAGCAAGAGAAGAGTAAAAGAAGAAACCCAAGGTTGTCAATCTCGGATCTCTAAGCTCCATTGAAGCTCTTCCTCCTCATAAACAAGGTAGGGTGCTCTTTCCTCTTGAAACTCCTCCAAAGATGGGTGGTTGAAGGTAGAAGGATATGGTGAGGAGGCATCCATCTAGGAAAAACCTCCATGGATGCCTTTGAAAGCTTCTTTCTATCTTAATTTGGTGGAGAAGATGAAGTGTGGATTTTAGGATGAATTAAAGACTAAAGGATTCAAAGATTATGGATCTTGCGGAAAAGTGATGTATTTATAGTTAGGACAAATTAGGGTGAAAAGGGACACAATTGCCCTTCCAAAATGGCAAAAAAAAAGGACATGTCGCAGTCTGGAATCAGGTGACACCTGAAAAAATGCCAATAATCGAGCTTTTTTCCAAATATAAAAAACTCAGTCCAATATAAATTAAGCTCGATTCTTCTTTATATAGTCTCGATGACACCTGAAAAAAAGCTCAGATATATTAAATATTCATACATGTTCTTACAAAAACTGGAACAACATATAATAAGGAATTGATTCATTGTTAACCCACATAGAAATGCATGCAAAATATCTGAAATGTATGAAAACAGAAAAAAGAATACACCAGATCATAAATATTTGTTACCTTATTGTACAGAATCTGGAGAGAGAAAACTTTTTTGGAGAGATAGATAAATTTTTCAGACAACTTTTTTGTGGAGATACAGACGAGTTCAAAAAGCTACCTTTTAAAAATTAAAGTTTAGGGATAACTTGGGTTGTTCACCATAATAGGTATTTTTTTAAATTAAATTATTAAACCGGTGACATCATCACAACACACAATAAAAAATGTGACACATCTCACCATTTTCACTATCAATGATTGTGTTTAAATATAAATACATACATTATTTTAGCACACAAAAGCAACGTGACTTAATAACCGAAGTGCAAGTTCTCTATTTTTTTAGTGCCTTTACATTCTACGATATTTAAATAGTTTGTTGGGATTAAAACCCATACAATAAATAATATAATAGTATTCATTCATAAATAATATATCACAACATTAATGTACAAGTGATAATGTTTAGTATTGTGATTTCAACTATATATATAATTAATGTATGACCTTTATAAGTTAATATTCGATAAATTAACAATTTCTTTTATATAATAAATTTTGACGGTCCCAACTGAAGATAAAAATAAAATTGGCCAGATGAGAATTTTTACCAATCATTAATACAATATACAAGCTTATCTAAATTTACATTCTACAACAATTATTGTGTTTAATTAAATACAAACACATACAATTTTAAAGCATATCTAAATTTACATTCTATAGCGATTATTGTTTTTAAATACAAACACATACAATCTTAAAGCACATAAAGAAAAGGTGGCTTGATGGTTAAGGGTGCAAATTCTTTAAGTAACTTCTTAGGTTCGAGTCTTTAGGTTCAAGTCTTTAACATTATCGAAAATCCTAAGTTTGAGCCCTAACATTATCAAAAACTCATAGTAAATCAACCCACTTATAACCTCTATAAGTTAATATTCTATAAATTTATAATCTCGCCTGACCGAATGTGCTTTTTACCGATCATTTATATTATTTACCAGCATATCACATTTACATTTTGGGGATGTTAGGAATTCGATTAATACAAAACTAACATGCATATGCATATAATTAATCTGAATAACTTAAATATGTTTCTATATCATGATTAATCAAACCCTAACATGCATAATATAACCCATATCAATTCAAGAGAAAAGAAGTAAATCGAGAAAACGGAAGCGTACCTGAATCCATTGTCGGAGGTTGGTGGACGGGTTGTGATCTTCCAAATTAACACGACATTTCTTGAACCCAACATTTCTTGAACCCAACAGTTCTATTTTGCTCTGTTGATTGGGGATACAGACAAAACAAAACATTGTGTAATTTGGGGACCATAACCCTAAATATATATAATAATCAAATTATTATATGTTGGCTATTTCTAATTTGGCCCCTCAACAAATTAGAAATAGCACTCCGGTATCTACACATTAATTCCATGACAATTATACCATTAAGCCTTATTACTTTAAATCTTAATTAGATCACTTTAACTTAGGTTTATCAAAAAGATAGCACAACACATTTAATATTCACATGTGTGGCCCCATATGATGGAATTTTTCAACAATCTCCCACTAGGGCACATATGTAACTTTACAAATGTGTATGACTTTATGAGCTCTAAAATTTTGCTATCACAATTTTAGGGTATATCCGAACAATCTCGTCCATTGATTATGCCGACATAGGATCAAAGCAGTTTTCGTCACATTTAGCGTGACTAAACCCATAAATGGTCACGTATACTAGTATAACCAAATGACATAGATCAATCATGGATGCGTATCATGAAAATTACATGCAATGTGATCTATACATGTCTATTCCAACTGGTCCGTCTTTATTCCTTAGTGAGATTAAAACTCAACACAATGTAACAGAGTGTAATTAACCGAATACTTTATTTCTGATAAGAAAATATCCAAATACATAAATGCATAAGTATATCCAAAATCAAATATAGAGCAATAAAATATAAAATTATACAAACTCCTACTATACTATGATATCCCCACACAAAATAACACCCATATGAGCAATGTGCTCATGAAAGACCTTGGCTGGTAATCCCTTTGTAAGCGGGTCAGCTATCATGGAGTTTGTCCCAATGTGCTCTATGGATATATGTCCACTCTGCACTCTTTCCTTCACAATTAGGAACTTAATGTCAATATGCTTTGACCTAGATGAGCTCTTGTTTTTGTTAGAATATAGCACTGCTGACTTATTGTAACAATATACTTTGAGTGGTCTTTCAACACCCTCTATAATGCGTAGCCCAGTGATAAAATTCCGCAGCCATATTCCATGGTTGGATGCCACATAGCATGCTACAAACTCTGCTGCCATGGTGGACGAAGTTATGAGTGTCTATTTGGCACTCCTCCAAGAAATAGCTCTACCAGCCAACAAGTATATGTAGCCTTATGTGGATCTCTTACTGTTTTGGCATCCAGCATAATCGGAGTCTGAATACTCTATGATCTCAAACTAATCCGATCTCTTATATGTGAGCATGTAATATTTTGTTCTCTTCAAATACCTTATAACTCGATTGACTACTATCCAATGATCCATCCCAAGGTTACTTAAATATCTGCCTAACATACCAACAATGTACGCAATATCCGGATGCTTACACACCTGAGCATACATTAGACTCCATACAGCTGATGCATTGGGAATCTTCTACATTTTCTTAGCTTCAAGGTTACTTTTAGGGTACTGATTGAGACTGAACTTGTCTCCCTTAGCGACAGGGGTGTCACATGGTTTGTTGTCCTGCATGCCAAACCTTTTGAGCACTGTATCGATATAACTCCTTTGTGATAATCCATGAATACCCCGAGAGCGATCTCGTTGTATCTGGATCCCTAATACAAAGAAGGCGTCACCAAGATTTTTCATCTCAAAATTCTTTGATAATGCAACATGCTTATATCATTTGTGGCAAGCAGTATGTCATCGACATATAAAACCAGGAATATGTGTTTATTCTCACTGAATTTGTGATACACACAATTATCAACAACGTTTATATCAAAACCAAACGAGATAATCACTTGATGAAACTTATGGTACCACTAACGGGAAGCTTGCTTGAGTCCATAAATGAATTTTTTCTATTTACAAACCATATTCTTTGGGTCTCCCGACTCAAAGTTTTCTGGTTGCATCATATAAATTGTTTCGTCAATGTTGCCATTGAGAAATACCGTCTTGACATCCATCTGATGAAGTTCAATGTCAAAATATGTAACAAGTGCCATGATTGTCCTAAAAGAGTCTTTCGTTGAAACCGGAAAGAAAGTTTCTTTATAGTCAATCATTTTCTTTTGGGTAAAGTCTTGAGCTACAAGACGAGCCTTATACCTCTCCACATTACCTTTCGAATCCCTTTGGTTGTAAATATCCATTTACAAACAATGGGTTTCGCACCTTCTGGTAATAGGACAAGTTCCCAAACCTTATTATCTTGCATAGACTTATATTCCTCATTTATGGCATCAATCCACTTTTGAGAGTTGGAACCTTGCATGGCTTGATGGAAGTTGATTGTATCATTTTCCATCATTCCAATGCCTTACTCATGTTCCTGGAGAAATACAAAAAAAATCGTCCGGAATAGCATTTCTCCTTTCTCTAGTGGATTGCCTTAATGACACTGGTTCTTGAGGTTGTTAAGTTTGTTCCTCAGGAACAATTACCTCATCTTGAATTAGGGGTTGTTCAACATTGTCTGGTTGAGGATCCAGATTCGCTTCTTGATCAATGATAGGTATAGAAACCTGCATATTGTCAAAAGCGATAATAGGAATCGTAACCAATTCTTCCTCAAAAACAATGTCTGGTTGAGGATCTAGATTCGCTTCTTTATCAATGACGGGTATAGAAATCTGCACATTGTCAAAAGTGATAGTAGGAATTGTAACCGATTCTTCCTCAATGATAGGTATAGAAACATGCACATTGTCAAAAGCAATAGTAGGAATCGTAACCGCCGATTCTTCCTCAAAGACAATGTCTCTAACCTTATTTCTCCCCCCAAACTCAACATCCTCAAAAAATGTTGCAGTTCCCATTTCAAAAATTGACCTAAGTGTGAGATCATAAAAATTATAGTCCCTTGATTGCTCAGAGTAGCCAATGAAGTAGCTGCTTATAGTTTTAGAGTCTAATTTCTTTTCATGTGGCTTGTAAGGCCTTGCCTCAGCTGGACATCCCAAAATGTGAAAATGCTTTAAATTAGGCTTTATGTTTGTCCAAAGCTCATAAGGTGTTTATCAGCTTCATTATTCTCTCTCTTTTTGCCCTTATCATTAAAGGTGCTAGCCAAATGAGCAATTTCGGTCATATCTTGCTTCAGTCTCTCTTCCTCTTACACGTAATAAGAAATGAGTTCATTAAGAGTCCATTTCTCCCTTTTACAGTTGTAACTGACCTTAAACTGACTGTATTGTGTAGGAAGTGATATTATTACCAAATGCACGAGCAAGTCGTCAGACGGCTCGAGCTTTAGTGCCTTAAGCTTAGAAGCAATATGAGACATTTTCATAATGTACTCCCTAATGTTCGCTTTGCCTTTATACTTCATAGAAATCAAGATTTGCAAATGCAGTGTTTGTTTTTGCCTTATCGTTTTTCACAAAACGGTTTTCAATTTCGGTTATGAACTCTTTGGCTTTGGTTATCTTTTCAGATACCACACCCCTAAATGCCTCTGGAATGTCGCGCTTGATGATCATAAGACTCATGTGATTTGAGCAATCCCACTTCTCAAAGTTCTTCCTATTATCATGAGAACTTGCATCAGTAAGAGAAGCGGGTTGCTCAACCCGAAATGCAAGGTCCAGATCCATGTAGCCGAGAACAATGAGTATGTTCTCCTTCCAAATCCTTAAAGTTGATCCCATTAAGCATGGGTATAGAGTTGGTATTAGCAGATATAGTAAAACATTAGCTTGAAAGAGAACAAAACAACCACACAAACATGCTCACATTAATAACCAAAGACAATAATCAACAAATTCAAATAATGGTAAGTCTCATCTCAAGATATCTAGCACAACATTAATATCAAGTCTTTGGACAGTAATATTAATTGTAAGTGGTACTCTTATTGTAGTGATCAAATATTGATAATAATTAATGTCAAATAATAAATCTATATTTGGATCTACTTATTATTCACATGTAAAACCTTATAATCGTCACATATTTATCACCACATGTGTGTGTGCAATTCGGCCAAGTATTAACCTTTCTTTGGGCCGACTAATACTCGCATGAATTTACACACACACAAACATCCAACATCCCTCATGAATAATCTAGTCAAGAGATGTCACTTTGGCGACATCTTGCTTCAATTAGCCCATTTAGAATGATAAACTACTTTATTTAACCATAAAAGATATACTCAATAATGGTCAGTCCCATCTTAAGATACCTAGTACAACATTAATATCAAGTCTTTGGACAATAATATTAATTGTAAGTGGTACTCTTGTTGTAGTGATCAAACATTGACAATAATTTATGTTAAATAATAAATATATCTTTGGATCGACTTATTATTCACATATAAAACCTTATAATCGTCATATGTTTACCACCACAGATGTGTGTGCAATTCGGCCAAGTATTAACCTTCCTTTGGGCCGGTAAATACCCGCATGAATTTACACACACACGAACATCCAACATCCCTCATGAACAATCTATACAAAATAGGTCACTTTGGTGACATCTTGTTTCAATTAGTCCATTTAGAATAATAGACTACTTTATTTAACCATAAAAGGTATACCACCAAATATTTGAATTTGAGTTGATCCATAAAATAAAATGAAAATAAATAAAAATTTATTTTATTTTATCAAAATTATAAAAGTGCCCATATTTTGTAAAATTATAGAAAGGTCCCTCAAATTTTCATAATTAAAATTTGATCCAAAATTTTTAAAAATTATAAAGTGACCCCATAACTTTTTAATAATTATAAATGTGCTCCAAAACTTTTTCATAATTGGAAACAGGCCCTATAAGTTTTAGAAATTATAAATTTGTCTTGAAAGTTTATCAAAATCACATAATGACCCAAACAAATTGTAAAACAGTCCCTCAAGAATATCTAATTTTCCAAAAGTGTCCCAAAGCCAAAAACTATTTCTAAAACCCTAGGTTTCTAGCCGCCGCCGCTTTAGCCACCAGAAGGTCACCGGTAAGCGACGAACGGCTGCCAAGCAGCAGCAGCACAACCCGTAACAGATCTGGAGAGATGAACGAACATCGATCTGGACCAGACGGCGAGATCGACGAACGGTGGTCATCCTGGTCGCCGCAAATCACACCAGTCCCAAACGAAAACTTGCCTGAAATCGCACAGATTTCGTGTGAGAAACCCACCGGAAAACCATCGGCTGTGGCATTAACCAAGAAGCAAACGGGTCTGTGTACGAAAACCCATCGACCCAAAATTGCCCTTATTTTAAAAAAAAAACTTTAAAAACAAAACTCAAAACACAAAATATCAAAACCCAAATTGTTCAGAAATGTCTTTAAAAAACCTAAGATTCAAATCTCAGTTCTCAAGAATTAATCATGGGTGGCTCTGATACAACTTGTTAGGAATTCGATTAATACAAAACTAACATGCATATGCACATAATTAATTCGAATAACCTAAACATGTTTCTATATCGTGATTAACCAAACCCTAATATACATAATATAACCTATATCAATTCAAGAGAAAAGAAGTAAATCGAGAAAGCGGAAGCGTACTTGAATCTATTATCGTAGGTTGGTGGACAAGTTGTTATCTTCCAAATTAACACGACATTCCTTGAACCCTACAGTTCTATTTTGCTCTATTGATGGGGATACAGACAAAACAAAACATCTTGTAATTTAGGGACCAGAACTCTAAATATATATAATAGTCAAATTATTATATGTTGACTGTTTCTATTTCGGCCTCTCAACAAATTAGAAATAGCACTCCGATATCTCACATTAATTCCATACAATTATACCCTTAAGCCTTAATACTTAAAATCTTAATTAGATCACTTTAATATTTACATTTGTGACCGTATATGATGGAATTTTCCAATAGGGGATTTAAACCATGGCTACAAAGTCCTTCATACGGTATCGTGTAAAGTCTTGAAACTACAATTGTCGACCAAGGCTCTGATATCAATTATTGGGAATTTAAATCGATTCCGCAATCATTGGTTCAAAAATTTCCAACATTACATTCGATCGAATGAACCCTTTTACCAATCATTAATATTATATACAAGCATATCTAAATTTACATTCTACATCAATTATTGTACGTAAATAAAAACACATACAATTTCAAAGCATTCAAAGACAACGTGGCTTGATTGCAAAATGTGGAAGTTCTCTAGGCAATCTCCTAGGTTCGAGCATTGACCTTATTGAAAGATCATAATAAATCAAGCTATGATTTTTATTTTTCTATTTTTTAAAGTGCCCTTACATTTTGCGATGTTTAAACAGATTGTTGTGTTAAAAAATTGTATAATGATTTTACAAGTATTATCCGGCTAAATGAGCCTTTTTACCAATCATTAATATGTAATACACATAGAGAACATGATTTAATGGCAATTGGTGCAAGTCCTCTAGGTAATGTCCTAGAATCAAGCACTTACAATATCAAAAATTCTTGTCAAGTCACATTTTTATTTTCTTTCTATTTACTTTTTACAATGTTTAAACAGTTTGTTGTGTTTAAAACCCATATAATATATAAGTTCGGAAGGTATTTAGAAAGGGAGAGAACTCGAACCCACAACCTCGTGATTTAGGTATGAGAGATTTACCACCAAACCAACCTCATTTTGTCACTTAATATTCATTTATAAATTATATACCACCAAATTAATATACATGTTATAATGTTTAGCATTATTATTCCACACACATATATATTAGATAAATTAACAATTTATTTTATATAATAAATTTTGACGGTGTCAACTTATTTTTAAAAAATTGTCACAAGATAAAAATAAATGTCTTTATCATGTTATTTTTATTGTTTTAAAGAATTTCGTATATTTTTAAAATAGTTAGTTTAATAAACCAATATAACGTACTTACTAACTCAAGTAGTATGTACCTCCTCTCTACATTTATAATAGGGGTTTAAATCATACGATGTACATTTCTATCAATAATTGTTGGAAGATTTCTTCATAGTTATGTGAGAATAAGTATTTTATAGTGTAAGATTAGATATTTGGATTTCACACATAGTGTTTGATGTTGACATATATCGGTAGAAACTTGGCTTATTCAAAACAATCAATTGGATGTTATAATTTTTTTTTTAAAAAAAAAAATCCCTCAACCCATTTAGTGTTTGAATAAAAAATAAAAATAAAAACAAATATTTTAAAGTTGTTTGGTGGATCTCCATGGGCTCATTGGATTTGGTGGAGGTCCAATCTAGATCTTTACCCTTCATTTTTTTTCTCTTTTTTTGTCCTTACTCTTTTTAATTTTATGTTATTGTTGAGATCCATTTTTTTTTTCAAACCCATCTCTCTTTTTTTCTTTTTCAGTTTATATCCATTTTTATTTCAATTTTAATATTTTTTTTTAAATAGCTTGAAAGGACAAAAATAACATTATACCTGTTAAGTTTGATTAAACTGGACCAACGGTAGGGAGATAATTGACAATTAATGATATATTGTTTGAGGTTGTGAAAAGTTAAACCTAGGGGAGGTGGTTGTAATTTGCTGTTACATATAAGTAGATAAATGAGAGTAAAATTAATTTTCTCTTAGACTGAGTCCATCAACCTCACCATTCTTTCTTTTGGATTTAGTCCGACGGTTAAGTCTCTATCGATTTATGTGGGCTGTAAACCAACAAATAATACTCTAAAATGATGTTATTAAATAACTATAAATTTCTGTACAAATATATATATCCGCTGCAACGTGCGAATTGAAACTATGTCATTATACGATGGAAAGAACTCTCTTTAATACTAAGGCACTGTAGACGGTGGTTTTTATAACATTTCTGATTGATAGTATTGAATTTGATAAATCTAATTGTTGAGAATTAACAAGTGAATCAATTCTACTTTTGTATTATACATTCCCACTAAACATTGTTTTTTGTTGCAATATCAACGATTCGAATAGGACATTACAGTGTTCAATGGATGCTCTTATCATTGAACTATATGACAATAATATTAACACCTTACATTATAATTAATTAGGAGATCAAGAAAAGATAAGTTAACATTTTTTGACAATTGTTGGATGGCATAAATCTAAGTATACAACTAACATTTAGATGGAAAAACAAATCTAGACGTCTGTGTAAGAAAATACTTAGAATGCATACATCAAGCTAGCTACTATAATGAATATATATTGTTATATATTTAATTTGCTGAGAATATGTGTTTTTTCTTTGTACTTTTACTTCATTAGGAGCTAATTAGTAGACAAAAAGTTTGAGATCTCCTAATGTTGTCGGCACTTCACTTGGGACCATCTCACCATCATAAGGGCAGCAGCATCAACTATCTAATCTTGTCGATCTATTACAGATTAGATATTGTGTAAATAATAATAATTATGAATAAGACAGAAGTTTAAGTTGTTGTGAATTGAATTAGAAGCTCATGATCAAGGAATTAGAAGAGAAGGCCTAGCATGATGAGAAGAGCTTGTCAGCTTAGCCAAGGAGACTGCCTGCGAACCAAACAAGGGTTTTCTAGCTAGCAGCAGCTTGAAATTAAAACCTCTAGCTTGCACAAAGACTCAGGCAAGTCATCATTGGCTATCAAACAATACTCTTACCGTCATGTAAGACCTCTCTCCTTAAACAGCAACAACACATGCACGATATTGTATCGCTTGATATATAATTTCGAGGTATAGATGATCGATGGATGAAGAAGAGAAGACCTAGCATGAGAGAGAAAAGCCAGTGAAGCTAGCCAAGCTGACTGCCTGATGATATACCCAACAAGGGTTTTAGAAATATTTTTAACATTTTGATGAAACCACTTGGAAGGATCAGGCAAGTCATCCTTGGCTACCAAACTAGATGTTTGGATATGTGAAGCCAGAAACAAGTGGAGAAAACAAGTTCTAGCAGGTGGCGCTGCGCGGGGACTGCGGCGGAGGCAAGAGCTAGGACCGCGACACACACATCGGAGAAGTCCAGGCGTAACATGCTGTGCGTACCGCTGCGCAGGCAACATGCACACATCGCGGTCTGTGGAGCGTTAGAGACAGAATTTTCGAGAAAGGAGGAATCATGCATTGTGGGCCGCGGTAACATGCCCACACAGCGGTCCAGACCGCGGTAGACAGAATTTCCAAGAAAGGAGGAATCCTGTGCAAACAAGCAATTGGAAAAGGAAATAGATTTCAATTGGGATTTGGCTAACCCTAGTACTCCTATATAAATACTACCATTATTTTTATTCCACAGAGAGAGGAAAAAAGAGCAGAAATAGTGCGTAGTGTGTGAGAAAAAATTGCTAGAGAGAGAGAGCACTTGTAGAGAGAGACTGAAAGAGAATCAGAGAGATTGTAATCAAATCTGATAAATAGTGGATTGAATGCGGTGCGCTCCATGGACATAGGCAAATTGTTGAACCATGTAAAATCTTTTGTGTCTTCATTTCTTATTGCTTTCTATTTTGTGTTTGGATTTGTGTGTTTACTATTTCTTCTCGACAACAATTGGTATCAGAGCTCCAGGTTGGGGCAGATTATTTTTCACACAAACTAGGTTCTCTCGAGGTCATCGATTTCATCTTGGAGATGGAGTCAGAGAAGGAAACACACAAGATTGAGAAATTCAGTGGTTTGAATTTCAGCTTCTGGAAGATGCAGATGGAAGATTATCTATACCAGAAGGATCTGTATGAAGGATCTGTATTGGCCGATAATAGAGAGACCAAAGGATATGACCGATGAAGATTGGGAAAAGAAATAGAAACCGAAGAACATGGATGATTATGACTTTGAAATCCTTGACAGAAAAGCATTGAGAGCAATTCGTCTCAGTTTGACGAAGCAGGTCGCCTTCAACGTAAAGGATCAACAGACAGGCAAAGATCTAATGGATACTCTATCATACCTATACGAACAACCTTCTACAGTAAGGAAAGTTCATCTTAGCAAGAAGTTATCAACCTTGAAGATGGCGAGGGTCAGAACTTTAAAGATTTTCTGAACCAGTTCAATGAAGTAAAGGACGTGTTGTATTCTTTATCTATGGGGTTTGATGAGGAGTTTATGGAAGTGTTTCTACTCACCCAAATGCCAGAAAGTTGGAAAAAGACATGCCGGTCGATTGCCAACTCGCTCGGGAAAGAAAAAATGAATCTTCAGTAGGTTATAAACATGATCATGATGGAAGAGATCAGGAAGCGTGAAGAGGGATTAGGGGCGTTTACATCTTCAACATTGAATTTGGAAGGTAGAGAAGGTAGAAACAGAAATCGGAATACAAATCAACGGGGAAGATCAAAGTCAAGAGGTAAGTCCAAGTCTAAGAAACAGGTCAACTATTCGGGAAACCAACAACGAAGTAAAAAGGATGCAGAATGCTGAAATTGTGGTAAGAAATGCCATCTCTCGTATGAGTGTAGATCTGAGAAGAAATATAAGGGCAAGAGCAATGCAAATTGTGTATCAGAGGAGTCAGATAGCTACCTTATCTGCTCGTTGGAAAGCAAGACGGAGTCCTGGGTTTTGGATTCAGGAGCGTCATTCCATGCCATACCTCACAGGGAATTGCTTGAGAACTACGACTCTAGAAATTTAGGTAAAGTGTATCTTGGTGACGATCAAGCATGCGACATTACAGGGAAGGGAGATGTGAAGATTCAACTGCAAGGGTCAGTTTGGAAGCTCGACAATGTGAGGCACATACCAGACTTGAGGAAGAATTTAATCTCCATTGGGCAATTGGCATCAGATGGTTTTGTGACGACTTTCACAGGTGATAAGTGGAAGATTTCGAAAGGTGTAATGACAATCGCCCGAGGAAATAAGAATAGGTCGCTTTACACAACCACGGATGGTTGTGGTTTAGTCGCTATGACGGAAGGCAAAGACGATCCGAACTTGTGGCACCAAAGGTTTGGGCACATGAGTTCTCAGGGGTTGAAGTGTCTGCATTCGAAAGGTAAGTTGCATGATTTGAAAAGTGTTGAGGTTGATTTCTATGAGAGTTGCATTCTAGGAAAGCAGAAGCGAGTAATGGTTAAGGGTAAAATGGTCTTTTCATTATGATCAGAACACATCAGAGGCATTAAGGTCCTTTCACACATCTGACATGCCAGAAAGTGTGTTTTAACGGATTCCATTACAGAAGGACTAAAAGTTACAATTTTAAAAAACTGTGGACTAAACGTAGATTAAGATAAACTACAGTGATTAAAATACGGTTTACCTAAAAAATAAGAATATATATATATATATATAGTTAATATAGTTTAAGGCCAGGCTTTATCAACTCAAATTTCTGACTCAATTGTTTGACTTCAATGTATCAACCATTGGATTAAAGAGAACATGAATAAATGAGTGGTTGAAATATTCATTAATCCAATGGTTGAGATATTGAAATCAAACAATTGAGTCAGAAATTTTAGTTAATATAGTATGCCCTAAAGTTTAATTTAAAATTCTGTTTATATATGATTTTGTTCTTCTAATAAAAATAATAAAAATTAATTTAAAAATTACTTTTTCACAACCAAATTTGTCTCATGATTTTGATTCATTTTCCATACTTAGCAATCAATTTGTATTTCTTCAAAAGAGATTGAAAATATATTTAAACGAGAATCTATAGTTTATTAAAATGAAAAGAGTTTTTATGATATATGTTAATACCAAACCATTAATAGGATTTTTTTTTTATAAAAGATTAAAATAGGAAACTAATTAATAATTACGGGTGAGTGTACTAAGAACATCTTCGATGCAAGCTTGACTTGTAAAAAAAAAAAGATGTCACGTATGATTAATAAACATTCCGTTAAAAAAATCTTTCTTCAATACAGCCGTACATATTAAACCTTAAGCTGATGTGACAAAAAAAAATTAAGATAGTGTCAACATGACCGCCACTTTCAGACGGCATATTGTATAGCTCTTTTTTAGGTTGACTCAAATGGCATTGAAAATTGATATTAATTTTTCCTATATTTTTTGTAAGAAAAAAATAAATAAATAAAATTTGACACATCATTAAAATAAAATGTGTTTTAAGCGGAAACATTGGAGACCAAATTTTAAGTTAATCATCCATCAAGTCCATATTTATACCTTATAGGAAGCAAGTCTCTTGATATTGTTGTCATATCAACAATAATTTATATGCAAACTATTTTTGTATTAGAATTGTTCTACTAAACAATTAGTTATTTTAGTAATTTTATATGAAAGTATTATTGAATTTTTAAAATTTATTAATTTAAGGTATATATACCATTTTCAAGAGACGTAAATATCATTATTCTTGGCCAAGTAAAGTAACTAGCCAAATAAAGTAACAAACCATAAGCTAATTAAATTTAAGGTCCAATACTAAGAAGAAAAATATCACGACAGACCCAATTATTTAGGAGGAAAAAGGCATATGCACTTTATCGCCAACTCAGCAGAAGAAGAAGGACATGTGTCTAAATGGACCCCACTTTCATACATATCCATATTGGATTCGGCTCTTCTACTTGGCTGATCTCCTTCCTGACCTATCTCAGGATTGCAACACGTGACCTTGGAAATATTGATGGCTGAGATTGTCCAGCCTTTTTACTTATGTTTTGGATGACGAAACGATGTCATCTTTCTTCATTCTTCTTTGCCTCTTTCTCAGACAAATAGTAACCTTTCCTTGACAAAATCGCATAACTCCCCTTTTACCTTGATTTTTCTCTTCTTCAATCACAATTCCACAACATAAATTTCGTAGCAGAGAAGCCTTGAAGATCAATAAAGGGCAAAAACTCTCTCACAAAGGTAACTTTTTTTTTTAATGTTCTTTATTTACTAGAAAATTAAAATGATGGATATTTTTCATCTCATTGCAGTTAATCAAGAGAAGTTTATAATTCATTGACATGGAAAGCATAAATTATATTTTCTTTGAAAACAAAATCAAAAAATGAACCGATTGAATTTTAAACAAATAACAAAGTTTATTGCTTTTAAGAAGAGCAAGACAAAGAGATAATGTTTGTGTTTTTTAATGAAAGTTAGCTTTATATTCTTGTTTTACAACTCAATAGCTAAAATAGTGGATTCGAGTGGTGATACAGTTGAGTAGGGGACCCCTAGTGTTTGGTTTTTGTGTCTTTTTTCTTTGCTGGTTTGATATGTGGTAGTTGTGGGGTATCTTCGTGCTGCTCTGTTTTTCAATTGTTTGTATTGCTTTGTTTTTAGTTTTTTCCCTTCCTCAGTTGCTTGGTGTTGTTTGTTCTCTATCGGGCTTGGGTGTTTCTTCTGTCTTTTTTCATCTTTGTTGGTCGTCTGTCTGGTTGTCTTGTTTTGTATTTAGCCTTTTGTAAGAATAACACTGCAGTTCTAAATAAATATATATTGTTTATTAATTTAGTACATCATAGATTTTATTTTCTTTAAAAACATAGATAAAAAATGAATTACTTAACGAAAATGCACCGAAAGCGGATTTTAAAGTTATAGCTACTATTCTTGTTTTATATTAATATTATATTATATTTTATCATTGTTTCAGCTATAATAATCCCTCTTGAAATGGATGCCGATGACATTGGTTTATCGTGTTTGAATGAAAAGCTTAAGCCTATATGTGGTTTGGAGTTTGATAGTGAACAATCCGTCTATGACTTTTATAATGCATATGGGCAGAGTATGGGATTCAGTGTTAGAAAAGAAACATATGGTAGAAAGAAGCGTACCGATGAACTCACTTCAAAGGTATTTATGTGTTGTAAAGAGGGTTTTCGAGTAAAAGATAAGCGAGATGATTTTACTCTAAAGCCTAGAGCAGAGACAGAATTGGATGTGGTGCTCATTTGAGTATCAAGCTTGATAGGGAGAAAAATAATTTTTTTGTTAATCGTTTTGTAGATAAGCATAATCATCCTCTTGTAATGCCATAGTGTGCTCATATGATACCATCTCAATGGACATTAACTTCTTCTCAAGCAATGGAAGTAGATTTAGTTGAAGAATCTGGAATTGCACTTAAGTCTTCATACGAGTTACTTGGTAGGCAAGTGGGTGGAAGAGAGTCTCTTGGGTATACAAAACGAGATCAAAATAATTATCTTAATGAAAAAGGCAAAAGAAATTGGCATATGTAGAAGCTGGGTGTTTGTTAAAATATTTCTCTGATCAGACATTGAAGAATCCTTCATTTTTTTTATGCTATGCAATTAGACAGTAAGGAACATATTACTAATATACTTTGGGCGGATGCCAGAACGATAATGGATTATGGTCATTTTGGAGATGTTGTTAGCTTTGATACAACTTATAAAACTAATAAAGAAAAACCGACCATTTGGTGTGTTTGTGAGACTTAATCATCATAGAGAGACCGTTATATTTGGGACAACTTTAATGTATGATGAGATAGTTGATTTGTTCATATGGTTATTCGAAACATTTTTGCAGGCAATATCTGAAAAGACACCAAAAACTATTCTTACAGAACAAGATGTTGCAATGGCCAAAGCTATTTCACATGTGATGCCTAATACATACCATAGGCTTTGCACTTGGCATATGATGCAAAATGCCTTGAAACATGTCAATGATGTGTTTAGAGGTCCTAGTGGAGTGAAAGCATATTATCAAAATTTATTAATGATATCGAGGAGGAAAACCAATTTTTGATTGCTTGGAATGAAATGCTTGAAAAATATATAAATAATAATTGGCTGAAGAGCATATTTGACATACGAGAAAAATGGGCTTATGCATATGTTAGACATGCTTGGTCCGCTGCAATGAAGAGTACACAACTTAGTGAAAGCTTTAATGCAAATTTGAAAGATTATTTAAAATCCGACCTTAATGTAGAACAATTCTTCATGCACTTTGAGAGGGTATTTAATGATAAGCGATATAAGGAGTTGGAAGCAGAATATGATTCATGTTATATGTTGGTTAATCTGAAAAGTTGTTGTAAAATGTTGATCCAAGCAAGGGAAGTTTACACAAAGGCGATATTTAAAGAGTTCTAAGATCAATTCGAAGAAGCCGTTGATTTGAACTTGACTCCTTGAGTGGTGGATGGTGAAAGTTTCCTTTATATAGTTACGGGTGATCATTCAAGAGAATGGCAAGTTAAAAATGAGAAAAACTTGTTATCTTGTACTTGTAGAATGCTTAAGATGAAGGGTTTTTTATGTTCTCATGTTATAATAGTTCTTAGAGATTCCATGAACATTAAAGTGAAAATACAATCACGGTTAAATGCTCAAGGCTAACCTAGGGGGGGGGGGGGGTGAATAGGTTAGACACCTTTTTTCGACTCCCTTAGAAACAAACAAAAGTTTGTCCCTCTAGATTGCTTGTATCACAATATATATATTAATTAAAGACAATTAATCAATATATAAACACAAGTAAAGTGTAATACAAACAAGTAATTGTAACATATACACAATCAATTTTATAGAAAGGAAGTCAACATACATAGAGTTTTCTATCCACAATACAAATACTAGAGAGATAGGGATAGAGAAAAGTTGATACAAGATATAATGTGGTGAACCTCTGAAGAGAAAACATCCACGGGCTAGCAGCCACCGACAAACAAAATCCACTAGTAGATAAGACAAGTACAATCTCTCAAGTGACCTCTTCACCTAGAAACTACCCTCCTATCCTACTCTATAAGTTGCCGCCATATGCTTAACAATCCGAGGCTTCACACCTCTTGTCAAGACTTCCTTGCTCACCTTATCCGGATCCTCACGACCCAAGGAAAGACTTCTTGCTCAACTAAGTCCTCGCAACTCTAGTCAAGACTTCCTTGCTCACCTATCCGAGTTCTCCCAACTCTAGGCAAGACTTCTTGCTTGACTATCCGGATCCTCCCGACCCTAGCCAAGACTTTCTTGCTCGACAATCCAAGGCTTCACACCTTTTGCCAATACTTCTTGCTCAACACCATTGGTCTCACACCTATTGTCAAGACTTCCTTCTCACAAGGCATCTAGGTGATCATGAATGCAAAATGCAAACAAGCATGCGACATAGAATGCTATGATCAACACATCCTATGGAAAATACTAGACATGAACATGAATGCACAAATCACATATAGTCTAGTTAATCATGCATGTATAAACAATCTAGATCATGTAAGATATGATCAATAGCAATCATAATCTAGATACATGCATACATCTAAACTTGAATCACAAGATATGTTCAACAAATCACAAGATCAAGTTTAAATCACATAAACCTAAAACATGCTAAAAATCATATGACAATGTCAATTAGATTTAAGCTAAAGTTCTAGATTATATTCCTAATCATAGGTTCAACCAAAACACATGAATAGCTCAAAAGAACATAAACACATGTATTATGTGAGAATTTCGGCCAAGAGAGCCTAATACATGTGAGGAACTATTTTTCACAAAATCAAATAATCAAAGATCATAAAATAGTCCTAGAATCAAAGCTATCACAATACAATCTCAAACATGTGATAACATAGGCAAAATCAAAACCTAACTCAACATGTATGATTTCAATTGAAACTCAATCTAGCTTTGAAAGTGTTCAAAACACAAATAAAAACACTCACAATATACAAATATATGTAGAAGAAGAAAACCCAAAGCAATTGACCAAGTTTTAAACGAAAAACTTTGAGAGAAAATCAATATCTTAGTTGATTTAGGTGCAGTCCCGTTTTTGTATGATTAGACACCAAAAACAGCAGCAAAACTTACTCAAACCTTCAGAGAAAAGATGGAGGATGAATAGATGAACACTCTCAACTTCGAATCACTCAAATCGAAGTTCAAATGAAGAAGTTATGGTGTTTGGAAAGTGAGAAAATTTAGAGAGAAAATTTAGAGAGAAAATTTCTGCACACTTGTTTTAAATTTCTTTTTAGAATGAAATGTGAGAGGGAAAAAGTTTATAAAGAAGTGGGAAACTTGGACATGTGAAATGACCAAGAGGGGCAAGATGAAGCCAAGCAAGCTTGCTACCCGAGATGGCACGTGGGCATCTCGGGACAGCAACCCTTTTACCCCTAGATGGCCACGCGCCATCTCGGGAAAGAAGACATTGATTGCTTCTTTCTCCTTCGACCTTCCTTCGCGTTCTTCGACCTTCCTTCGCGTTCTTCGACCTTCCTTCGCGTTCTTCGACCGTTCTCTGGCCTCCAAACTCGGAATTCAAATTCATTTGTGGATTACAAACCGTAACTCTCACTTGGACATGGACATATAAGATACTCAACCCATAAAATAATAATTTGACTCGATATACGAAGACGAAGACAATGTATGAAACATGAGTTGCAAGTGTAGTATCTTTTGACTTAGAACTTGAAATCAATAGTATGAGTAACCGAAATGATCGGAACTCAATCAAGAATGATTTAAGACTAAAATCAAGTTCAATATCCATGTTATACAAACATATACTGATGTAGAACAAGTGGCTGAGTCCTACATGGCTTGGTGGGACCATCTTAAATCTAAGATTAAATAACCTTAATTGAAGGGAATCGGTGAGATCTTCATAAATCAAAACCTTTGGTGTTGAGGTACGTCCATTTTCGGCCAAATTCCATCATTTAGGCCCTAAAATCACAATTCTTTCCTTTTTGGGAAATTTCCATTTTTGTCATAAGTTGACTTTGACAAGCCAGAATCGTCTACCGTTAATTCCGGCTTGTTTATAGTCGTTAGTATATTTTATTTCCGTAACTTTTGTGATTTCGCTATTTTTGGCAGTTTCGCTATTTATGGCAGTTTTTTATATGTAATCTCGTTTCTTGTCCAATAAGGATTCGGGTTAGGGTCTTTCGCTTTAAATAGCCTTGTAAGCCGAAAGACTTAAATAGTTTATTATTCAATAAAATTTCTAAAGTTTTAACTTTATTCTGGTGGATTCCAGTTTTTCAAAAGAATTTAGACGTCGGTCTAATTCTAGTTACGTTTTCACTGCGTCATATACACACACAAACATAATTCACACTAGAATGAAAACTACATAGAGATAGTTTCCAATCATGCATATTCCAAAACATGTTATTTCCATACCAATGCATGAGCATTCATCTTCAAGTGTGTGAATGTGTTATACATGGTGCACAATGATGCAAGGACACATATGAATGAATTGTATATGTGTGCCTATAATGGTGCATAACGATGCAGGGACACAAATGTATGATATGTGTGTGTGTGCCTAAGCCTTGTAAGAGAAAGATAAGGTCTTAGTATACCTTTGTAGAACCATATTGCATTCTTTCTCTTGAAGACTTAGAACTTTCTTTGACTTGTTGTTTCTTCTTCATTGAAGCTTGAATCATCATGAATCTAAACAACTAAATCATTACAAGTAAACATAATTTTGATATGGAATTAATGCCAACACAAACTAAAACCTAACATAAAGAATTTCCCACTACTTATATTTTAAACAGGTGGACAAAACAAGTTAGAGGTGAATGGGTGCAAGATATACATGGATGTGAGATACAAGCTGACCCCAAATTGAAATAGACTTTTGGTTATAGGTCATTGTGTTCAATATTCACCAAAATATCAAGTAGAGCTTCTGATAATGAAAAGGCATATAATCTAGCAAATGCCCATGCGAGTAACTTAGCAAAATTGGTTGAAGATATTTTACGTCTGGAAATGGATGGTAATACTCATGAGAAAGACGTTGAATGTCAAGAAGTTTATGTTGACGTAGAATGCACTAAAGATTATAATCATGTGAAAGCAAAACAGCTTAAGAAGAAAGAGACATCTCGAGGATGGCATAAATTTAAGAGTGGTTTGGAGAAGGAATTGGCAAAAAATAAGAACCGATATAATCTTTTACCACAAACACAACCATCGAATATAATATACTTTTACGCATGAAAAATCTATTAATTAAATGCAAGTTTATATTTGAGGTGCTGTGTTAGTTGTTAAGATAAATAGTTGTGTTAGTACTAGATGTTCTAACTAGTATATGATACACAAGCTTCTCTCCAATTGCTTCCCGTGGTTGGTAGTAACCTTCATTCACCAATGGTCTACAATTCATTTATACCAAGTGTTTATCAATTATTATTATTAATAATTAATTATGTAGAGTTGATAATTTTTTGTTGACCTTACGTTAATTTTATTGGTTTGTGTAGCCAAATGTACACTTGCAAGGTTACAATGTGCCCAACCCCAAATTCCCAATCTAATGGTATGGAATCCTCTTGAACAAACTCAACAACAAAGTTTCAAGAATTGCTTGGACTGCAGGGAACTAATTTCTCATTTCCATTTCATGATTCTCAAGCTTCTACCAGTTTTACTCTATTTAAATATATGGAATAGATCAATTTTACATGCTTCATGTAACCTTAATTTGCAGCAAGTTTATTGTTTAACCTTGATGGTAATTTGTGGTGGCAAGATTATTGTTAAAACTTGGTGGTAATTTAGGTTTTAATTTGTTTTTCAAGCAGTTATGTATTGACAATATGGTTGATATTGCCTGAGATTAAGGGCTTTTTGTCGTCAGTGTTTCCAATTTCAAGTTGTTAGACATGGATGTTTGATTGTGATTGCAATTTGTACATAGGTATGGTCATTTATATGGTAATAAAGGTATTGTCATTTATACTAAAAACAGTGGCTAATGAACTGTGTTTTTTTAATTATTATTGAATTAAGGTAGCCGGCTACATTTGTGTATCATTGAGTCATACAAAAGACTAACAAAGTAAAATAACAACACGAAATCTTAATTGCTGCCGTCTCAATTAGCACAAGTCAGAACAACCACAACAGCAACAACACAAGTCTTCTTTGCTACACAACCTTACCATCCACAACTCTTCTTTGTTGAATTCTCAATTTCCACAACCACACCAACACAAGTCTTCATTGCTGCATGTCTGCATTCTCAATTTGTACAACACAACACAGGTATTCTTTGCACATCGACATACTGTCTACCTATATCCACAACCAAAAACATGTTTAAAAACTAATTTTGTGAAACATTATACATACATACATATCAATTCATAAGTCCCCTGCAAAATAAATTGCCTGGGTTATATAAAATTCCTTTGAAATTTCATTCTTGAATCCATTACAATTTCAAATGAAAAATTGAAATCAGTGGAGATAAAACAAACTATGACCTCAAATAATACAAATGAATGCATGCTACTTTCTCAAGATTAAACATCAGAAAATATGATTCATTTAAAACGGAAAATTAAACTGCAAACCTGATTATTATGATTCAAATTGTACAATTACATAGCGGAATCACACACATTTAAGCACAGGGAATAAAAAACACACCAATTTCAGATCCACAAAAAAAGTAGTATAACGAAAGAAACCCAGATTAGTAAAATCGAATAGAGAGATGAGAAGGGTCCTCCAACTGAAAGAAACACACCCATGTTGGGTTAACAATAAAAAGATAACCTTTGTGAGAGTTTTTGCCCTTAATCTTCAATGCTCTTCTACTTAATTGTATTTTCCTTAGATAGGTGGCAATGGAAAAATCTGCAGTGGAAGAGAAAAAATCTGTGGTGAAACATTGTGATTAGAGAAGAGAAAAATCAATATCAAATTAAAGAAAAATGGGAGTTGTACGATTTTATCAAGAGAAGAGAAAAATCAAGGTCAAATCGAAGAAAAAGGGCATTTTAATTTTCTAGTAAATAGAGAACATTAAAAAAAAAAGTTACCATTGTGAGAGAGTTTTTGCCCTTGATTGATCTTTAAGGTTTCTCTGCTACGAAATTTCTATTGTGGACTTGTGATTGAAGAAGAGAAATATCAAGGAAAAAGGGGAGTTGTGCGATTTTATAAAGGAAAGGTTACTATTTGTCTGAGAAAGAGAGAAAGAAGAGCGAAGAAAGACGACTTCATTTCGTCATCCAAAACATAAGTAAAAAGGCTGGACAATCTCAGCCATCAATATTTCAAGGCCACGTGTCGTAATCTTGAGATCAACCAAGTAGAGGAGCCGAATCAATATCCTTTAACACTTGTGCTATAACTTTTGTATTTAATAATACTATTTTATTTAAATTTTTAAATATGGTATTTGATAGGTTCATATAAATTATATTATTATTTTTTAAATAAATAAAATTACCGTTGGGATCTGGTGATATTAATTAGGTTCTATAAGTACGGTCTAAAATACTATTCCACTATCGGGAAAAGGTTATATATGTATTACAACTCTCACAATTGGAGAGAGGGCTGCTCCCACAAACTGAAAGAAAAACTACACATATGTTTATAAAATATATTCAAACCTTTGACCACTAGGTGTGGAAGGGAGGTGCACAACCTTCCTTACTAAGATGTGATGTGCAAATTATATTAAATTTATAAGATTTAAATGGATAGATCACGTCATTTAAACACCAGATTTAGATAAATTAACATCACACTTCTTTTATTAAATGCTTATCCCTATCATAATTCATGTGCTTCAATGTCTCGTCATCTCTTTGGACAAAGAAATGTACTGTCTGTCTCCTCTCACTTTCACAACCCCCAGATTTTATTTCTTTCGCTTTAATATCTTCAAACTCTACTAGACTTCAAAGTTGAAATTATCTATTTTTTAATGCGTTGTTGATAACTGACAACAATTTTAGATCAGAGTTAAGAAGCTCTCCGTGATGGCGTGATGGTGTACTGTGAATTCTGTAATACAAAGCCTGTGGTCTTGTACCGTAGAGCTGACTCTACCAAGCTTTGTTTGATAACTACGTGATCAGAAAGTTCACTTGACCAAATATCTCTCTCAAAAGCACCTCCGTTCATCAATCTGCATGTGACAGTCGTTGCAGAGCTTTTTCGACTCCATGAATCACAATCAAAGTCGTCGCATTTTGATATGCATTATTGTGCAAATAATAATAATTATGAATATAAGACAGAAGTTCAATTTGTTTTGTGAATTAGAAGCTCATGATCAACAGATCAAGGAATTAGAAGAGAAGGCCGAGCATGACAGAGAAGAGCTTGTCAGGTTAGTCAAGGAGACTGCCTGGGAACCAAACAAGGGTTTCTAGCTTGAAAACCTCTTGCATAAAGACTCAGGCAAGTCATCCTAAGCTATCAAACAATACTCTTACCTTCATGTAAGACCTCTCTCCTTTAACAACAACAACACATGCATGATATTGTATCGCTTGATACATATAATTTCGAGATACTGATGATCGATGGACATATCAAGAAGAGAATGCCTAGCATGAGAGAGAAGAGCCAGTGAAGCTAGCCAAGGTGACTGCCTGATATATAACCCAACTTTTATAAATATTTTAACATTTTGATGAAACCACTTGAAAGGATCTCAAGCAAGTCATCCTTGGCTACCAAACCATACTCTTATCTTCATGTTTAGAACTCTCTATAAGCATTATGCATATATATAATTTTATCTCGTATTGTATACATAAGTATGAATAGATGTGTACCTGGAAACGCAGCGGAAACCATCAAATTCATAGAGTTTTAATCCGAATCCATAATAACGCAATAACCTGAAAAGAAAACAAAGAAAACAAAGAAAACAATAGAAAACAATAAAAAACAATAGAGAGTTTTCTACTCTCTTCTCACCTTCCTCAGATTACCTAATGGGGAGACAATTCTGTAATATATTATGTGAGTGAGAGTAGGTACCCCTATATATAGTATAACTTCCTAGAATTCTAACCCATAAAGGATTCTCAAAACCCTAATAGGATGGATAGTCCTAAAAGGAATACTAGACCCACACATATACAATAGCCCATACCATATCCTATATATATTTAATATAGCTAAGGTGCACTGAGCCCAACAAATATTGATCACATTAATAACGGACTTTATCCGGTCAACTCTCACTTACTTAAACATTCCGATCAATTCTGTTTTTTCATAAACTCAAAATATAATGTCATATGTTGCTCACAATTTTTATTCTTACATTCTCCCACTTGAGCTACATAGACATTATTATTTTAGATTTGAAAATTCATTTTAGAAAACGACTCTCCGAATTGACAAACAATTATGTGGCCACAAAGAATGTTTAAGATAGTAACACCTTCATTCCCCTTAGTCCAATAGAACCTTAAGTATCCAACTACATAGATCATTACATCTTTAGTCAACATAAGACTATATGTAATCAAAATACCCTTAACTCTACCTACCCGGGTAAAATGGTATGTATGTGTGGTATGGAAATTACATACAGATGTGATCATCATGCCTATTTCCATATAGGTCCTTATTCCCTTCAAGCGAAGTATCTTTTTTTTTTGAGCTACCAAGACAATAATATAAAAAGGCTTGAGAACGGAGCCAACGTGATTGAAAAAACAGAGCAAGCCAGAAAAAACAAAAAGCAATTCCCTAACAAAACAGGGAGAAAGCCAAACAAAAGAGCATACAAATAAAAGGCACTGAAAAACAACAACAAAAGAAGGAAACAAAGCAACAGGAGAAAAGACTACCCCCACTAACAAAAGAAACCAAGCAAATCATTCACTCCATTGAACAAAATCACCTAACTGACTTGATCCCCTCTTGGCCAACTGATCATCAAAAGAATTGGAAGATCTTGAGTTAAAAGAGACATTGATGCCACCGTGAATCCTTAAGATCTCTCTGCAATAAAAAATAGTCTGGACATGATTGAGACTGCCAATGCCTTCATCATTGATCCAAGACAACTAATTTTGAGTCACTCATGATTTCTATCGTATTGCTGACCATAAGAGGATTTGCCACATAAAGACTACAAGCCTTTTTAATAGCCAAAAGTTCTATCAAATTAGAATCATAGATTCCCATGAAAAGCAAAAATATGCATAGAACTTTTCCTCTCTAATCCCTAAGAACATCACCTATCCCTACCAGGCTTGGATTACCTCTCGACGAACCGTCAACATTAAACTTGAGGCCATCATTGACCGAAGGAGTCCATTCCTCAACCTTCTGTTTTCTAATCCTTTAAATGTCTTTGCATAGGTCTGAAATGTTGAGAATAATAGTTATGATTGGATCTTTCAACCCTCTACCATAAAATTTGAACCGGAAAGCAATGCGAAATTTGATCGTATTCATAGCCATATTAAACTCCAAATCCTTTCCTTTGAATAGTTTTTGATTCTGACAATCCCAAATCGTCCATGCCATCGCAAAGAAAACCAACATCCACACTCTGTCGCCATTCGGGCCAGGACATAAGAAAGACCATTATATTGCCCATTCTCTGATAGAATTAGACATAACATTGATAACACTCCACAACCCCATACATTCCTTCCAAATCTTCCACACCCGATTGCAATTCAAGAAGATATGACCAATGGATTCTTCTACATTGTTACAGAAAGAACAATTTAGGATAAAAGTTTGAAGGTTGCAGAACTTATGAATAACCTGCCTCACCATAACCTTCTCTTTAAGAAACTGCCAAACAAAGGTCTCTACTTTCGGAGGACAAATACCTTGCCAAATAAACTTGCCAATATCATCAACTTCTGAAAATCCCCCCTACATCACTCTACAGAAAGAGTTAATAAAATACAATCCTTTCGATTCGAAGTCCACACCAAAACATCTGATATCCCTCTACGAATCCTGACACAGTGCAAAGCTGCTAAGAAGCAATCCCGTTGGCTTTGCTCCCAACCAAAGACTCTTCTTCTCAGAGGAATATACCACTTCCACGACTCACCCTCCTATTGGTTGAAATCAGATACCACCCCAACCTTTTTATTTGCCAGCGTAAAAATGAGGGGAAAATAGACTTTCAAAGCTGACGAATCCACACGAATGTCCTCCCAAAAGCTTGCTCTATGTCCCTACCCAATGATCACTTTAAACCCCTCTTGAAGCACCCTAGAAGTTCTACTATTCTATTTGAACAAGCTAGCCATAACTTTAGTAAAGAAAGAGGGATGATGTGATCCATTCCAATTCAAGTACAAACTACGATCATCTAAACCATATCTTACAACAATGACCCTCTTCCACAACGAATCGCCTTCCCTACTAAACCGCCATAACCACTTAGCCAACATGTCTTCGTTCTTAACAACAACCTTACCAATAAATTTGTTCCTACAACCACTTCCCAATTGATAGCATGAAGTTTTTTCTTGACAAGGTCGTCCCCCTAAAGAAAGTTTTTTTGAAGCTTTTCAATTCCCTGAGTAATCCTCATAGGAATTTTGAACACTGACATAAAATAAATGGGATGTTCGAAATGACTGACTTTATGAGCACCAATTTGCAGCTTTAGAAACCTGCGTTTCGAAGGGGCTAGCCTAGTTTCAATATTCTCGATCACCAGATTCCACATAGCTTTTGAACACAGTTTGGCCCATAACGGAAAATCCAAATAAGAAAAATGAAAGGACACCAATTTGCACTTTAACACTCCCGCCCAAATGGTGCTAGGCTGCACCTTGTGCCCTACTTTAGCAACGCGAGATTTAAAAAAATTAACCTTCAACCCCGAGGCTAGCTCTAAAAATCTCAAGATTCTCTTGGAATTTAACACATACTCCAACTTTGGTTTGATAAACAAAATTGTATCATCCGTAAATTGAAGGTGAGTTAAGTGAACACCACTCCCACCAAAATCCTCTCATTTGATTAACCCAAGGTTTGCCGCATTTTGAAGGAGACAATGGAGCCCTTCCGAAACAATGTTAAACGAGAAGGGGGACAACAGGTCACCCTGTCTCGGGCCTTTTTCCATACCGAATTTATCCGTATGGCAGCCATTAACCAAAAGTGACATGTATGGAGTAGATATGCAATCCGATATCCATCTTCTCCACTTGGAACCAAAACCCATATTCTCCATCATAGAATCAAGAAAACTGTGATCCACACTATCGTAGGCCTTTTCGAAATCTATCTTAACCAAAAGCCCTCTTGTACTTTCCCACTTCCATTTATTAATAATTTCTTTGGTGATCACAAAACTATCAATTATTTGTCTTCCTTGAACGAAAGCCATCTGTGTTTCCCCAATTATCGTCGAAATGACTTTTCTTAACCGAATAGCTAACACCTTAGCAAGAATCTTATACATGGATCCTACCAAGCAAATCAGTCTTTAATCCCCAATATAATTCGGCCTCTTGATTTTTGGAATAAGCGTAATAAAGGAATCATTAAAGTTCTTGACAATCAAACTATCAGCATGAAATCCATTAATAAAATTCATAAACTCACCCTTGATCGTATCCCAATAAGCCTTCACAAAGATTAAACTCAAACCATCCGGGCCCGACGCTTTGTTAACATCGCAGCCATTCAACGCTTCCAAAACTTCCTCATAAGAAAACTTCGACTCCAAAACATTCCTCTGATCAGTAGACAAACAATTTAAATTTAACCCACTAACCTTCTGTCTTTGTCACCCGACCTTACGAAACTGAGATTTAAAGAAATCAAAGATCCCCTCTCTGACTCTATCAGGCTTCGAAGTATAAGCATCATTCCAAAAAAAATCCCCAATGAAATTTTTCCTTCTTCTTCCATTAGCTACCATATGAAAAAATTTGGAATTTTTATCGCCCTCGTTCAACCATTTAGCTCTTGAATTTTGCCTCCAAACTTGTTCATCCTTCCTAGAATTGATCCAAGCCTCAGCCAAAAGCTTTAAACGCTCCTTTCTAAGATTGACATTCCATCCTTCAAGAGCAACTTTATTGTCAATAATCAACATCCGATCCTCAAAGGTCTTCCAAGAAAAAGCAACCACCTTGTTCACCATTATCCACCTTTTCATTCTTTACTTAGCTGCTTTGACTTTGGCAGAAAGTAGCACACTGGTTCAGCCTTCAGTCTTACAATTGATCCAACCACACTTCACATCCTCCATCATCTTATTCTCTTCTAACCAAATGTTAAAGAAATGGAATGAAGTCAGACCCTAGTCAATCTTAGGCACATCGAGAACAATCGGATTATGATCCGAAACGCTTCGCTGTAAACCTCTTTGTCTCAACAAAGGGATTAAAGAAAGAAGCTCAGGAGAAATCAGAAATCGATCCAGTCTCGACCAAGCCGCGATATCCCTAGAGTTAGACCAAGTGAACACGCCATTCCTTACAAAGGGATATCAATGACCTTAGCTCGAAGGATAAAATAGTTAAAGTTCCTAATGGAGCCCGTAATGTAGCTTACACCAATCCTCTTCGAAGAATCTAAAATCGAATTAAAGTCTCCACCAACCACCCACGTAATCGGATACAATTTCAGAATATTGACAATCTCATTCCAAAGAACCTTCCTACTGCTCTCAGAACTGTCCCTATAAACATTGTAAAAACCAATCATTTTTTTAACTCAATCATCTCGCCAACCAAGAAAATGCAATGATCCCCGGATATAAAATCAGAAACAACCAACTGGTCATCATTCTAGAAGGTTATAAGACCCTCTGACGCCCCTAAAGCATCCACTCCGACCCCTCTTCTAAAAAATGATCCACCGAGAGAACTAAAGATTTTACTATCATAAGAAGAAAGCTTGGTTTCTTGAAGAAAGAGAACCATCAGTCTAACTCTATCAACTAAACCTCTCTCCACCTTCCTTTTACCACCCCACCCAAACCTCTAATGTTCCAAGAAAGCACTATCATTAAAGAAAGCCAACCTCTACTAACACAGTCACAAAAACCTAACTTAATTTGCCTCATTAAATCTATCATTATCCTTCTTCTCTCTTCTAGCCAATTCCTCCATAAAAACATTTTCCTTACCTCTAAAATTGAAACCCAATGCAGCCTCTGTCTTAATAACTCTGGTTATTTCCTCTTCGAGATTCGAAACCAATTTGTTACCCTCTATGTCGACCACAACCGTATCATTGAATTTGTCTTTCAAAGATTCATCCCCATTAGAAACCATCACTCTCTTCTCTTTCAGACACTGCTTTTTGCAAGGTTTTGAACTTCTTGTTCTCATCACATGTTTCCTGGTCGAATAACACCACTTTCTGCCTTTTCTTTTCGACGGAATCTGGGGGGAACGATTTGGAACAATCTTCTCAAAGTCAGAATTATAACTGGAATCGTTTGTCATATCTTCAGACACCATCTCTTTATGATTTTGGTTGTCTTTTAATGGATTCTTGTTGTCAATATGGGCTTTTTCAATCTGCCACTCTTTTCAGAACTAGACTCATCCATACCTACAAACGTTGTCTCTTTCTGCTTCTGGTTGTCTATTGCTTGAGTCTTCTTGTCAATATGAGCCTTAACAATCGGCCCACTCTCTTCAAAACTAGACTTATCTCCACTAGACAGGTCAGTCACTAGATGGAAATTAGTTGTAGTTGGCCCATTAACCGTCTGATGTAAGCCCAAGTCCACCACTATGTTAGAATTCAGGATTCTTTTTCCTTGATTGGAGCATTCCCCATATCGTCTGCTTTGAATTCCACACCATTCCCTACCGCTGTCAGAAGATGAGGACAAGCTCGCAGGCAACCTATCTGTGCTACGGACTTTCTTTTTCTCCAAAACAAGCTTAGCTTTGGGATCGAACATGACAATTGGATTCTTTCTCACCAACTCTATCTTACCTGAAAGTTCCATAAAAACGTGTGTCTAATAAACCTAGAGGGGGGTGAATAGGTTTTAATCAAGTTAATTACCAATTTTTCTTGATTAGTTAATATTCAAATTCACCCAACAAAACAAACATATAAAATCAAGTGTAAAGTGCAGAATAATAAAGAACACTTGATTTATACATAGAAACCCTCCAAATGGGAAAAACCACGGGTTATTAAGTGAGTCACACTCGATTGCAGAAATCCACTATATCAGTAAAAAGTTAGACCCTCAAGTGATTCTCGGACTCTTACTCTCGACAACCTCAGGCTATGGCCACTACCATTTACCACTCTTGGTTCAGTCCCTAGTGATATCCCCTGATCCACTACTCTTAGTGTGAACACCTCCTACTCTACCCCCAGGGCCTTTTACAATGGATACCTGACCAATTGCTTGCCAAACCACCCTTGGTTGCAAGGCTTCTCTTGCTTGTGCAACTTAACACCGAAGCCACAAAACTTTGACTCAATGAAGAGTATATGGTCTAAGTGTATATATGACACTATGCTCAAATGCAATTATGTGTAAGACCAAACACAAAACGTTTAACTAGATGTAGATAATGCAATTAAACATCCTAGTTATCAAACAATGCATACATGCCCATACAAAGGACTCAATTAGATGTGTAGATAAAATCTAACAACCTAATTGTCAATAAAAGTCCAACCAACACAAGTTGTCACAACAATTAATAAGGGCAATTTTGCAATCAATGAGGCAAAACAATAATGTCTAAATGCAAATCAAAAAGACTTAGCTAGATGTTATCAATAACAACAATCCTAACTGTCACAAACAATCACAATGAATCAACAAATATGCTTACAATGTATTCAACATATACTTAGCATATATTCATGTGATTGAGACAAAGCATTTATCAACACAATAAATGCAAGTCTTAGACCAATGTCTATCAATAACAAACTCAATTATTTGTGTAGAGATTTTCTAACAAACTAATTGTCACACAAATATCACATAAACATTCAAAAGCTTAACATGTTGATTAATGAACAATCTATCAACCTAGTCAACTATAAATCACACAAGAATGTTTATGACCTAGCTTTTAGGCAAAAATGACATAATCAATTAAGCTATCAAAATACAAACCCAATCATGTCATCATTCAACAATAATATGCATTCAAAAATGATTTCTATAAATCCTATGCAACAAAAACAAACTCTTGGAGTTTAAGAACAATAATCAAAGATAAAATTTTGTTCTTACCTACCAAGTCATGAATGATAAAGACCCATGTCTAAAGATGATCAATAATGCATGAAGGATGATAAGTTTTGGGTTTGGAGAGTTAAAAACAAAGCTTGAAGCTTTCTCTCTCTAATGGAGGTTCTCTCACTCTAAAAATTGGTTCTTTGAGCTCTAAAGAGACAAGAAAGAAGAAGAGAATATATATATAAAAGCCCTAGACAAAACGGTGTCGTTTTGGACTTGGGAAACGAAATCCCGTCATGACTGCTGGGCATACCGCTGGCCAGGCAAGTGTCTAGGCAGCTGTCCAGACAGCAGGGCATAGCTGGACATTACCGCTGCCTAGGTTGCTGGCTAGGTATGTGCACCAAAAGTGGTCTAGACCGCGGTACACGTCTGATAGCACAACAACTCGAGCTTTGAGCGACCTAAAACATGACCAAACGACATCCAAACCTTTTGTATAATATACCGTTGGAAAGGTATAAAAGTCTACTTTCTACTCCAATTTACAAAACATGATTTGGATGTCTGTAGAAAACGTTATAGTCATTTAAGTGACTAAAGGTCAGAAACAGACAACAATAGAGTTGCCCTGTTTTTGTGGTAACTTTGGAGATTTCAAAACCAATCCAAACTGTCATGAAATATTACGAATAATATACCGTTGGAAAGGTATGTGTGTCTAATTTGTACATAAAATTTTAAAAATCATTTTGAATCATTTTATAAAAATATATGGTCATAAGACCATACATATATCAGTTTTGAAAAACATTTAAATAATTGAAATACACTCTTTTGAAATTAGACACCTTACTCCTTATAACCAAACCAAGAAAAGAATGAGACCTTCTCATATGGTCACTCAACGCGCTAAAACAAGCACACAATCATGCAAGCATGAACACAGCGTAATACCACACTTAAATCTATAAATGAAGTGCAAGTGTGATTTTGAAGAGATGCACACATATAAACAATATCAACACAAATGCAAGATCAACAAAGCATGCGTGAGGTGTTTGTGTACACCTAAACTCTTTAAGAGGCAAAGTCAAGTGAATATTCATTTTGTTCTTGAAGTCATGGAAATGCTTGGAAGCTTGCCAATGAGGACCTAAGCTACCCATTACACAATCATCCTCAATGTGGTGTGGTTTGTCATGAAATAAGTCAATCATAAAATCAAGGTCCTTACATTACCTTTTCCTTTAACCTGACTGATAGTGATTGGCCTATATCCCTTCTTGCTCTGAAAGCTTTCCTTCCTATTATCTGCTACTGAAGCATACTCTCTACTAGCCTTAACAATTTCACTTTCAATCAATTTATTCAACTCCTCCCTGTCTTGATCCTCGAAAAGCCATTCTTCATTACCACTAGTCTTTCCACCAACCTTGTATTGGTGATTTTGAATTTGAATTGAGGGAAAAGCAAGGTCTCCTCTTTTCGACTGAAAGACGCTTATACCTTTCAATCCCTTCTCCCTTTCTTTTTTTTAATCCCAATATCTCCTCCACCCAAGTTACGGCCACCGGAGTTTGTTCCTCCTCCACCACTAAGAATGTCGAAGCCCTCCTATTCACCACCTTAATCTTTTCAGGATAACTTATACCTTCATGAATCAACACCAACAATCTACCCCATAACATATTCCCACGAAGAAGGGTTTTTTCATCGATCATTATGGGTTCTTCTATCACTTTTCCTAACACCATAAAGAACTCAGAGTTCTACCAGTGCAACAGAACCCATCTGACCCTAATCCATCGAAGATCGGTTTTCGGAGTGAAAGAAGGGGACCATTTCTTCATAATACTAAAAACATCATCCCAAGGAACCGGTTGTTAATAAACCCATAAGATTCTTCTACTGAATCAAATTTCCATAGCACAAACCTATCACATATGTATGAGGAAGAGAAAGAGTATCCCATGTTTGTCAACCGATAATTCACACTAGATACATCGCCAAAGCTTCTGAGTTCTCCCACTGCACACTTCGCCAACCACTCTGTTGCCAACTAAGAATCATCCCAATACATTTCTACCGTCTTGACCGTTCTTTCCTTCTTCCCTAGTTCCTTAAATTGATCATCCCCTATAACAACCTCAATGTATGACCTCCCCTTATCTCTACTGCCTCCCCTTGCTCCGGACTCCCCTCCATTGTCCAACCATTTTTGTACAAGTTTGCCTTAAACCTGGACCGATTCTCTAGTATATTGTTTCTCCCCCGTCTTCTTTCACATCACTGTTGAACGACCTCGATCTCTTGTTGTTCCATCCCGTGGTTGCCATTTGTTGATCTTGCCACTTTTGTGGCTTCAGCAAGAGAAACAAACTTGATAAAAGCAAACAGGTTTCCACTCATGTTGTTTCGTGAAGATAGAAAGATGTCCCTGACCATACCAAATTGCTTGAAAATTCCCCATATCTTAGCTTGATCTACTAAGGGGTTCAAATTATCCACAAAGATGGAAACCAATACTTCCCTAAAGTCACGATTACTGTAGCTTTCCCCAAATCTAGAACTTCTCTCTCTACTTTTCTCACTCATCATTGTTTGTATTGTCTTGTGTCCATAATTAAGTAGGCATCAATTGCTATGTCTCTTGTGTATGGCAGCTTTGATGGCAACTCCAAATCTTTCCACCAACTGGAATTAATCGCAATAAAAATGCCTATTAATTCATCATAAAAACTAATATATGGAATCTTTTCAAAACGATTTTGATATATATTCCTGTTGGTGTGGCTTGGAAAATTGAAAAGTTACAAAGAAATCTTTTTTTGGGATGACGGAATTGAAAAGAAGAAGATCCTTTCAATGGATTGGATATCGGTTTGTAAAATCTCAAATATATTTTTATTTGAAGAACAAATTCATTGTATAAGCGAAGTATCTTAAGATGAGAAACTTAATGTCTTAAGCATCTTACACTCATTGGCGAAACACTTTAACTATGAGTTAAACCTCCCTTAAGACGGACAAATCTTTCTATCCTAAGTATTGTTCACTCATCGGTGGAAACTTTATACCTTATACGTGAATTGCCCCCTCAAAGCTAAAAGCTTTAAGATTTCTTGCCATAACCAAAAATCCGTGTGCACACAATAACAAATATGGCAAACATCTTAATATGCATATACAATACATTCTCGAGAATATAAAACAAACATGCATTGAATAAATGCAGTTAATCTAATGATAACTCATACTAACCAAACACATCAAAAATTTCAATAATCCAATGCAGGATATAACATGCTTCACAAAAACCGAGTCAAATATCTTGGTTAGTGTATCAAGAGTTATTTTACTTATGGTTATTAAATACTCTCAACTCTTAAATCTTCTCTCACCACAACATCCATATGATTAAATCTCTGAGATCTCTTATCATATTTAGAGAAAATAAATGCAATGAAATTTTCACAATAGACCTCATATGATTTCACAGTCAAAATTCTTTAGAGTTGCAACATATAAAAGCCACATATTTCATTATCCATACATACATGTGAGCATGAAACAATTAACCTCTACAAATACTATGAAACCCCTTTTTTTATGACTATCTAATAAGACATGCCAAATTGGTTTAAAATCCGCAAAGCCTACTAATGTAATATTAGAATCTATACATATATATTAAACTTACATCAAACTATCATTTGCAAATACATACATGATCTTTTCTTATGAGAATACTCCAATTTGCTTAAGGAATTAAAACTTATGAAATTTTATCACTTTTATCAATAGGTACCTCAAACAAGTAAACTTGTAATCATATCAATCCTTTAAGTGCTCTATTAATATATTTTCTCAATAGCATTATCAAAATAAGCTTGTTTGAGATTTTTCATCGCAAAAGACTAGAGAAAAAATTCTTAATGTAACATAAATGACAACACAGAGCACATGGAAAATAAACTTACTCTCAATGACCCTCGGTTATGTCTAAAGGCATAATAAAACTTTTAATAAATTCATAAAATGTCAATACTTTTTTAAACTAAACACCATTGTCTGGAAACTTGATTAACTATGTCAATGAAATTTTAAAGTATGCAAATTTAATACTAATTTTCAAGTAAAACCTTCTAGCAAAAAAATTGATCACATGACTTTCAACCAATTAGTTTGCAACTACTTGACAACTAAGTCAAAACCTAAACTCCAATGACATCCAAAATTGCAATTCAACAAACATGTCATTTATTCAACATAAATATCACAAGCATAAGATTTCTTCCTTAAATGCGAGTCTTTAAAATTATACATTCTTAACAACATCACTCTTTCCCCCTTTAAGAATGTATAATGCATAGATATATTTATTCTCATAAATAAAACATGATAAGTTCTATAAACTATTACCGATAGTTTCTAACTTTTACAATTCTCTCCTTATCTTTTATGAGATCACTTTTAATACAATTAATCAAAAGATTTAAAACCGAGAATTTAAAATAATCAAAATGTCCTATGAATCAATTATCTCAATTATACCTTTAGTCATATGATTAAAAAGATTATATCTAAACTACAAGAACAATCATCAATCTAATTATAAAACCTAAAAGTAGAACTTAGAATACGAGAAGAGTTCAAAGATCCATAAAGATTATTATTTACAAAAATCTCCATATAACTCACTAGGTGAAAATTATAAGTAAGAATATATTATCTTAAATAAACTATAAATATTAATTTAAATTCTCAGTCATATTATGAAAATTGTACTATACATTTCAGAACCAAAATCAGAAATATCATCCAATAAAACATTTACTGGTTAAAGATAATCTAAATATTATCATGAATTCAATTGAACTCTAATAAAACCTCTAAACTACTTGGTCCATCTTAAATATCAAATTCATTTAAAGAATTTATAATATAAAATGTATCACAAAAAACAACCAACTAAGAGCTTAATTGATAATTAATCAAATAATTCAAAAATATAAATCAAGGGATACCTTTTCTTGCGATATCAAATTATTTTATTTCCTCAGTATTTTCTTTAATTTGCTATGTTGAATCGTCAAAATTTTCAGACTACTTCCTATAGTGTTTGTAAGCTATCACCTTAATAAAATAACAAACAAAAGACATAACTTCATAGTAGATTAATTGAGGTATGATCATCATCTCTCATTTTATTCCTTTTTATATATTTATTTATTTAATTTGTAGTACTTATCAAGTGCATTATTAGCCTGGACACATGATATATAATTGGAATATATTCTTCCATAAGTTGTTGACCCCATACATACATTTCAACATAAAATCTCTTTCCAAATCCCACATGCAGAATTTCCACCGGTAAAAGAAATTAAAGGCCTAGCTTCAAGGTTTTCAATCAATTTGCGAATTAAAGTAAACCCACATTTGCAGAAGGGGACTTTCTTCTGCCTTTTAATTCCTATACCAAATTAATATTAATGGATGTAAGGGAAAAAGGCTAAGAGAGCCATTACAACATTAATATATGAAGGTAAAATAAGATTATATATTGTTGACTTCAAAATTTTGTATGTGTGTACACGAGGTATCGTCCACTTTGAACTATCAAGCATCGTGATTTTGTTCTTGTAAAAGGAAAATCGTGAAGTTGAGGCTATTTTTACTTATTTATACAATATACTAGTCTCGACTTCAACTAATATGGGAGAAAATCCGGCCCCTCATAACATATATTATATCTAATGTTATTGAATTAGTTTTTGTAACCTCACAGACAAGTAATCCTAAGCAATGGAAAATAATGTGAGCTAGCTAGGGTTCATGCATGATGCATGTAATGATCTTTATCTACATGTATGGGTATCTGACCTCTTTTTCCTTTCTGTGGTAACTTATATGATTCTTGACATTATATGATTTGGACATTACGTAAAAGGAAAGAAGAACAAGATCAAGAAAAGATGTTATTTGCCATAATCTCATATGATAGAGCCTCTATTTTCCTCACACAACCATTGACCCATGACCAACTTCCTTTCTCTCCCATATCCTTTTGCTATTATTCACTTCTTGGGCAGACGTCCATACATTCAAGATGCTTCCCCCAAAGGTCAGCTCATTTGCATGCCCTTTCGACACTAAACTAAGATCTTTTCTATCACACCATTTAATGTAAATATTTACAAGCAATTCAATTCATAAAATAAATCACCTAAACGTCAAGTCTGATTATATTATTATCTATAAAATATCTTTCTACACCTATACCCTTACATTTAATTATTTAAAATACAAGACTTTATAATTGAACATAAAATTTACCTATTACACCCATAACTTGAACGCCCAAGCTAACATAAACTCTAATAATATATAATTAATCAAACTCAATATCAATAAGGAAATATACATTTTTTTCCACATATAGTGAAGGAATGGATGAACAAAGAATTGATTTTATGAATTCTTTTTTGTGATTAAAAAAAATGTTGTAGTTGTAATCTTGTAAAAAAAAATTTAGGATGAAATTCATTTTCGTCCCTCTAGTTTGACTTAATAGTCAAAATGATCCTCTTATTTTTAGAATTGTCTCGTTTGGTCATTCTATAATGATTTTCATTGAAAAGGTGAAATTTGACAGGGATAGAGGGTCAAGTGCCCCTACTGCCCCTGATTTTTGTTTTAAACAAGAGAGATGAATTTCATCTCTATGTTTTAATTTTAAATAAATAAATAAATTAGTTAATTGAACTTCTTTGAGATTCAACCCAAGTGAAAAAAAAAAGCTTCAAACAGCCACTACCACACCAAATTCAACATCATCATCATCATCTTTGAACCCAATGTTGGGTTCAACATCAAACATCATCATCTTTAACCAAACCCTAAACCCAAATTCAACCAACCTCAGAACCATCCCAATCAACCAAACCCATATTCAATCACAAACATCGTCAATTACAGAAAAAATATATATTTGAATGCAATCTGGATTTGGTGAAGATCCAGATTGGATCTTCACTGTCCATCTAAATACAACAAAAAATTAAAATAAACAAAAAATAAAAAAATCTCTAAATTATATATAAAAAATTAAATCTTAACCAGACTCAGATCTAGAATTGAACCACTACCATCAAACCTTAGATTTTTTTTCTTCCATCATCATCTCTAAACATCATTCAACAAACAAACATAGATCCAAAATCAAAGCTTGTTTCAGATCCATAATCAAAGTCAATCAAACCAATTTGTTGTTGAAAAGATTTAAAAAAAATAAAAAATAAAAACATCACCAAAACCAATTCTAGAAACCCAGCAACCTCATTTCACCCAACTCCCTACCATCTCCCATCTCCCATCTCCCATCTCCTCACCACCACCACCACCACCACCACCACCACCACCACCACCGCCACCACTACCACCATTAGAAACTGAAACCTCATCACGAAACATCATCAACAGCAAATGCAACATAATCAATTCTTGTATGGAAAAAAAAATCACCAAAAAGCAAAGCTAACAAAACCAAAACCTAACACTCAATACAGCTTTGAAATCTTCTCAAATCCAAACCTAAAAACCCAATTCTCTTTTCTTACCGGCGGCAAGCCCTAACCACCTCATGAGGAGATCGGCTATCACTCAAGGTAACTCTCTCTCTAGCAAACTTAAACCTAACTGCTCTCCACTAAAACACAAACCATAACCTAGATTTCCACACAAATCCCATGATGGGATCGGCCAGAAGAAAGAGAAAGAAGAGGGGATCAATGGTGGGAGGAGATCAAGCGACGGGAAGAGATAGTTTGGTTGGCTTCGATATTCTGGACTAAGAGGAAATTGGGATCGTATGGACTATGGGTGGTGGTTAGTGTGATTTCAATGGGTTAGGGTTTGGTGTTTGGGTGGTGGTGTCAGTGGCAGTGGTGGCTATGGTTTGAGAAGTGGTGGATTATGTTAAAGTTTGGGTGTTGAAGAAGATGATGAGAGGTGGCTAGGGTTTGATTGTGGGAGATATAATGGTGGAGAAGATGATGTGAAATACAATTTCGGTGTTTAATTTAGGTTAGTGTTTTATTGTTATTATTATTTAGGTATATATATATATATATATATTAAATTTAATTAGTTTTATTTATTTTGGAATCTTGCCTTTATTTTTTATTTGATTTTTTAATGCTAGTTTATTTAGTAAATCAATTTTTAATTGATTTTTTATTTTTTATTTTTCAATTATTAATAAATCATTACTTATATAAGTTACCATTTTACCCTCACAACAAGGACAAAAATATAGATTTTTGGTAATTAGAGGGATATGTCACAATAATACTGAAAATTGGATGATCAGTTTAGCTATTATGTCAAACTAGACGGACGAAATTGAATTTCACCCTTTAAAAAAAACATTTGTAAAACTCTATCAAGTCTACAAGGTTCTCAAACATAACTCATCTACTCACTTTACTTTAATTCAACTACAAACTTTTATTAATTTAATTGGTTTGTAAGCCAAAAAAAACTTTGTGGATGATTTTTTTTTTAAAAAAAATTAAATGAAAAAAGTTGATTTGTTTGGTGATTGAAATAATAGTTTTTTTTTTAAGACAAAAAAAGTTGCATATTGTTGGTTGTTTAATTATTATTGTTGTTTTCTATGACTAAGATTAAGTGTATAAACCATTATGATTCATAGTTTTTTAGATAATTAATACATTGATTCCATAAGTAAACAATGAAAAAAAAAATTTAGAGTTGAATTTGTATTTTATTTTTGTCAAAGTAAAATCTTAGTTGTAGAGTTTTATTTGAATATGATATTTTTTTTATGGGTGGTTTCTATAATATTTGTTAAAGGAACGAAGAAACTGCATGTTTTTTTTTTAAAGAAGAAACTTACACGTACAATATATATTTTTTTTTTTTGCGATGGAGTGGAAGCAAATGAAGGTAAATAGGTGTAAGAGGAAAAATATAAGTTTTAAAAAATACTTAAAGGATAGTTTTGGTATTTTAAAGGGTGTAAAGAATAAAATTAGTAATTTTAATTTTTTTAATATGGGTATAGGAAAAAAATGGGTGTATATTTTATAGGTGACAAAATGTTGCCCTTTGTCCAATAGTTGACAAATTCTTGATATGGTAAGATCAAAGGATGGCATATTTTTTTTTTATATATATAAAAAAATCAATGTTTCAAAGGAATCAAGACATAATAAGCATACTTCAAAAAAAAAAAAAGCTTATATCAACTAGAATGAACAAAAAAAAAATTCTTTCTTTTTTTTTTGAATGAACTAAATTACCTAACAAGTTAAGCAAGCATTTTTAAAGCAAAAGAAATTTAAAAATCATATTCGATTGTACAAACTTTTGGTTAAGTGCTTATGCACCTCTTTACTAAATCACCATATTGATAACGGCCTTATGAGGTCCGACTCCCACCTTAACAAATTAAGTAGGATGAAACACCTTTCTTGAGTTATAAGAGTAACTGTTCAGGATCATGCTAGCAGGATCTAAGTAAATTCAGTTGTCATTGACCATTGACCAAAACTAAGCACACGCACAGACATAACTAAGGAACTAAATATCTAAAGGCACACCACCGAAATATCTATCAATATATCCATATTTTGGAGGAACTATTATCAAAACAGGTGAATATCCAATATCTGATAAAATATCCGGGCGATTCCGAAATATCAAGAAGAACATCCTATAACCCGAAATTGTATGAATTTCACCCAAAAAAACCCACGGATATTTTGCAAATTATTGAAAAAAAAAATCTTAAACACTTAAGTTATTGTTCAATTAATATAGATTGAAAATTATTTTAGAAAAATCATTACCAAATTTATAAAAATTTCCAAGACAATGGTCAATAGTAAAATAATTGAAGTAGAAATGGATAAATAGTGAATGCGTAAAACATGTCCTACTATCTTTTGATAAAGTTGAAAGCAATCTGAAAAAAAAAACCCTATGGATGGAAATGGTGCTCTACCATTGAATGCAATATCAGTTCGCATTTTATCACAAACAACATCATCTTCTACCTGCGAAAGAAATTGTTCAACATTTGCTTTAATCAACACAAAACAAAGGAACTGTCTTACCTATTCTAAGCTTGAACAACTTTTTATTGTTATTAATTATTATAATATGACATTTTTCTTTAAACAATTATAATATGAAGTTGAAACTTAAGGATATGGCAATTGAAAAACAAAAAGTAAATGAAACTGATTTTATGGATTTACTTCAAGTAACTGCTTAAGTAAGGGACAATAATGAGAATCCTATTTTGAATGACTTAGACCAGCTTACTTGGATAATGAGGGAAATCTTGATCTACATATTGCTTCTCATGCTCGAGACACGGGAATCAATGTTGAACAAATGTTTAGAGAGGAAGTTGGTGCAGATAAATGAGTTATTGTTAGTAGCTTTTCTGATGACCAACATACCTCTGATGGGAATAGTGAAAGAAAAATCGAAAAGATGATGGAGATGATGGAGATGATGGGGATAATGGGGATGAGGAGGTTGGGTTGCTGGTGTAGTAGGATGGAATGTTGATGCAACAAGTTGAGATGTTTTTGTAAGTGGTTGGGATACTGGTAGAGCAGGTTGGGATGCTGGTGCATGTAATTTTGATCAAAATCGTGGTAGACAACAAGTAGGAATGAGTCAAATTGATGAAGATCATATGACTAGGATTATCTCTTCGATAAGTATGGACACAAAAAATAGTTATTTGGGTGATTCGCAAACAAGGTGAGGTTCCCAGGTACCATATTATGGTAGTTATGGTGGTTGATGGGGACACGTCGTTGCAGTGTCATCAAATATGAACATTTAAGTTCGGCCTCGCAAGGGCGCAAGTCACAGAGACTAGCACATCGGCAAGCAAGGGATCGATCCACAGGGAGGTGGGATTCACCGATCGTCTCTAGTTCTAGCTATTATTATAACACTCCAAGCGGACTCGTGTGTTGCGTGTGCGGAAAAGTGAATAATAATATAACTAAATAACTTATATAAATGATATATACAATGATAGATGGAGTGGAGATATGCATGAAATATGGTTACACTAGAGAAACGACTCAACAGTGACAATCCTCCTAATTACGTTCTAGACTCACCTAATCCTCAAATGTGCAAGTATATCATAGGCTCGTATCTCTTTAATTAATCTCTAATCTCTCTCGATGTCTTAGAGATAGTATCCATATATACCCAAAATCTCTCTCGAGCAATCCAGACAATATATATGAACCCATTAAGCACGTGGAATACAAATCGAACCCTATACGCTAGCCTAGTGGTTCTAGCACTTTCTAGTCAAGCATAGTGAATGTTTATCTAAGCATTGTCAAATGCTTCTCCTCTCGGTACATAGCATCTAACCATGGATCAATTACAAAGTGATCAATTAAGCAAAGGCTTTAAGCACTCAAAACATCCATATAACAATACAAGCACAAGAAAAATGCCGGTGGTCTTTACTTCTATGTCAAAGATTCGGTTTAGTCAACTCCCTAGGATGTCTAAACATGGGAAACAAGTTTACCTAACAATTATATGCAACAATGTGATTGTTATATCATTAAGAACATTCAATGTAGGTTAAAGGTTCATCCTCTTGATTAGGGAATTTTCGTACAATCAATTCATCACCCAATCTTGTCACGTGGATGGATAATCGTGTCTTAATACAAAGACCCATTAAGAACAAGGATATGAACCAAGGTCAATTTAGCAACTAAAAGCCTGAACTGAAACATTTTCTACTCTTTGGGGCTAAAATCCATATTACTCAAATTACTCAATACATGGAATTTCAAGTCATCCATCAATCAATCAACAATCATGGGTATCTAATTTCTACTCTAAATTACAACTAATCATAAACCCAATCATGGACACATATTGATTTCTAACAATTCATACACATACATATCATATTAAGAGCATAAAAACACATATCAAAGAGCAAAAAAAAAGCCAAATGAATTTAAGAACAATCAATACATTTATTACATAAGTGAAAGGTTTACAAATTTCCAAATTCGGTGTTACACATCAAAGACAACAAGAAATACAAAGAAATAAGCAAATAAGAGTAAACCATTGAAGACAAGTCCTCCAAAGATGCTCATAGCCTTCCTAGCTCAAATTTGGCTCCTAATTCCTTTGTAATCTACTTTAAGATGGATGGAGGAAGTGTATAGTGGTGAGGTGGAGGTGTATGGTGAGCTCCCATGGAGGAAAAACCTCCATGGGAGCAAGAGATGAAAGAAAATGGAAGAAGAAGAGAAGAGGCATGAGAAGGGGAAAAGAGGGGAAGAAAGGTGAAGAGAGTTCTCAAGAATGAGGAGAAAAGGGGGTATTTATAGTGTGGGAGGTTAGGGCAATACTTTTGGGTGAAAAGACAAGAATACCCCTCTGAAAATGGCTGAAAACCCCATTTCTGCCCAGATGTACGGTACGATGTGCTGTACGCATCAACACAGCGAACCACACATCATTTTTTGAGCTTGCTGCCCTTTTACGCGGTACGCAACTTGGTCTCGCGCGGTTGCGTACCGCACTTATCTGCGTACCATTACGAAAATAGTCATAACTTTCTGTAGAAACCTTGGAATTGCGATTTGTAAAGTGCGTTTGAAAGAAGACCTCCGGGGCTTTCCGAAAAGTGGTTATGGGAAATGTAGTTAGATCGGAGGAGAGATATATGATATTTCGAAGTTGGGGTATCTGCACAAGCTATTCCAAATTCTACCCTTTAACCTCCAAAACTCTTCAATTTAAGCTCAAATACCTTCCGTAGGGAACATGTACCTACACAAGGCTCACAAACACATCAAATACCAAAATATACTCGAAAACAAGAACAAAAGCTAGGTAATGGGAACCTCAAATAGGTATATAAATCGTTCCGATCAGTGGTCACAATATATTTGATTATCATTCGCCACAAATGTCATATGCAATACATATGTATGGAGATCATCAATATCTACCAAGTTGGGTAAATCCAAACTACTCTATTCATGAATCTGCCCAAAGTGATCAAGTAACATACACGTTGCATATTAATAATTACCTTGAAAACTATACAAGCACGTTTTCCTCGAAAAATTATTGTTCAAATCAAGATAAAATTATATTTTATGTCTTTAAACCACCAATGAATTCTTTTAGGTATTAAATTTCAAACATGCGATATATTATGTACGAATTATGATAGAATCATGAAACTGTTTTTTTTTGTGATAATTTTAGTTATTAAATATTTAATTTTTTTATATTGTGTATATTATTGTAAATGTGAAACAAGATATTATTATATTAAATACTTTATTTTAAAAATTATATACATGTTATAATTTCTAATAAGTTCATAACTTTGCTAATTTACTGTTAGGGGTGGGCAAAAAACCAATGAACCGAACCGAACCGAACCAGTGGATCAAACCGGTCCAATTGGTTTTTTACCGGTTTTGATTGGGTGATCGGTTCGGTTCAGTTCTAATTTTAAAAAAACGGGTTGGATCGGTTTTTGTCCGGTTTAGTTCGAAAAACCAGATAACCGAACCGGTACCCAACTATAAATTAAAAAAAAAACTAATTCTAAATTCCACTCTTCACTCTTCAATTATTAGGTATATTTTATTGGATTTTAAAATGTAATTTGACTTTGTTTGGTATTGACTATTGTATTAGCTATCAACAAAAAATTTGGCTGACATTATTTTGAAATGTGTTTACTGTTTTGTATTGGATTTTGTAGTTTTTTAATATGTTTTTATTCTGATGTAAATAAATTTGGCCCAATAGGTTAAAAAAATGAACTAAATATGTAATAAATGAAATTTAGAATTTTGGTCCAAAACCAAAAAAATCGAACCGAACCGAACCGAACCGGTCCAATTCGGTTGGTTTTTTATCGGTTGGCAAATGTCAATTTGATTGGATCGGGTCACTTTTTTAAAAACCGGATTTTATCGGTTTTTTATCGATTCTATGAAAAATCGAATCGGTCCAATCAACGGGCCCTATTTACTGTTAACATATGATTCATTTAATGTATAATTACTTGTTTAAGATTGTCCTAAAATTTTATAAAAAAAATCGAACTTTAAATGTAAGTATCCATCTTTTCTTTCAAATTTTGACAGAATATCTACCGATATCAATATTATCTTCTAAATATCCATAAATTTTTAAGTCCAATATCGATACGGATACCGATAATGATATTGTTTTCCTTACACATAATGTTGTGAAAAATCGTTTTAGATTACGCAATTGACAATTATCGTATATATACCAGTGTTCGAAAAAAATGCTCTAGGCGACCGCCTAGGCGTTGTACGTTTTCCACCGTACCGAATCTAACATTTTCGTCCAAAAAAATCGGTCAACGGAAGTCAACGGCGGTCAACTGAAAAACGGTTGAGTTAGACCGATTTTTAAGAGATTAATCATTCTACACTGTTTTTTTTAAAACCCATAAGAACAGTGAAAATTAAACCCAAAATAAACTTCCCAGATCATGAAAATAAAAAACATAGATGTCGTATGTGAATTTTACAAAGCATACACGTCATTGACAGAAAGGAGAAAATAGCCAGGTGGACGCCCAAATGGGCACTCAGGAAATATCCTACGAAGCATCATTAAAGAGAAAAAAACCCGAGTAAACCAGTAGCATGGCAAGACCTACTCAGGATCAACTAAATTATTCCGAATCAATTAAAAGTACTCGGGATTAACCAAAAAGCATCTTCTACTCGGGCTCAAACGGATCTACTCGGAACCAACCAGTGTTATTCTTACCCGGGATAAATGCTACCCGAACAAGAAACTTGGTGCTTAATTCACACGGATTAAGTAATTAAATACGCGAAGATATCCATCAGGAAGAATCCCAAAGAGAACAGAATACTGAGCTAGAAGAATCCTCAATCAGGAAACAACTTGATTTCGCTACAAATACTACATTCTTATAAGGAAACAAGTCCAAATAAAACTGCACTACTAGAATCTCACTCGATTTCCATAAGAGACTCCGAAATAGGAAAGAAGACAAATCAACCTCAAGCAAGTAACCGAATCACAATTAAAAACAAAGATCTTGTATTACTTGTACAAAGCAATAAGCATATAAATAGACTCATAATCTCGTTCAAAAAGATATAGGCAATATAACATACACAACAAGCAAACAGAAAAATACAGAGAGAAAAAAGAGAGATCGAGAGCTTGTAAACATCATATTTTCATAGTGGATTTTGGCTTGGTTGATCCTTCAACCACCCGTGGACGTTTCTCCTGCCATCGGAGTTTTACCACGTAAAACTTGTGTCTTCGTTACTCTCTCTGAATCTCTTTCTCTTTGAATTAATAGCCGAAATCCAATCCTTATTGAATTTTCTGACACAATCCAGATATTGACGTCAACAATTGGTGTTAGAAGGAGAGGTCGAACCTCTGAACTTGTTAAAAGCAATGGTAGGAAGTAGAAGCAGTTTAGGGAATGGCCAAAAATCACCAGGCAATTTCCATGTTGGCAACACGTCATAAGATCATGCAGCAAACACAGAAAACCAGCCTGCACACCTGGCAGGGATCCAACAAGTTCCTCCAACCAGCAGAGATCTTACGATGCGTTTCCAAGAGGCCCTGCAGCAATTGGTTACAGACGCAGAGAGGGAAGGGATTGATCTACTGGCTGCAGGAGCACATACTCCCAATCCTCCACCCGTAAGGCTCCGTTCGGTGGTGGTTGGACCAGGAATAACTATGCCAAAAATCAGAAGGAACTCTTCCCCAATCAACCCGGCTGGACAGGAATCTCTAGAAGAGGAACAATATCACCAGAGGTTGAACCACAATCAAACAGTCTGCACTAGACACCGTAAATATGGCCAGCTCAGGGATCGATCATCATCAGAAGATAGCGATCGGCCTCATCACAAATGTCATTACGGAGTCATGTGAGAAACTCGGTATCAAAGTGAAGAGCCAGAAAGAATGACAGTTACCCAACGGTTCAACCGTCGAGGAAGCCTGGTGGGGGACAAAGATGTCATGATCTAGAGCCTAACTCAAGAAGTCGAGAACAATAGGTGTCAGATGGATGCCTTGGTCAGACTTTATGGCTATAAGGATTTATCTGACGTCGACTCAGATAGCCCATTTACCAAGGAAATCTTACGGACCCCTTTCCCAGAAAGGTTCAGGATGCCGCACATGGAGCAATTTAAGAAAGACACGGACCCGAAAGAGCACGTGAGACGCTATAAAAGCGCCATGGCCCAGTATGCCCACAACAATCCCTTATTATGTCTCCATTTCCCACAAACTCTGGGAGAAATGGGGTCGAGGTGGTTCGGAAGATTACCTTCAGCAAGCATCAAGAGTTTCAGATAATTAAGCAGGAGCTTCTCTAAGCAATTCCTGAGTAACATTCATAGGAAAAAGTCAGTGGCTCATCTTGCTCAAATAAAACAAGGAAAATATGAGTCACTGAAGAAGTATCTAGGGAGATTCGGCCAAGGGGTATCAGAGATTGGCAGTGCAAACGATGAAGCCATAATCGCTGCATTCATCAATAATTTGCAGAATGGACGGCTATCCTTTGATTTGAGAAGAGCATGACTGACTAGGTATGCTAACATGATGGATATGGCAGGAGGATACACACTGGCCGAAGAAGAAGAATTAGCTACACGAGGAAGCTATATGCACTGGGGAAAGCCTGAACAGAAGGATGCTGAATCCAAGAGGCAGAATCAAAAAGGAAAGCTAAAAGGGAACGAGAAGGAGAAAAGCAAGGATGGGGGTAATGGGCTTAATGCTGAGCGGTCCACAGAGAAATATCGAGGCAAATATACCAATTACACCCCTCTGAGGAAAAAATAAGAAGAAATTTTATCCATCTTGGAAGAAAAGAATATGGTGCAAGAACCGCGGCGACAATCTCAGTTCGTCCGGAAAGATGTAACCAAGTATTGCAGATTTCACAAGGAAACCGGGCACGAGACTTCAAAGTGTTTTCAGCTCAGAGATTACATAGAGACTTTTATTCGGGAAGGGCACTTGCGGGATATAATCATAAAAAAAGATGAGAAATCAAAAACTAAGAAAGAAGTTAAGGCAGATCACTTTTGACGAAATCAATGGCCCAGTCCCGAGGCCAATCAGGTAATACATACGATATACGGATGACCCTCTACCGGGAAAAGCAAACGAGAACGAACTCAGGAAATCAGAGAAGCAATAGAAACAAGGAATAACTTTGACGTAAACTCGGTTGAGCCAGACCCGAAAAGGGTGAAGGAAGGATGGGACCTGATAGTCTTTACAGAGGTAGATTCCCATGGCATCGATGTTCGGCCTAATGACACCTTGGTTATAAGTGCCCGAATTGGCCATCGGAAAGTCCGGAGAATTTTAATAGATAATGGGAGTTCAACAGACATCCTCAATGTGACCGTTTATGACCAGCTAAGGCTAGAATGAAAAGATTTACAGCATTTCCATACTCCATTAAGGGGGTTTAGAGGGATAGAAGTCAGGTCACTCTGGACGGTAAAACTGCCTGTGAAGATTGGAACAGCACCTTGCCAGAGGACTATCCTGCTCGACTTCGTGGTAGTTGATTTAGACAATTGGCCGTATAATGCATTATTGGGTCGGCCATTCCTGAATAAAACAAGGGCTGTAACTGCCATTTGTGTATTAATGATCAAGTTCCCGACAGACCAGGGGGTCGGGATAGTCAAGGGATCCCAAGAGATGGCCAGAAGAGCAAACCTGTCAGTATACAAAGGCAAGAATGATGCTGAATAGGTGTGCACCATAATCCAGCCAAATCAGTGTAAAGAATCCTTATCATTCAAGTTGGATCCAAGGGAGAACTTAAGTGAATCCAAAGCAGAACCAGTTGAAGTGATTAAAAGAACCAGATAAGGTGGCCAAGATCGGGGCTGACTGGGAGGAAAAATCAAGCAAGACCTCACCAATCCGCTTAAAGAATACAAGATATTGGGAATAGTCGGCCATAGAGCTTATTGGATTGCTCGACCCAATGGAGGGGTTTCACCCCGACAATACAATACCCAATATCTGAAGATTTTCTATCCTTAAAATATATATATTTATATTAAATATTTTATTCTTTTTTCTAAGTCTGGACAATATTAGTCAGGATAAATATTAAACTGTAATTTAAATCTTTGTTGATTTTTTACAGTAATAAATAAAACTAATCGGAATTTCCGAAAGGATAGCATCTAGCTCGGGATTTCCAAAAGAAGGCATATGATAATAAGAACATATGGAAGCAGAGCACGATAATAAGAACATGTAAATAGAATTCTCGGGACCATCAAATCCCGAATGGGCGGAGAAGCTCGTAGGAGCATGCCAGCCGAGCAGGGTCAAAATGACCTTCGCAAAAAGGCAAACCCGATGCACCAGACTCTGGAAAAATGCTCGGGACGCTATCGGGAGAAATTCCGGTGAAATGCGTAGCTGTGTTGAAGCAATTTTTTTTAAAAAAAAAAGAAAAAAAAAAGAGCTCAACGATTCGGCAAACCCTTGCGCATAAAAACTGAGGAGACATTCTTGGTATTGCGTAAGGACTCGAACGTATGATCATGGTGATCCTTGTTGTAATGTTCGGGTAGCAACCGGGTATGAAACACAAGTGTAAACTTGTCTGTTTCAAGATGACTCGGTTAATAATAAAGAGCCAGTTTAATAAGGTACTTGGCAATTGAAGTCATTCGGGTAACAACCGGTTTAATAAGATACTCGGTTAAGTTACCCGAACATTGAAGAAGCCAGTTTAATAAGATACTTGGCAATTGAAGTCATTCGGGTAACAACCGGTTTAATAAGATACTCGGTTAAGTTACCCGAACATCGAAGAAGCCAGTTTAATAAGATACTTGGCAATTGAAGTTATTCGGGTAACAACCGGTTTAATAAGATACTCGGTTAAGTTACCCGAACATCGAAGAAGTCAGTTCTATAAGATACTTGGCAATTGAAGTCATTCGGGTAACAACCGGTTTAATAAGATACTCGGTTAAGTTACACGAACATCGAAGAAGCCAGTTTAATAAGACACTTGGCAATTGAAGTCATTCGGGTAATAACCGGTTTAATAAGATACTTGGTTAAGTTACCCGAACATTAGCCAGTTTAATACAGCACTCGACAACAATCAGCAATAAACAGGTCAAGACCATTCAATTCAAAATAAAATAAAATTTTATTGCTCCTAAAAGAATGGTTACAGATCAAAGAGTGGTAAAAGTAAAAAAAAAATCTGAATTTTCTATGGTTCTACAAAAGTAAGGTTGCGAGGATTTCGAGCCTTTACCAATACTCGGATCTGGCACCATCTCATACTCACAAAGCAGGCTCTCATTAGATGGCCAAGAGATATTATCGACAATATCATCCCTCCAGTGGCTGTAATCTTCACCCGGGACTGGCCCGATATCTGGGACTACACCCTCAACCGACTCTTGACTTGCATAAAACGTCGAGAGAGAATACTCGGACGGAATCTCTAAATGCATGGGATGGGGCTCTTTGCCTTGACTATGACAGTAGGCTCTCCATTCCTTCATCTAAATCCGAAGAGATTCCAAGGAATGGTCCACGTGATGTTTGATTGACAGCTCCTAATTAGCTCGGGCTTTCTCAGTCACCCTATTCTTAACTTTGAAGAACTCACCGGCCGAAACTAGCCCACGTTGAAATTTCTGAAGAAGTAGGGCATCGCAAGCATGGGATCTTTTAAAATGATCCACCCCTTGGACTTCAAGTTCCAACCTGGCCCCTCGGGATAGGGATTCAACTGTCAACACCTGGCGTTCCAGATCTTTGATTTTTTGGTCATATGCCGACCCTGACTGCTCCGCCTCCTGCTCGAACTTAAGCACAGATTCTTCAGCAGAAGATAGGAGAGGTTGAAGTGATGCAACCTTATCTTCTGCCAAAGATGCCTTCTCCTCAGCTTTAACCTACTTCGCTAAACAATGGTCAGTGAATATCTGTACAGAACCGACCTCCTGGTGGTAAGCTTTCTCGGCTCGAGCACGACCCTCCTCACTTGCCTTCAGCTGAGGCTCTAGACACCTTATTCGATCACCTTGATGTTGTTATGTCTGGACTAACTCAGCAAATTCGGCCACCATCTGCAAAGAGATATATTTAGAAATCTGACAGAAGCAAAACAATAGAGGAGTCGGATTTAACTTACATAAGATGCACCGTTAAAAACATTTTAGAGACGTTCGGTCAGGGAACCATCCCGAAAGCCGCTCCAGCGGTCTTCTCCGATAAAAGCCCCATAGGAGGACATCTCCCGTAGCATATCCTGGGGAGAAAGAAATAAAGGAACCCCCGAGGGTTCAGCTCCCAGATTTTCAAACTCAGGGGCAGGAGAAGCCCTGTTTGGTTCTAAGGATGGAGAAAGATTTGAAGGAACCCTCGAAGGTTCAGCCCCCATATTTCTAATCTCAGGGGAAGAAGAAGCCCTACTCGGTTCTGAAGCGGCCGCATCTACTGATGCTCCAGCACCAACACTCGGAGCAATCTCATCCTCAACATCTTCATCATTGGAGTCGATAAATGAGACTACCCGAGAAACTTTGAGAGGACGAGACGGCGAACTAACTGCCTTTCGCTTCTCACCCCGAGAACGGTGGAAGTTAAGGTCAGCAGTAGGATCTTCCTGCAGATCGTCCCAGAAAGACTCAAAGAATTCGGCACCTGAGGACACTTTATCCATCAAGACGTTACCATCGTTGCCGGCTTCAAACCGTCCAACAGGCTCTTCACCCGGACCTTCATATTGCCTCTCCCTATTATCAGGCAGTTGGGTGTCAGTTGGCTCACCTTGGCCACTTGGACATGCAAAATTCTGAGTAGAAGGCTGAACACCCCGATCAACGCACTCGGGAATTTGCTCCTCAGTAATATCAGTTTCCTTATCAGGCTCTGGTGGAGCAATACTTTCATCGCCCTAACGGGAAGCTTCTTTTCTACTCGCCTGCAGAATCAACTTCACCTGGCGAGCTTGAAGATCGATGACGATGTCCGTATCGAACACTTAAAAAAATGGATTCATATCAGAAAATAAAAAGCAGAAAAATACAATAGAAAGGGCACCGGGTTACTTACATCGCCTGCGATGGCCCAAAATCTGTCTGAAGAAGCCGAGCTTTATCAAATCCTCCTCTTTAAAAATGTAGCTCTTGCTCCTCTTCTCCAGAGTACGAACAACTGCCCGAGTCAGCCTCTTCAGCTCAGAATCATTATAATCAATTATTTTTTTGTTCCACACTTCGGGGGAACAGAAGAAACGGGGAACACTCAACACCGTTCGAGAATCCCCAGATCCAATAGTGACGTTGAGCCCGAGAGACCCTCCAGTAAAAAACCAACTGTTCTTCCAAAACTTGTTGGATGTAGGTAATCCCCATACAAAACCCTTCTTTTTGGGATCATCAGAGGTGTCGACCTCCCGATTCACCTTTGCTCCTTTGGGGACCCAGCCTTCCGATGGAGTAGATGCAAGAAAAAATGTCCCCGTTTTGCTAACCTGCCTCAACGTAAAGAAATGCCTGATTTCATTCGGGGAAGGCGGCGAAAGGTTCATTCGACTGAACATATGCCACATGCACATCAAGATTTTATAATTATTCGGCGCCAATTGAGCTGGGGCTATCCCTGCTTAAGCCAAAAACTAGGCAATAAAAGGCTGAAAGAGAAGTATGACACCACAACATAGCATTGATCCATAAACCGCGACCATACCCTTAAGAGGATTCCATACGGCTCTATCCCCCGCAGGAACCATATTGACCGAGTCAGGCAAGTCGAATCGGGAGCGATATTTTTCTATCTTAGCTGGCCCGACCACATTCGGCTCAGTATCAAAGCCACTCGGGCGAGTATCAGAAAACGAAAGACGAGACGCCCTGTACACTTCATTAACATCACCCTCGTTAACAGTTTGTTCCCTGGTCTGAACGCTGCTCGAGCTGTGCTTGTATACCTTACTTCTGCTTTGATGTTTACCCATCCTTCGAAAAGATACCCTGTTATCAGAAATATCAGAATCAGAACTAGATGAAGAACTCGATACAGGGCTGAAAGTGAAGTCAGGGTGAAGCCCAGAAACATCAACCTCTAAGAATGGAGGTTCATCTATTGGGATACCCCCCAGTAATCATTTAATGCAAGAAACTAACTGGAAATCCCCACGTTCTAATGCATCAAAAGTGATTTTAAAGAGACGATGGCGGGAGGATGGCCCCATTGAAACTAACCTTGAATTGAGATTGATGCAAGATCTTCAAACGGAGAATCATGAACTTCTGGATAAAGAAATATGAGTTTAGAGAAATATCTGCTGAAAATTGTTGAGAATAAACTAACGATGTCTCTCAGTGAAGAATTTAAAAAGGAGACGGCACAAAACCCTAGGATTTTTATGATGAAACTCGATGACGTATGCGGCGTTTGAGGAGACGCAAAAATCATTTCTTATAAATGATATTGAAAAATGAAGAGACGAGGGACACATGTCAAAACAGGAAGTAGCCCTTGACCGTCAGAACTTCAAAACGTCGCCATTATTTAAGATCTCGCGTAATAAAGCGAATCGAAATTACAGGGTCACCATTAAGGCACGCCATTATGACAAGACGGCTATTCTGACGAGTAAAAATTAAAGATGATTAAAATACTCTTGCCCGAAATGAAATTTACTTGGCAAAAATATTTTAAGGGGGTATTGTCGTATGTGAATTTTACCAAGCATACACATCATTGACAGAAAGGAGAAAATAGTCAGGTGAACGCCCAAATGGGCACTCAGGAAATATCCTACGAAGCATCATTAAAGAGAAGAAAACCCGAGTAAACCAGTAGCATGGCAAGACCTACTCGGGATCAACTAAATTATTCAGAATCAATTAAAAGTACTCGGGATTAACCAAAAAACATCTTCTGCTCGGGACCAACCAGTGTTATTCTTACCCGGGATAAATGTGACCTGAACAAGAAACTTGGTGCTTAATTCACACGGATTAAGTAATTAAATACGCAAAGATATCCATCAGGAAGAATCCCAAAGAGAACAGAATACTGAGCTAGAAGAATCCTCATTCAGGAAACAACTTGATTTCGCTACAAAGACTACATTCTTATAAGGAAACAAGTCCAAATAAAACTGCACTACTAGAATCTCACTCGATTTCCATAAGAGACTCCGAAACAGGAAAGAAGACAAATCAACCTCAAGCAAGTAACCGAATCACAATTAAAAACAAAGATCTTGTATTACTTGTACAAAGCATATTAGGGTTCTATAAGCATATAAATAGACCCATAATCTCGTTCAAAAAGATATAGGCAATATAACATACACAACAAGCAAACAGAAAAATACAGAGAGAAAAAAGAGAGATCGAGAGCTTGTAAACATCATATTTTCATAGTGGATTTTGGCTTGGTTGATCCTTCAATCACCCATGGATGTTTCTCTGGCCATCGGAGTTTTACCACGTAAAACTTGTGTCTTCGTTACTCTCTCTGAATCTCTTTCTCTTTGAATTAATAGCCGAAATCCAATCCTTGTTGGCTTTTCTGACACAATCCAGAAATCGACGTCAACAATAGACAAAAACCCAAAATAAAACCTATAATCAAACCTCTGTCAGACGTCGACCATAGCAACGGTGGACCAAAATGACACTGAGATTTAATGGCGTTCTCACAAATTGAATAAGTTGATAGAATATAAGCAAAATCAATATACAAATTCGATTCAAAGGCTGTTGATAAACAAAACCCACCAAGATTTAATGAAAAATAACTCAAAAACAAGCTTTATTGGAGGAGTGAGAAAGCTTAAAATGAGAAAAAATGGTGGAATAAATTTTTTGGAGAAGAATGCGTGAAAGAGAGAGAAGGCGTGAAAGAAGAAGAGTGAAGTGTGAAAGACAGAAGAGCAAAGTTATATATTTGACTTTTTACACATTTGTAAAATAACAAAACACACCCTCATTTAATATAAAAATCTAAGATATATAACAAGGAGCCAAACTATATTAAACAGGTACAACACATAAAAACAAAAAGAGAAGTATATTAATGATTTTATTGAAATTTCTTCATAATTTGAGTTTTATTATTGATTTTATAGTTAGGAAAAAAAAAATAAAAAAAAAATCAATCGTCTAAGCATCCGCCTAGACCGTATAGGCGCTAAGCACTGGTCTACTGTCCGATTAACGTCTAGCGTTTACTAGAACACTGATATATATACAATGATAAGTGATAACGGAGGCTGAAGTCCATACGAATTATTTATTGGGTCGCATGTAGTGTAGAGTACAAGAGTTCATCAAGTTTGGCCCAATAGAGTAACAAACCATAAGTTAATTAGATCTAGGATGCAATACTAAAAAGAAAAATATCACGGCAGGTCCAATTATTTAGGAGGAAAAAAGCATATGAACTTATCGCCAGCTCAGCAGAAAAAGAAGGATAGGTGTCTACGTGGAACCCCACTTCAAACATATCCTTTAACTAGGGATGCATATTTAGAGAATGAGGATGGATATAGGTTCCCCCATTCCCACTTCCTATACCCTTCCCCCATCCCCCCCATTTCCTTATTTGGGAAAAATGGGGATGGAGAATTTTGAGGGGAGGTATATCCATCCCCATCTCCGTTTCCCCATTTTCCCCGATTTTGTTCATATTTATCTGTTTTTCCGTTTTTTCCGTTTTTCTATTTCGCTATTTAACTAAAAATTACAAATTAAACTAAAAAAAACAAACATTCCATTAGAAATACAAAATAAAACCCATTAATATATTACAAATACAAATATATATTATAATTAATAATATATATTATAATTATATTTATATATGTTTGGGGAAAATGAGAAAATGGGGATGGGGGATCTCATATTCATCTCCATTTCAATATAATTGTGGGAAAAATGGGAAAATGGGGATGGGGAGGAGTTCCCCCATCCCTATCCCCATCCCCATTTCCCCATTTCCCCATTTCCCCATTTTTTCCCCCAAAAAAATCCTCAAATGAAAATGGGGATATGGGAAATTGGGGTCCCGGGAGAAAATGTGCATCTCTACCTTTAACACGTGTGCTATATCTCTTGTTCTATTATAGTGGCCCCTATCAATATCATAATTCATGTGCTTCAATGTCAGACAAAGAAAGGTACCATGTCTGTCTCCTCTCACTTTCACAACCCCCAGATTTTATTACTTTCACTTTAATATCTTCAACCTCTGCTAGACTTCAAAGTTGAAATTATCTGCAATTTTTTTATGCGTTGTTGATGACTGACAACAGTTTTAGATAAAAGTTAAGAAGCTCTCCGTGATGGTGTCCTGTGAATTTTGTAATACAAAGCTTGCGGTCTTGTACTGTAGAGCTGACTCTGCCAAGCTTTGTTTGTTCTGTGACCAACAAGTTCACTCGGCCAATGCTCTCTCTCAAAAGCACCTCCGTTCACCAATCTGTGACAGTTGCAGAGCTGAGCCGGTCTCTGTTTGTTGCAGTGATGAGAAACTTATGCTCTGTCAAGAGTGTAACTGGGAATTACATAGCTATTCCTCTGCTTCATTTTTGCATAAATGCAATCCTGTTGAAGGGTTCTCTGGTTGTGCTTCACCTATTGAATTGGCTTCTTTATTTGGGGTTAATTTGAAAGCTAAGAATTTAATGAATATGAAGTCTAGGTCTAGAGAGAAATTGAATTTGCAAGAATTTATAGTCCCAGAACAGAGTTGCTCTGTTTTTATAAGCAGGGAAAAGTAAAAGCAAGAGGTGTGCGAGCAATTAGTGGAGATGGGAAAGAGTGATTTGGAGAGTCTTGAAGTGGAAAATTCATGTAAAGATGAGTTAATGGAACAGCAAACGCCATTTGCATATATGTTAATGTCGCCTCCTTACGTGGACTTGAGAGATTATGATTGTTCTGTTAGTGATGGTGGTATTATGTGGGATTCTAATCCTGCACCTCGGGCTGCTCAGGTTGGTATCAAATTATATATCAATCGTTTATTATTATTATTATTTTGAAATGATAAAATGTTTAGCATCACAAAGTTATTCTAACGACGAATAGTCCAATACACAAGAAATTACTGACCACTTTTTAGTTGGATGAAATTTAAAAAGTATGCCGACATTTTAAGTATGATAAATATATTTTTATAAAATTATATCGACAATACTAACAACAATTTTAGACTTTTTGCTAAGAATAAGAAAATCTTTTTTCTTAAAATATAAAGACATTAATGACAATATTTTTAGCATATATATATTGATTTTTCGGTCAGTGCGCACTGGACCATTGATTATGGAGAAGTTTTGATAAGTGCATACACTTAGAGTCAAAGTATGTAAATCTAATGGTCCAGATCCAACACACTGACGAATTTATATAAGTGCACACTGACTTAAAAATTTATGTATATATATATATATATAGTTTCTCATGAACAATCATTTATTTTAATTCGGTAAAGATCATAATAAAAACACATCAATTTTAATGAATTTTAATCTGAATTTTTTTATTGATGATGAGTTTAATGAAATCTATATATGAACAAAATCTGAGAATTTTCTGAGCACAAGAACTATTTATCCAAATTTTATTAAATACAAAAGTATTAGAAAATAGGCGAAATATAGGAAAATTCTAGAAAAATAGTTATAGTATTTGAAAAATTCTCAATTTTTTGTTCATAAGTAGATTTCAATGAACTCATCATCCACAAAAAAATTCAAATCAAAATTTATTAAAATTAATATATTTTCACCAAGGTCTTTACCCCGAAATTAAAATACTGGATCCCTCATGAGAGACTTATATATATATGAGGAAATGACACTTTTTAACCAAAAAATTAAGGGTGTTTCTATTTTTACCTGGAATTAGTGTTTTTACTAAACTTTCCACTAAAGAGACAATTTTACCTCTGCACTAGATTAAACACACTGAAATTAAACACATTGGGAATTGAACACATACTAAACACACTATGATTTAAACTGGTGGTGTGTTTAGTTGAAGAAGAACGACGGTTTATTTAATTGATGTAAACTGGTGGTGTGTTTAATTGAAAAAAAAACTAGTGTATTTAATTTAAGAAAATATATATGTGGTGTGTTTAATTAAAGAAAATTGATGTTTTTAACTGATGAAGACTGACGTGTTTAATTGAAGAAGACTTGTGTGTTTAATTGATAAAGACTGATCATCAGTGGAAAGTTTGGTAAAAACAATCAAAATACTAATGTTGGGTAAAAATAAAAATTCCACTAATTACATGGTTAGTTTCAATTTTAACCACATATATAAATATATAATTTTTCTATCCTCAAGACGAACTAATTTTATGATATCAGTTACACAACTATCTTTAGTCGATCGAATATACAATTGATTTGTGTCGTCAAGGTGGGAACCGGTAACTTGTGAAATAAGAGGAAAAAAGAAGCGGTGGTTGAGCAACAGTGGGGGTGTTCTCTTTGGGGGACTCTTCGACGCTCAAGTCAAAATATAATTCGATATAACTTTATGAAGAGAATAGTATAGAATTACAAACCGAGTTGCTCGACCTATCAAGTCGAGCTGTGGGTCGATAAGGTTAGGTCGACTTGGGGAGTCAAATGTGTTGGATCGTAGTGAGTCGATAAAAGATAAGGTCGACGCTGAGTTTCGATGAATTTGATCGATCGATACCCAGGTTGGTTCCATAGTTCGATGGGAATGGCCAAGGTTAGGTCGATAAGGTTAGGTCGACTTGGGAGTCGATTGTGTTGGATCGTAGTGAGTCAATCAAAGATAAGGTCGACGCTAAGTTTCGATGAATTTGATAGATCGACACCCAGGTTGGCTCCGTAGTTCGACTTGGAATGGCCAATGGTTAGGTCGATCGACTATTTTAGGGTAATTAGGTCCTATTGTGTGATATGAATCTACTATTAATGCGGAGGCGATGGCCGCAATAACTGTTTAGAAATGAGAAGAGCGGTGAGATCTTTCGCGTGAGTTTAAGAGTAAAAATCAAAGCCTCATTCTTTGGGAAAGGATCTCGTATATATAGTGATGGCTAGGACGCTCTCAACGTCTAACCCCATTAACACGTGGCGTGGATCAAGGGTTTTAATTGCCCGTTTCGACTAGTTTGAATCTGGCCATTACGATGTTGGGATCCATGAAACGTCAAATCATGATTGACTTTTTTTGTGACTTGATTTGACCACGTGTTTTGACCTGTTCTGATGAGTTGTGGGCACATCTTTGGGCCCTTGGGCTTATTTTGATGGGTTCCACGAATTACTTGGGTCTGCTTGTTATTGGGTTCGTTTAATGGGCCGGTGACCCAATTTTTGACCTCTACAGTTTGTCCCCAACTCTTTAAGCTCGAAATCTTCGAGTTAAAGAGTTGGTTAAGTTTGAAGTCGACAGTTCGTGTCAAGCTAATTCGAAGAACCGGTTTGGTAGATACCGGACACGATGATTTTCAAACAATAGTTCTTGTTTAATTAATGAGTTTGATAGTTAATCGAATAATTTTCTATAGGTACAAGAGATCGCTTTCAACTTTGGTCGATGGTGAGCATCAAGCAACGCATCGCTAGTATGGTTGATTTTTTTTTCTCTTTAAGAGCAATAACCAGATTCCTTAGGCCTTTGGAACTCTCCTAGGGCTGACGTGGCAGAATCTCCTAGTGGGCACATTCTTCTAGGTTTTTGGAATTCGGATTGGCATCCTTTGGGTTTCATTAGCGGTAGGTTTCTTTTTGGTTGACGTCATTTGAAACGATGCATCCATCAGATTGTGACATGTGTACGTTTTTTGTTAATGAAAGTCGATTTTTCTCTCTCTCTCTCTTCACTTTGGCAAGGAAGGGGATTTTCAGAGCAAATTTCAGTTCAAACGACTAGAAGCATTCGTTTGTTTTTTCAAGCTTCTCCGGTGACTTTTTCAGTCTTCCTATTGATTTCGGGTAAGTTTTTACAATTTCTTACTTTTGTTTTTTTGTTGATTTCGTTTTGAATGTATTTGTTGAATTTCTGGGAAACTTATTTTTGGCATTTTGAATATGCTTTGAATTCTTTTTTCTTTTCAGTGTTTGATCTAAATTTTCTGACTTTTGTTTGTGAAATTTGTTTGTTATACTCTCAAGTAGGAAATAGAGACTTTAGATTTTTACGAAAGTGTCGACCTTTAGGTTTTAGGCTAGATTCAATTGTCATACCTAGGTTGTTTCACTAGATCTTCAATAGCTTGACTAGATATTTTAAGTAGTCGATCAATTGATTTTCTAATAATGATAGTGGTTGTATAGATACTCGGATGATAGTCTAGTTTTGTTACGGTTGCCTTTTTTGAGGTAGCTCGATCTCTTCTTGCTAAAGTTGGGTTTTCTTTTTTCGACAGCGTTTGGAGCTATATCGAGTCGAAGCAATGACTCCTCGAACCCATCATTGGAAAAGATGATCGATGACTATCGAGGCGATTCTAGTAAGATTGCAATTGAGCAATCTGACGCATCATCTGAGTCGAGTCATTGTGATGTGGTGTTTATTGATGGACTCCCATCCGATATGGGTATTGGTGAAGTGCGTGTTGGTCAACCCAAAACCATGGTAACGGGTCGTTTAGCGATGCCTGGTGAGCTGAACATGGAGCCGCCGTTGACCTCGAGGAGTGAAGCAGGGTGGTTTCTAACCGAAAATCCTGCCTCAAGGTTGTCGTTACAAGATGTTAAAAACTTACAGTTTAAGCTTGGTGTCCCGGTCTCAGACAAGTTACGAGTTGCAACCTCATTTGAACTAGCAGATTGGTTGATTCAAGGTTGGACATGCTTTTATTATCTACCGTTCAAGTTAGGCCTTAGGTTCCCAATCTCATCGCTTGCTCGATAGCTGCTCAACTTTTTTAAGATCCCTCCAAATCAATTGATATCTAATGGATGGAGGATTTTGTTAGCACTTGAGGTTTTGATCAAGAGGAAGAAGTTGGATTTTACCTTTGAGAACTTCTTGTTCACTTACCATTTAAAGGAGCATGATACTAATAGTGGGAGGTATATGATAGCAGCTCGAAACTATCGAGGTCATTTAATCTCCGAACAAACGACTAGGGATCCTGACTGGAAACCTAGATACTTTTTTACCCAAGAGGCTTTGGTTTATAGAGTCAGATTGACTTGGAATAATGTTGGTAGGCGTTCGATCATTGCATGTTTATATTGTGTTACTTAAGCGCTTAACTGTTTTTTCTATTTCAGTGGGTCTAAACAGGAAGGTAAAATTGATCTAAGGTGTTGACGACATGACGAGGACGCAGAAGACCCTTTCTATCGATCATAAGGAAAGGAGTTAGAAGGTCTTATTGTAAGAGGAGAGTCTTAGGAAGAACTCTCTATGGAACCATACTACTTTCGCATAGTTAGGTAATCCCTACCCTCGACTTGAAGATTTAACAGAGTATGCTTGGTTAAGGCACGAGTTTGAGATTTTATGTGGTACTCGATTTATCGAGCCCATTACTGACGCTGAGCGAGCTTTCACCGCAACAACTATGTTGAATAAGGCTCATTTCTTCAGAAGAGCCTTGAAGAGGCAAATGGAAATACTAGAGAAGAGGAAAAGGAAAAAGGTCATGAGCGCACCAGAAACCTAGGATGTCAACCAATCTATGTATGTCAACCTGACTAAGCCAGTTTCCCCCACTATCGAGAAGGCAAGGAAGCATCCTCGCCAATATGAAGCATCGATTGAAAACATCATTACCAGGTTCCTAATTGACATCTCCACCTACTTCTATTCTAGACCGATGTTGAAAGAAGTTAATCAACTCTTGTTTCCTAAAGATGAGGCTCATTTTTCCCAGATAGGAGCCTCTCGAGTTGTCGATTGGGGACTCATTGGTGTCTTTCAGGTTCTTCTCTTTTTAAAACTTATTGATTTTTTTATTTATTGTTTCCAGACTATGGTCGAACCATTTGGGCTTCTTGCAGGCTTTTCAGACCCAGTTTTTTTCTAAGAAAGGATGCCAAATCTCTCTCCAAGAAAGTTTCCTCTCTTACCTACTTGAACTCAAAGCTCAAGAAGACCAAATCTGAGTTAGAGAAGATCGTCAAGGAAGTGTCTGATAAGCTCACTCGAGCTGAAGAAGAGATTGCTTGATTAAGGGCTTGTCTAAAGTCGAGTGAGAAGAAGTTGCCCCAGACTGACAAAATTCCCGTGGATGCTATAGAGAAACTCGATAAGGCTGCTGACAGCCGTTATCTAGACTAGAGGCGAGCTTATGCATCAATATATTCATGGGGACACGGATTCCTAGAAACCAAAGAAGGATATCAAGATCTTAGAGCAATGGAAGGAGTTAAAAGTGCTAGAGCCGGATGATGAGGAAGATGGCTATATAGGTGATGTGACGGCTCAGTCGTAGAATGAGGCTAGTAAAGATGGTGTGGAGATGACTTGACATGATCAGGATATTTGAAACCCTTTCTTTTATTAACTTATTTGTCAAAAGGTTTGGACGATTTAATTGTAACCTTTTGACAGTCTATATATATTTTTGTTCGAAGTGTGGACGATATAATTGCCACTTTTGGTTTGTAAATATATAGGTATTTTCCTTCAAATATTTTGTTTTGTAAATATATAAGTATTTTCCTTCAAATATTTGCATGACTTAAATGATATCATCCATATTGAATTATCGATTTACAGAAATACGAGTAAACTTTTATTGAGTTACAAGAAACTGTTGAGTTTACACTGTTCGCGGCTCGACTTGGAGTGCTTTCATTACACGAGTAAAAATATCGCCTGAGGCACAAATTGCTCCAAAAATTAATTTTTATTCTTGATCCCTTAGAAGGGTAATATATTACTACACGTGCTCCATTCCCCCAGTGCAAGTTTGCTCGATGTCTCGAAGAGACTTGCGCTTGATTTTTCAAATAGCTGAAGCCACGAATGCAAGTATGTCTCAAGTACATAACTATTTGAATCTTTGAATGCAATATTGCTTTTGTTGTTCAACCTACATAATAGATAGAGAATTTTCTAATGTAGTTAGGGGTCTACAACACCCTTAGGCTATTTGTAATTGAAAACCTTCGAGGATTTTTGTTTTATAGAGCTCAGATGGAACTTAATTAACCTTGGTTAATCATTATTGCTCTCAATAAAACTGCTAGTTTTAATTTAATCGAAACGAATCAATCTTAAAAGATCAAGTGATTTAGAAGTAATACCTTTTTTGGTGAACCACATTCCAGCTATTATGAATCTCTCATCCATCCCGTGCTCAAATTTTGTAAGCCCTATGCCCAATCACTTTCGTTATCTGGTAGGGTTCTTCCCAGTTCGAGCCAAACTTGCCAGTGTTGGGTTCTTTAGTGTTTTAATACTCTTTGTAGTATCCAGTCGCCTTCAACGAAAGATCAAACTCGAACATCTTTATTATAGTTTCGAGCGATCCGTTGGTGATATTCCACGACTCTGAGCGAGATGTTGTATTTCTTTTCATCGAGCAAATCGAGCTCAAGAGTTAACAGTGAAACATTCTGATCTTTGTCCAGATGTTCGACTCTGGATGAGATTACATGTTGTTCAACTGGTATCATTGCTTCTACTCCAAATGCTAGCGAGAAGGGGGTAGCTCTAGTCGATGTTCGAGCAGTTGTTCTATACGAACACGGGACTTCCAGTAGTTTATTCGCACATAGTCATTTCGTCGATTCAAGCTTTTTCTTCAAAGTTCTCATTATTGTCTTATTTGCTGACTCATCTTGGCCATTTGATTGAGGATATCGAGGGGTCAAGAAGTGGATCTTTATTCCCCAATCTTTATAGAAGTCTTGGAAATCGAAAGAGATGAATTGTGAACCATTATCGATCACGATCTCTTTTAGTACGTTGAACCTGTAAATAATATTTTTCTATAGGAAACCTTTTACCACAATGTCTTCAATGCTTTTGTACAACTATGCCTCGACCTCCTTAGTGAAGTAATCTGTCATTGTGAGTACATAGACCTTGCCCCCTTGCTCGAAATTGGCAATTTTTGAATTATGTCCATTCCCCACTTCATGAAAGACAATGGGGACAATATCAAACTGAGCTTTTCAGGGTGTTGATGAGGCACATATGCGTGTCGCTGACACTTAACGAACTCAAGTGAATCAGATCTCATTGTCGGCCAGTAATACCCTACAGTAATTGCTCGATGTGCCAGGCTCCTTGAACCAGAGTGGTTCCTTCATTTGCTTGTGTGTAGCTTGACTAACCCGAATCTAGTGTCCAACGGTGTCACACACAAGATATAAGGACCTAAAAAAGAGTGTTTGTAAAGTTTACCTGCGATTATGCTGAATTTGGCTGCTTTGGCTCGAACTCTTCTTGCTTCATTTTTATCTTAAGTAAGTTTGTTGTGCTCGAGGTATTCGATTATCGAGATCATTCAATTGGGTTCATTATCAATAGTCGAGACTTCCATTGACGATCTGTCCTTCCAAACTACTAGCCATCATAGATAAACGATCGGGGTCAATTTACTAGTTGCCGTTTGGATTGTCGAACCAAGATTAGACAGGGAATTTGCATGACTGTTTTCTGCTCGAGGAATCAGTTCAATTTCAAACTCTTCGAAGTTTGATTTTTGTTAACTGAAAATTATCTCGAGGCAAGGAAAAACAATTAACACCCTCAAGACCACTACCTCAGAGGTCGCGATCAAGGTAGATACCCCTCGGTATCAAAATCTGGTGTAAAGAAGGAGATGAGATGATAATGAGATGTTGAAAATATGGTATATGATGGAAATTGTACTATTTTATTGTCTGATTACAAAGGGTATGAATCACTCGATCTATCCCAGTTGAGTTGATGGTGGCAACCTCATGCCTGTTGATAAGTGGACCAAATTTCCTAATAATGGCCGTTTTCTATTGATAGAATTTAGGCGACAATGGAGCTTCGTTCCGATGGCGAATCTAGGTCTCGATTTTATCTTTTTCTTTCTTTTATGCATGTCAATGTGTATTTATACTATAGATCTTGGGTTTAGCTGGTTATTCTCCCGCTTTAAATCACTGAATCAAATCCCCCCTAATTAGGCAGGATGTTATGTTTAAAAGTCGTTACCTTCGGCTTATCATCAGATTCGACAATAACTTAAAGAGAGATAAACTTATTTTCTATTTGGTTTCAATGACTTGGTCTGCATGCTCGTAATGTTTTAATGCACGTTGGAGTGTAGTTTTGATCATGTATGTTGCATTGGCAAGGTGCCTCATAGAGGTCACCGTATGTGGTGTTTGCTACCTTGAATGTCGAGGTACACTTCAATGCCGATATTACTACTGGGAGCTTGGTTTGACCACTCTGGACCTCCTTTAGAGCTTGACCTAATCGTGTTGGTGCTCTTTGGTGATAACGTAGCTTTACGAGCTTCCTCTTTTCCTGCTTGGATCGGTTGAGATTATTCCTCGGTGAAGTAGGAAGGCATTGCAAGGCAAGTTCGACACTCTAAAGGTCTCTTGTCGAAAGAAAGAAGGTAGCATGCTCCAAGGGAGGTCGTGAGATACCTCGACCTTAGGGAACTCATGCCTTCCCATGTTGACCTATCTTCGGGCTCCTATCCTGATACAGGGAGCTTGATACAGTCACGTCGAGCTTTAGCTGGTGAGTCTGGATGCGTGCCAAAAGTTCAGAAGGTACGAGCGACCTCGCCTTACTCCTGCAGAGTCGTATGGTTGCTCAACCTCGGGGACCTTGATACCTTGTTGCATAAGCCTGGATTGGGACTTTTGCATAAAGGCTGGAGGGTGGAAAATTTTCCTTTGATCCCTAGCCAAATATGGCTATTAACAAAAGTCCCCTCTGACTTGAATGTCGATGATCGAGTCGGGGTTGGAGTCAGATTTCTTATTTTATTTGGGAAATTTTCCCTCTCTTTTAGTTGCCCGAATCATGGAGATATCCCATATTAAATGCCGATTACATATGGCGAGCTAGGGAGTCAAGCTTTTTTTAATAAGCTGTCATGCTATGATGGCGTGCTGGAACCGAGGAAATCTCTAAAGATTGTGCTTCCGTTATTGACACCATCATTTACTGTTACATCGTCTCCTATTTAAGCTCGGTCATATCCTCATCTTTCTCACACTTCCCTTTCAAATTTCAACTAAACTTCAAGAAAACCTTCTTCCTTATTCGTCTCTACAAGAAACTTCACTATCTTTCTATCACTTCTCAAACCAAACCTTTTATTTTCCATATCAACTTCCAGTTCTGACATAACCGAACGCATGGTAGAGGGTAACGGAGCCTCCAATCTCGTGCTTGGGAAGAGAGCTTGTGAAGATAGTGGGGATGACATTCCTCTTCTTTTGCACCGTTGCTCGGGTCGGAATGTTTTTGTTAGGTCTGGTTTCTCGAACCTACCCAAGAACCTGTTAGAGTTGGTCGGTAAGGAGTCATGTGGTGATTCCGGTAGTAAAGTGGTTGGCAAAGGCCCGACTTAGGTTTCCGGTCCCCTTCTGGGAGAGCTTGATTTTTCTTATGTTTTTTGGGTCATCCCGGACTCTATCGACAAAGAAGAGTCGATTTGTCGGCTGAGGAGCAAGTTTAGCATCCCTGACAACATCTCTGTCACCATCTCTTCCAAGAACTATAACGTCTTCACTCCTCCCAAAGGTGTGTTTCCAATCCACATCGTTGCTCTTTAAAGTGGGGTAAGGTTGCCTCTTCACCCCACTCTTCGACGGGCTCTCCATGCTCTGCAGCTTGCTCCCCTCCAATTAACCCCAGCCTTTTAAGGGCACCTAGTGGGCTTCCTTGTGATGTGGAGGGAGCAATGTGAGAGGGGTAATCTCACGAGAGAGCCTGGGGCCGAATAACTGGCATATGTTTTCCGGATTAGTAGCCTATCTACCTGCCCAAAAGGACAATTCTATACCAAAGCCAAAAACAAACTCAACTTTGTAGTGCCATGCGCTGCCAAGAAAGATCCTTCCTGAAAGGATGAGTCGGTGCTGATTGGCGGTGAATAGGGGAGCTCGATCGATATTGGCAGGCATGAATTCGAAGTTTCTACCGCCTTCAACGATAAGCTTTTATAGGACAGTAACTCTTTACTAACCAAGTCTGAGGCGATCTTGAAGGCCATCATTGTCCGGAATTTGATGAACACAAAGTACCCTACCTCTTATTCTTTCGATCCTCGTAGGGTAAACCCGTACCTGCATATCTCTGCTACCTCTCCTAGTAAGAATGGAGTTATGAGTTAGCTTACTTTATTGTTGCTTGCCTCGATACTAACCTCACTTATTTTTTTAACAGTTTTCACTGTGATGCATGTTGTTCAAGGCTCTCAACAGGCTCACACTGATCCTCCTTCACCTGATAGTCCGGATCGGGGAAGCCTTCCAACAACCTTTATCTGGGAAGGTAGGCATCCGTCCATTCCCGCAGTAGGTCAGCCTGCCCCTTCCCCCCTTTTCCCCCTCCAGCCACCCGACCTAAGTCCATGTTTGAGGTGTTCATATCCCGGGCCTCTAGGGTACGTGGTAAGGGGACTTCCAATCTTGTTACTGCTTCTGCCACTATTACCACCCATGTTACCCCTCCTACCGCTAAGGTCGCCGTCACAGCTACCTCCTTAGTTGGTATACCTGTTGCTTTAATTCCTTCTCCTACACCCATACCGGCAATGAGGAGCTTAGAGACTACTGTTGTGTAGGGATCTAGAGACCGTCCCCAGCCTTCATCTAGATCTGTTGACAAGGGCGAGGTCATGAACCCGTTCATTGCCTCTTGTCTAGATGATAGCCTTTCTTTGATGGCATCAATACCTACCGACCACCTGATTACCAAGGGATCCGATCTCCTGGTCGAGGTAATCATTTTTCTTTCGCCTGTCATTTGAGTGGTTAATTGGTTATGTACTGACTTGATTTTTTTTCCACTGTAGAACGTCAAATACAATATCGTTATGAGCCATCAGGTGATCTCTCTATGTGATCGTGCAACAAAAGCTAAGACTGAAGATGAAGCTTCTACGGGGTTACTTGTTCAAGCTCGAGACCTGGTACTGGAGATAACCATAAACCAGGACAAGATTGAGAAAGAGCTATCCGAGCCCCCATGAGATTATCAGAGGCTGATGCAAACCTTCGACCAGGACACCTTGAAGTCAGCGAGGCGTAAAAGGTAGAGGGATGAATGGAATAAGGAGGCCAGAAGGTAAGAAGTAGAAAATCTGGACCTACATGCCCAGATAGCCAAGCTGCTGGCAGAGGTAGAAGCCTTTTTCAGGAGTGGTTACTTCTACGCCTCCTACCAAGCCGTTGAAGCGCTGCCTCCACCCTTCGACCTTTCTGTCATCGACGATTGGGAAAAGGAGGAGATCATGGCTAATGTTAAGGAAATGTCCCTTCCCGTTGTTGACACATCTCTTACCTCGAGCGCTGCTGGAGATTACAAGCGAGTGTTTGACGTGGGCCTTCCATTCCCTCATTTCATTCCTCCGAGCTTGGGAACTGGTGAGACTTTGCTTACTTCTGATGTGGTCCAACGTATACAAACTGGGAGGATCAGTTTACTTTGACAAGCACGGGGTTCAATCCCAGCAGGCTGACAAAGGTCATCCCGCTCATTTGGAAGTTAAAAAGGATCTTTCGGGGGTCCTAGAGAAGGCAGGGGACCAGGTTGATACAGCTTATTCTGAAGGACCCGCTGAAGAGGAGGACGTAGGCGATCAGATCGAGACGGGGGTGACTATCGCTTCACAGAATGAGCCCATTCCCCCTAAGGTCATGGCGGTGGTCGATCAAGTGCTAGTTAAAGGTACGGCTGAACATCCAGAAGGTGGGCAACCCCTAGAGGAAGGAGTGGCATGAGGGAACAACTAGGAGGAGGTGAACGACATACGATTCCCTTTAAGTTTGCTTGTAATGCTTGGAAACGGGGGTGGGCTCCCTGCTTGAATCATGAAACATTTTTTTTAACCCATCTACCAAGATATTATTTCTTTATTCTTTTATGTGTAGGCCAGTACCTGGGGATATGCTTCCTGCTTAGTTTGATGTTACCTAATGGGGGGATAGGCTCCCCCTCTAACCGATGTAGCCTATTAAGAGGATAAGCTCCATCTTCATGATCAATGAAACATATTATGATTCCTTTCATGAATGCTTTGATTGATTCTTGCTTACCACTTCATTCAACTTCGCTAAGTAAAATTGGAGTTAACTCTGTTAGGTCTGTGAGTTTTGTTGGCATTATTCTATATCAAAACAACATTTCCTTTGTATTGTTTATTTGTCTAGGATTCATGATGATTCAAGCTTCAAAGAAGAAATGACAACTATTCAAGCAAGTTCAAGTCTTCAAAGGGAAAAATGCTTCATGATTCTACAAAGGTATATTAAGACATTTCTTTTCTCTTTCAAGGATTAAGCACACACACACATATCATACATTTGTGTCCCTGCAACATTGTGCACCTTTATAGGCACACACATACAATTCATTCATATGTGTCCTTGCATCATTGTGCACCATGTATAACACATTCACACACTTTAAGATGAATGCTCATGCATTGGTTTGGAAATAACATGTTTTGGAATATGCATGATTGGAAACTATCACTATGTAGTTTGCATTCTAGTGTGAATTGTGTTTGTGTGTGTATATGTTTGTATAACATGGATATTGAACTTGTATTTAGTCTTAAATCATTCTTGATTGAGTTTCGGTCATTTCGGTTACTCATACTATTGATTTCAAGTTCAAAGTCAAAAGATACTACCCTTTCAACTCATGTTTCATACATTATCTTCGTCTTCGTATATCGAGTCGAATTATTATTTTTGGGATTGAGTATCTTATATGTCCATGTCCCTATGAGATTTACGGTTCGTAATCCCAAACGGATTCGAATTCTGAGTTCGGAGACAGGAGAACGGTCGAAGAACGCGAAGGGAGCGCGAGAGGAAAAGATTTCATCCAAGCAATCTTTCCTGAGATGGCGCGTGGCCATCTCGGGACAGAATGCTTGCTGCCCCGAGATGCCCACGCACCATCTCAGGCAGCATGCATTCTTGGGCTCTTAAGGGTGTTTTGGTCTTTTCATAATTCATTCTTATCCCTCTCCTTTATAAACTCTCTCCCTCTCACATTTTATTCTAAGGAAGAAGAAAATGTAGTGCAGAAAAATTTCCAGATTTTTTCTCTCAACTTTGAATCACCGTATCTCTCTCATCTCTTATCCGATTTGAGTGATTCAAGTTGGAGAAGTTTCGTATTGAAGTACTCTATCATCTCCAAGCAACCTTGAAGTCATTTGTTCAATTTTTCTGGTGGATCGCACCATTTTCGTGACTGCACTCGAAATTGTCAAGGTAGTTGTTTATCTTTTGATTCCTTGATTCTAATGTTCAATTACCTTGGGTCTTCTTCCTATTGTTGTGTATTTGACTTGAAAAAATGTTGATGAGTGATAGATCTTCATTTAAAAGCTAGATTGAGTTTTAATTGAAATCTCACTTGTTGAGTTAGGTTTTGATTTTACCTATGTTTTAACATGTTTGGGATTGTATTGTGCTAGCTTTGAATCTAAGACTATTTGTGCTTTGATTGACTTTATTTTCATGATTAATAGTCTTATCATGTGCTAAGAACTCATTTGTTGAATAGATCTAGGATTAGCACATTTGATTTTATATTTAGAGTCTATTAGAGTTTAATTGACTATTTTTGTGAATATATGCTCTAAATGATTGCTAGAGATTTGATTGATCATATCTTGTGTTTCTAGCATTTTTGTGTTAGTACTAAAGTCTTGAATATGTACTTCATGAACATGTTTATTTCAAGCTTTAGCAACATGAATAAAATCTAGATTTAAAGTGTGTGTTTGGAAATTTGGCATGCTCTAGATTTTTGTTCATGTATAAGATCTAGACAATCTTGTTTTGTGAACTTTATTGTCTATGTCTAGTCTTCATGGAGTGTACCTAATCCATTCATTTCATATGCTCATGCATCATCTTGTGTGGTGTCACTTTTGGATTATAAACTAGAAAAATATACTTTGTGTGTCATTGATTAATTCTAGTTTCCATAGAATTTGTTGATCATCTTATTCTATGTTGCGTGCTTGTTTGCGTTTTGCATTCATGATCACATAGATGCCTTGTGAGAAGGAAGTCTTGACAATAGGTGTGAAACCTATGGTGTTGAGCAAGAAGTCTTGGCAAGAGGTGTGAAGCCTATGATTGTCGAGCAAGAAAGTCTTGGCTAGAGGCGTGAGGCCTTAGATAGTCGAGCAAGAAGTCTTGCCTAGGGTCGTGAAGATCCGGATAGGTGAGCAAGGAAGTCTTGACTAGAGTCGAGAAGACTCGGATAGTTGAGCAAGAAGTCTTGCCTTGGGTCGTGAGGATCCGGATAAGGTGAGCAAGGAAGTCTTGATAAGAGGTGTGAAGCCTCGGATTGTTGAGCATAGGGCGACAACTTCTAGAGTAGGATAGGAGGGTAGTTTCTAGGTGAAGGGGTCACTTGAGAGATTGTACTTGTCTTATCTACTAGTGGATTTTGTTTGCCGGTGGCTGCTAGCCTGTGGATGTTTCCTCTCCGGAGGTTTACCACGTTATATCTTGTGTCAACTTTTCTCTATCCTTATCTCTCTTATATTGCTAAGTGTTATTTGAATAATGTGGATAGAACTTTGTATGTAAGTTGATTTCCTTATACAATATTGTTTGTGTATGTTAGATTACTTTGTATCTTGTGATATTTCATTCAAGTTGTAAAGTATCACATTGTAATACTCTAAGTACAACTTATGGAATGTTATCTACATTGAACATAGTTGTTCATAAGATACATTGATTCTTGTTGTATGTTTTGTAGACTATGAGTGGAGATGTGAGCATACATGAATATATTGTTTTCTCATAACAATCATGTTGAATGTTAATTTGTATGCTTATCAAGGTTTTGTCACTAGTCTCAAAAGATTTGTCAAAATTGAGAGACAACCTATTCACCCCCCCTCTAGGTTGTTTAGTATAACCTTGTACACATTTTTTCAAACTAGCAGGGTAGGTAGTAATACTTGCTCTTGATACTTAGCCAAATTTTCTTATTTTGACCTAGGCATAGCCCCCCATGCTATCCTGACTAAATTTAGGGGGTGCTTCGATCGAGGTATTTATTGTGTCAAGCCACTAGCATGCATTCACGCAATAGCAACCTGCTAATGTATAAATCAACACATGTATAAAGAGTAAACAGTTAGTAGCAAATGATTCGATCATGATATATAGTCAGACTGATCTTAATAAGATCTCTCCGAAGCTGATCGTCATTTCTAGGATAATCAGAGCATCTTTATTCCTTATGCTAGGCATTTAACCATTAGGCGAAAGCTGTGGTGTATTACCCTAAATACCTCTTCCCGTTTTATTGGGGAGGTACCTTACCATGGCGACCTCGATCTAGCAGGTAGTTATGCTCATACATCTAGATCCATCTTGGGGACGGTTGCCCGACCGAGGTATCAGGAATGCTATTTAGCTATCTCGGTCTCGAGATCTAGATAACAACTATGCTCTTACACTCAGACCTTTTTTGGGAGTGGTAGCCCGACCAAGACATCAGGAATGTTATACAGCTATCTTGTCTCGAGATTTAGATGAAAACTATGCTCTTACACTTAGACCATTACTGAGGGTGGAATTCAGACCAAGGCATCAGGAATGCTATCAAACTATCCTAATCTCGGAGATCTGAATGGCAACTATGCTCTTACACTCAGACCTTTCTTGGGGATGGTAGCTCAACCAAGGAGTCAGGAATACTATATGGCTATCTTGGTCTCGAGATCTGGATAATAACTATGCTATTACACTCAGACTCTTCTTGGCGGGGGGTGGTGCCCGACCAAGGTATCAAGGATGCTATTAAGCTATTCCCTGGTTTATAGTGACCATTCGTGGAGAAAATAAAAGACCACCAGGGATGGAGAAAACTTAGAAGGAGACTTTATTGATGATTAAAATGGAATATATTAGTGTTTTAAAGATTGTATATTGATTCATAAATGAAGATAGTCTACTAAGGAGTCCCCTGCCTAAGGGTAGAACTTCTTCAAGTGATCAGCGTTCCAGATGTGGTCAATGGGTCGACCATCCATATCTTCTAGTTTGTAAGCCCCGCTGCAGACCAATACTTTTACCTAGTATGGTCTCTCCTAGTTGGGTCCTAGGACCCCGTCTGATCCTACACGGGTGTTCTGAGTCACCTTCTTGAGTACCAGGCCCCCTTCTATGAAGCCTCTGACCTTTACCCTTTTGTTGAAATACCTCACGATCTAGTTTTGATAAACTGCTACCTTCTTAACTACTTGATCTTGTTTTTCCTCCAGGAGGTCCAGCTTAGCTCGAAGCTTAAGCTCGTTGCTTTCTGGTTCAAAGTGTTGTACCCTGAATGAGGTTAATTTATGCTCAATGGGGAGGACCGTTTCAAATTTTGAAAGCCAACGAGTAGGGAGTTTCTCTAGTGTCTATCTTTTTCGTGGTCTGATACGTCCAAAGGACCTCAGGAAGCTCCTCGACCCATTAACCCTTCTTCTGCAGCAATTTCCTTTTCAGTCATTTCTTAATGGTCTTATTGGTAGCCTTAACCAGACCATTGGTCCGCGGGTGAGTTACTGAAGCAAACCGGAGATCAATTCCTAACCTTTTGTAAAAGTCCCTGAATCAGGTATTATTGAACTGTTTGCTTAGTGTAAGGACCTCAATTTTATGATTGGCTTATTTCATGACAAACTACACCACATTAGGGATGATTGTGTAATGGGTAGCTTAGGGCCTCATTGGCAAGCTTCCAAGCATTTCCATGGCTTCAAGAGCAAAAGGTATAGTCACTTGACTTTGTCTCTTGAAGAGTTTAGGTGCACACACACACCTCATGCATGCTTTGTTGATCTTGCATTTGTGTTGATATTGTTTATATGTGTGCATCTCTTCACAATCACACTTGCACTTCATTTATAGATTTAAGTGTGGTATTGTGTTGTGTTCGCGATTGCACGATGGTGTGCTTGTTTTAGCGCATTCAGTGACCATATGAGAAGGTCTCATTCTTCTCTTGGTTTGGTTATATGGAGTAAGGTGTCTAGTTTTAAAAGAGTGTATTTCAATGATTTAAATGTTTTTCAAAACTGACCTTTGTATGGTCTTGTGACCATATCTTTTTATGAAATGATTCAAAATGAGTTTTAAAAACTTCTGTACAAACTAGACACCCATACCTTTCCAACGGTATATTATTCATAATATTCCATGACTGTTTGGATTGGTTTTAAAATCTCCAAAGTGACCACAAAAATAGGGCATCTCTGTTGTTGTTCATTTCTGACCTTTGGTCACTTAAATGACCATAAATTTTTCTACAGACGTCAAAATCTTGTTTTATAAACTGGAGTAAAAAGTAGACTTCCATACCTTTCCAACGGTATAGTATACAAAAGGTTTGGATGTCGTTTGGTCATGTTTTGGGTCACTCGAATCTTGAGCTTTTGTGTTGTCGCGGCTGCGTCGGTCCACAAGCACACCTCACCAGCGCCCCTTGGACAGTAAATATGCGCTGGTGTGGTGCTTGTCAACCAGCGTAGCTCACCAGCGCACTGAGTAAAATTCTGGGCACTTTCAAAACAATGTAGTTTTGTTCTAGGGCTCATATTTACATGCCATCTTCTTCCTCACTCGTTTTTCAGAGCTTCCAAACCATTTTTTAGTGTGAGAAAGTATTTTCTTTTAGAGAGAAGCTCAAAGAGTGGTTTCTTAACTCTCCAAACCAAAAACCCATGCATCCATTGTATTAATCACACATGGGTCTTCATCAATCTTGACTTGGTAAGTAAGAACAAACATCTCATATTCATTTATTGTTCTTATTGTTCAAGAATTCATTTTTATGTAAATGATTTGTTAAAATCTTGTGTTGAATGCATTTATTGATGAGTTATAACATGATTGGGTTTGTTTGTTGATAGCTAGCATTTAGGACATATTTGCCATCTAGCTAATTAGGTCATATTAATTGCATTTTGATGATTGCATTAATGACCATGCCATGCCTAATGACAGCATATGTTGAAGTGGCTTTGTTTGATAACTAGATTGTAATATTGCATATCCATATCCAGTTAAGTCTTTATGCATTGCATTTAGACATTATTATTTATGCCTCATTGATTGCATTTATTGATTGCAAAATATTGTCCTTGATTATATGTTGTGACAACTTGTGTTGGTTGGACTTTTATTGACAATTAGGTTGCTAGAATCCTTTTACATTTAATTGAGTCCTTATGTATGGGCATGTAGGCATTGTTTGATAAATAGATTGTTGTATTGCATAATCTACACATAGTTAAGCATTGTATGTTTGGTCTAACATATTTTGCATTGAGCATTCATTGATTATTTCACTTAGACCATATACTCTTCATAGAGTCAAAGTCTTGTGGCTTCTAGGTGAAGTTGCACAAGCAAGTCTAGTCTTGCAACCAAGGGTAGGTTGGCAAGCAATTGGTCGGGTATCCACTGTAGATGGCCCGAGGGGTAGAGTAGGAGGTGCTCACGCCAAGAGTAGTGGATCAAGCGATATCACTAGGGATTGAACCAAGAGTGGTGAGTGGCTGTGTCCATAGCCTGGGTTGTTGAGAGTGGGAGTCTGGGTATCACTTGAGGGTATAACCTTTTATTCATATAGTGGATTTCTGTGACCGAGTGTGGCGCACTTAACAGCCCGTGGTTTTTCCCATTTAGAGGGTTTCCACGTATACATCTTGTATTATTTATATTTCCGCACCTTACACTTGATGTTGTATGTTTGTTTTATTGAGTGAATTTTGAATATTGACTAATCAAGAAAAATTGGTAATTGACTTGATTAAAACCTATTCACCCCCCTCCCCCCCCGCTAGGTATAGAAACACACTTTCTAGAGAATTTTCAACGGGAGAGAGGTCCTGCTTTGACCCACGTGGTAAAGTAATCATTAGCAACGATAGCGTGTTTAGCTAACATGTCTAGGATCGGTGGGAAGCAGACCGATAAGGTCAACCCCCTAAATGTTGAAAGGGTAAGGTGAATTGATTGAAGATTGTTGTTCAGGAGGAATGTGGCTCAAGTTCGAGGTCTTTTGGCATGGTTCACGGGACTGTACAAACCTCTTCACATCTTGGCGAATAGTTGGCCAGTAGTATCCCATGTGAAATATCTGATAAGCTAAAGCCTTCCTACCAATGTGATTTCCGTAGTCCTCAGAATGAACCTCTCTTAATGCCCAGTTGGCATCGTCGGAGTGTTGACATCGAAGCAAAGGAAGAGATTTTCCTCTTCTGTAGAGGTACCCATCCACTAGGCAATACCGGATAGAAACCCTCTTGATTTCCTTCCTGAAGATAGGCAGTTATCGGGTCCATTCAACAGAGTAGTCGATCAACTGGGAAAATTTATTTACCTATTGTTATGCTCGACTGGGAGATCACCTGGAAAGGGACTTCCCTCGGTAGTGCTTGATCCTCATTGGCGGCTATCTTTGCTAAGACATCTGCTCGGTGATTTTGTCATCGAGGGATCTACTCAATCTTGAACCCCTTTAATCTATTCCTGAGCTATTGGACTTGCTTGAGATAGGCAACCATGTTGTCACCTTTAACCTGGTAGAGCCCCGTGACCTGTTTAACAATAAGCTATGAATCACTTTTGACATGCAAGTAATCGGCTTCGAGCTCTATGGCAACCTTTATCCCTACTAGAAGTTCTTCATACTCCGCCTCATTATTGGTAGCCTTGAATTCGAATCTGAAACGATGGCTGTATTATATCCCTTCTAGGTCAACTAAGACAATGCCGGCTCCCCTGTCTGCTTGTTCGGAAGCCCCATCGGTGTAGAGAATCCAGGCATTACATTTTTTTGGCCAATCATCGAGCTCTGGAGTCTTTTGATGTGGTATCTCTGGCTTTGCCAAGGCTTTTGCCTCTTGACTTGGGAGTGTCGAAAACTCTGCCACAAAGTCAGCTAATGCTTGAGCCTTGATCGTCGTTCTAGCCTTGTATTTTAAATCAAACTGAGTGAGCTCTAGGGCGCACAAGACTAACCTTCTCGAGATGTCTGGTCTCAGTAAAAACTAGTAGAGGAGTTGGTCGGTCACTACTGCCACTGTATGAGCTTGAAAATAGAAGCGGAGCTTTCTCGTCGAGGTCACTAATGCGAAGGTGAGCTTCTTGAAGAGGACATAATTCTTCTCGGCCTTGGTTAATACATGACTTACATAGTAAATAGGTCGTTGGACCCCACTCCATACTCTATAACCAAAGCTCCGCTTACAAATGACTCAGACACAGCCAAATAAATTTACAACTACTCTCTGGGTTTTGGCTTGACCAACAATGGTGGACTGGCTAGATAGGCCTTCAGGTATTGGAAAGCTTGCTCACTGTCCTGGTCTCATTTTATGTTCCTTCCCTGTTTGATCACCTTAAAGAAAGGAATGCATTTATCGGTAGACCGTGAAATGAACCGATTGAGTGCAACCATTTAACTAGCCAAAGCCTGGACCTGTTTAAGCGGGGTAGGGGATTCTAGGTCTAGTGTAGCTCGGATCTTGTCTGGGTTGGCCTCTATCCCCCTCTCGTGGACCATGAAGCCAAGGAACTTGCCTATAGTCACCCCAAATGCACACTTGGATGGGTTCAGCCGTATTTGATTATCCCTTAAAATTTGAAAGTTTTACGGAGGCAATCCTGGTGCTCTTCTGCTACCTGAGACTTGATGATCATGTCGTCAATGTATACCTCTACCATTCTTCCTATTTCTGGCTTAAACAACCGGTTAACCAGGCGTTGGTAGGTGGTGCCCACATTCTTAAGGCCGAATGGCATCACCTTATTGCAATATAAAGTTATTTTTGTCCCGGTCTGCCAGGTGCATCTTGATTTGGTTGTATTATGAGAACGCGCTCATGAAGCTTAGGAGCTTGTTCCCTACAGTGGAGTCCACTAGTTGGTCGATTTTAGGTAGAGGAAAGTTGTCCTTCGGGCATGCTCAGTTAAGGTCGGTGTAGTCGACGTACATGTGGCATTTTTATTTTGCCTTAGTGACCATAACCATATTGGCAATCCAATCGGGGTATCGTGCTTCCTTGATGAACCCGGTGTTGATCAATTTGTCGACCTCCTCTGGAACTGCAACGTTTCTTTCAAAGTTTAACAGGTGTCTTTTCTGCTAGACCGGCTTGACAGTGGGGTCGACTGCCAGTCGATGAGTAGCCAAGGACATTGGGATTCCTGATATCTTGTCATGGCTCTTAGAGTATATGTCGTTGAATTCCTGGAGTAGATCGATTAGACCTTCTTTCACTCCCAGTTCTAAGATTGCCCTAACTTTGACCACCTTAGACGGGTCGTCACTTCTGATTGGGATCTCTTCTAGCTCATCCACCTTTTCTACCTCATCCTCGTCTTGGACGCCATCCCTTGAACCTCCCTTAGGCTCTGAGGTCTCGGGAACCATTTCTGGCAATTCATGTTCATAGACTACGGTAACCTGGGTGAACTGCTTTGCCAACTCTGTAAGGTTAATAGAGACTGTGTAGAACTTACGGCCTGCCTGTTAGTCTCCTCATACCTCTCATACCTCGTCTCCTATTGGGAATTTTTAAGACATTGTGGTAGATGAACATGACCCTTTAAAGAGCAGACGGGAAGGGCTTCCCTAAAATGGTGTTATAGGTCGAAGGGATGTCACAATGACAAAGTTCATCATGAGGTTTTGTTGTAGAGGTGAGGTTCCAATGATTACCGGTCTGGTATGATGGAGTTCCTTGTAAAGTCATACAGAGAGGTGGTACAACTGTTGTAGCACCACTATTTCAAGTTGAGCTTATCTAGAGTGTCTTTGAACTAGATGTCCACGTTGTTACCTGTGTCGATCAGCACGCGATGTACTAGACAATTGGCGATTTGCACCATGACCACCATAGGATCGTCATGCGGCTGGACGGTGTTATATACATAAACTTCAGTGAAAATGATTTGAGCTCTGAGAGGTCCCCCCGAAACCCCGATAGTCCTTGAAAATCCTCTGACCCTCATTGATTCAGGATATCTTTCTGGCGTGGTTCTTCCTGGAGTTGTTAGAGGTTACTGCCAATGTGGGCCCTCTAGTGATAGTATGTATGACCCGGATTTGTTGCATCAGATTCTTCTGCTCTCCTTTCCTCTTTTTGACATGGTCCCGGATCTTTGATTGTACTTCCTTCCTGGTCTGGATATTATCTCTAACCTGCTGTAGGAATTCTACCAAGCAACCCCCTTACCAGAGCTTCAATCTGGTTGCGCAAGCTGTAGCACTCTGACGTGTTGTGCCCAACATCCTCATGGAAATCACAGTACTTGTACCGGTTCCTTCTATCCGCCAGTGCTTTCATGAGAGTTGGCTTTCTCAGCAAACCCTTATCCCGGATAACTAGGTAAATTATCTCACGAGAAGCATTTATGAGGCATAATAGTTGTAGCATCTCTCATTCTAGGTCACGGGAGCTACTACTATTGGGGGTGGCAAAGCTCGAGAAGGGGTTCGCTAGCCGGATATCGATCCCGCTGAGGTTAGAGAGGTAGAGGGCCGTATGAAGATTGGTAGGGAGGCCTGTTCTGGGCTTTTTGGATCAGTACAGGTTTGAGAGCTTCTTTCTTTTAATGCTTAGCAGTCCTCATGTCATCATGCTCAATTTTAACCTGAGCTGCTTGTCGATCTCGACATGCTCAAGAGCCAAATCGTCAGCCTCCTGATAGGTTTCAGGAGGATGTTGGCGAAAGACCGGAATAACCTTTCTGTCCATAAGTTCCTACGAAAGTTGGCCAAAGTCTTCTTTTCGACAAAGACTCCGATCTGAATAACCTCTTTGTAAGATCGAAGGGTTTTCCCTCACTCCTGGATCACGTATTGTAGATGGATGAGATCTTTCGGACGTCGTTTAACACCTTGGAACTCTGAGCAAAAGTCCATTGATGGTTTTGTGTTTGAGTCTACGCTTTCTACGGGCAGCTTTCTGAATCAGGTCTTTACGTAGTCGTTCAATGTGGTAGGGAACATCCAGCACATGGTTGCCCTGGTAGTGTTCTGGACCTCTATATGTTGGACGAAGCTCTTCAGATGACTTAACGACTTTTCGACACCGAAAAACTTATCCGACGACATCTTGAAGTAAGGTGGGAGCTCGACCTCCCTGATCCTCCTAGTGAATGGAGCATTCATTTCACTCAGCGGATCTTCCTTGACTTTCTCGTGCTTTCCTTTCTTCAACACCCAGATCTCTTTCTACATTCTTACCAGTTGGTCCCGCAGGCTCTTATTCCCATCTCTTTTGGAATCGACCACGGATCTCTCACTATTAGATCCTTTGGATGAACTGGATATTTCAACCTTATTCTCTTCACGAGGGGAGCTTGCTCGAGTGTTTCGTCGGCTACCTCTCATTTCATCCCGAGCTTCTCTCGTATCAGCTGCCGGGTGAGGCGAATCGCATTGATTCCGTGACTGGATATCTGCTGCAGATTTGACATGCCTGGGTTGGTAGCATGATGATCTATCAGAAACTGGGGGCATGGGCCCAAACCTTTCTCGAATCGAAGGTTGAGGTCCCATTCTATTATAAGTTAGTTTCGACGAGAGAGATCCCAACCGTTCGAAGGCAGGATGCCTGGCTCATGGCCTACTCGCTTCTCTTTAAGTATTGGGATTTATCGGTTGGGTTATGATGCCTTCAGGCAAACAAAGGCAAACGTTTTCCACGAAGGTTGTTGCTTGCTGATCGAGCATGGCATGGTTTACCACTGAAGAGCCTGAGGCTAGAGCAGCGGTTGGTTGAACCGGAGCCGGTTATGATGCCTGGATTTTTTGCCCTTCTTTGGAGTCTTTCGTGTTAAAGCAGCAGATGGTTTCCTCGAGGCCTCCGGCTGTCCCTAGAAAGATCGAAGCCTTATAATTCCTGTAAACAATAATTAGATAAAATTGTATTTTTTAAAATGGGTATGGATTTTTCCCACAGACGACAGCAAAAAGTGTTAACGACAAATTCTCTTGAAGCAAGAAATATCAATTAACACTCTCAAGACCACTACCTCGGAGGTCGCGGTCGGGGTAGATACCCTAGGTACCAAAATCTGGTGTAAAAAAGGAAATGGGACGATAATGAGATGCTGAAAATATGATATATGATGGAAATGGCACTATTTTATTGTCTTATTACAAAGGGTATGAATCACTCAATCTATCCTAGTTGGGTTGATGGTGGCAACCTCCTATCCCGATACGGGGAGCTTGATGCGGTCACGTCGGGCTTTAGCTGGTGAATTTGGATTCGTGCCAAAAGTTCAGAAGGTACATGTGACCTTGCCTTACTACTGCAGGGTCGCATGGTAGCTTGACCTCGGGGACCTTGATATCTTGCTGCAAAAGCCCATATTTGGACCCTTGCATGAAGGCTGGAGGGTGAAAAATTTTCCTTTGATCCCTAGCCAAATTTGGCTATTAAATTTTTTTTCTCCACCAAGTCCGAGGTAGGTTGTTATTTTAGAGTCCTTTGCTTCGTACGATCCCTGTACCTCTTGCACAATCAATCACAACTAACCTTTATTATTTTTACGGCAAAGCTCCTTGCTAATGACATCCCTGCGATAAGGGTCTCGTATTCTGCTTCGTTGGTTGTTGCTTTAAAATCGTAACTAACAGCTTATTCGATCACTACTCATTCTGAGGATAAAAGTTCGATACTAAGTTCGCTTCTTCTAGCGTTGCTCGACCCATTGACAGATAAACCCCATGTTCCCTAGGCTGGATTATCAATCATAAAGATTGCTTCTTTCTCGACATGTCCAAGTAAGTTAAGAGAGAAATCATTTATAAAATCAGCTAATACCTGAGCTTTGATAGCAGTTATTGGTTGATGAGAGATGTCGTGCTCGCTGAGTTCGACTGCTCATTTGGTTAGATGACCAGATAGTTCGGGTTTATAGAGAATATTCTTCAGTAGGTACATTGTTAAAATGACTATCGAGTGACACTTGAAGTATGGTCGAAGTTTCCTAGCCGCGAAAACAAGTACAAGTGCTAGCTTTTCCATCTGGCTTTAGCTTGTTTCAGCATCGAGTAAGGATCTACTGACATAATATATGGGTAATTGCCTGTCATTTTTTCCCTAACTAAAATCGAACTTACATATGTTGCTAACACCGTCAAGTACACGTATAGCGTCTCTCCATCGACTGATTTTGATAACAATAGTAGGGACGTGTGGTAGACTTTAAATTCCTTTAAGACCTTCTCACATTCTTCAGTCCACTCGAACTCCTTGTTTTTCTTCAGGGTTTTGAAAAAACCATGGCACCTCTCTGAGGATCGAGAAATGAATCGTCCAAGTGCCACAAAATGACCTGTTAACTTTTCCACATCTTTGACACATTTCGGGGACTCGATTCTCAAGATCGATTGAATTTGTTGAGGGTTTGCTTCAATCCCTCTATGGGTGACAAGATATCCTAGGAATTTACTTGAGGAGACAGCAAACAAACATTTAGTTGGATTAAGATTCATATGATACCTGTCGAGTACTTCGAATGACTGCCTTAGGTGTTCCAGATGTTGGTCCGCTACGAGCGACTTAACCAACATATCATCGATGTAGACTTCCATTGTGTCTTCGAGCATTTCCGTAAGCATCTCGTTCACCAACCGCTGATACGTTGCTCCTACATTTTTAAGACCAAAAGACATTACCTTGTAGGAGAAAATACCTCGCTCTGTTATGAAAGTCATCTTTTCCTGGTCATCCGGATACATCAGGATCTAGTTGTAACCTGAGAAGGCGTCCATGAAACTTAACAACTCATGTTCTGTTGTCGTATCGACCAGCATGTCGATATGTGGGAGAGGGAAATAGTCCTTCAGGCAAGCCTTGTTTAGGTCGGTGGAGTTGATACAAACTCTTCACTTTCCATTTTTCTTTTTTACCACGACCATGTTGGCCAGCTAGTCAAAGTAGTTGACTTCCCGTATTGATCAGATTTTGATTACTTCTGGACCTATTCATTAATAACTCTATTTTATTCTGGGGCGAATTTCCTTCTCTTCTGTTTCATTGGTCGATGATCTGAGTCGACTTGAAGTTGATGCACCATAACTTCGAGGTCAATTCCCACCATATTGGCGTGTGTCCATGCAAATGAGTCATGGTGCAGGTTTAAGAAACTGATCAGTTTCTCCTTAATCCTTAGGTCAAGCCTTGATCCTATTTGGACCTTATAGTCTAGGATGTTTGGATGTATCTGGACTTCAACGAGCTGTTCCACTTGTGGTTTATCTGGATCCAGTTCTGGTCCTGGCTTCTGTAATTGTTATAAGTCATGTTTTTTCTCCTTTAAACACGTTTGGTAGCATTCCCTAAAAGTTTTCAGCTCCCCCTTGATCTCACGCCCCATTTGGTTGGGAATCGTATCGTCTGATAGATGATCAATGGGATTGCTCAAAGCTCGTGGATCCATGGTCGGATGACGATCACGTTATAGGCCGATGGACAATCAAGTACTAGGAACTTTATCTACATGTTAACCCCCTCAGTGTAGACTGGAATGACGATCTCCCCCACCGTGCTCTTGGCCTCACCGTTGAATCCTATGAGTGTGGTCAAACGGCGTGTGATACTTGATTCATCGATCTGCATTTATTTTAGTGCACTTAAGAAAAAGATGTTAGTGGAACTATCATTGTCGACCATACAACGCTTGATCAGACAATTGGCAATATAAGAAGAAATCACTAATGCATCGTGGTGAGGTGAAAACAAGCTGAAACTATCAGTAGTGCTAAATGAAATTACTAGGTTGACCATCAGGTCATTTTGATGGAAAGGTCTTACCTTGGGTTAGATTCCTATCGAGTGTGCCTCTTTACAATGGAGTGTGAGATTCTACTTACCTCAGAACCACCTGATATGAAGTTGACTGTGCGTTCAGGACATGGTGTTCTTGGTGGTAAATCCTTCCCTTTAGTTTTTAGTTACTCGACTCATTGTGCTAGAGTTGCTTTCACTTTATCTGTCAGAAATTCTATCAGTCGTCCCTGTTTTAGCAACTCGGCAACTTCAAGTTTCAGTGCAATGCACCCCTTCATTCGATGCCCGTGGTCCCCATGGAATTTGCACCATCTGTTTGAATCTCGATGATCAAATGATCATTTTAGATGGCCATCTCATCGAGTTCCCCATACCTCTTAGGACGTTCACCACCTCCGATGGTTCGATGCTTAAAGTATACTCCAAGACTCGTGTCCTTTGTCTGTCATCATTCATGGGTGGTGGTCTATCTTATAGTAGTCTCCTATTGTCATATCTATCTTGCTCGCCATTGTTTTGTCAATTGTTTGACCTTCTATCTTCTCGTTGATTGCGCATGTAATCCTTTGGTGGTTGGGTATATGGCCGATAGTTCGCCTTGTCTTCCTCTCATTTTATTTGGGCCCAGGATTTTGCCGACACGTCTCCTATAGTATAACACATGTACTTTGTCAACTGCTTGTATAAGTCTGAATCGTACTGCAGCCCTTTCCTGAAAGCAGATATAGCAGTGGCACGGTTACAGTTAGAAATTCATACATTTTCTTTGTTGAATCGACCAAAAAAATATCATAATATTTCCCCTCTCCGCTGTGTAACAGTGTGGAGGTCGTCTGATTGTTTCCCCAGCTTTCTGCTACTTGCAAATTGTTCAACGAAAGTGTCTGCCAGTTGGGCAAAATATCTAATCGTTGCACATACATGCCTCCCTCTGATCTTTGGGAATAACTATTGTGAACATGCATTTTTTTTATTGGGCGTTATCGTCGTCCGGATTCATCGTCTCGTCGTACTGTTTCATGTTTGGAAGACTAAATTTCCTTGGCATCTTCATCAATGCGATCTTATCTACGAATGGTGAATTAGCAAAGTTGTTTGCCGCATTACGCTTCATCGGAACGGGCATTTCTAGGATCTTTTAGATCATCACTTCCATTTATGCGAACCTACGAACAACATCAAGGCTAGAAAATGTTAGATTTTACCATGTCAGTGTTCACGTGATTTTGATGGTTTGAATCCCTCTATGTTCCAAACGGGGTCGACAGATTCGTTAGGGTGGCGTTCGCATCCGTCACCATTATTTGTTCGTTTAGATCAACGAGAGGTTGATCGAATGGCACTCTTGTGGATCGATTTTCTTATCGCCTCGTACTTGTTTCTTAATTTTCGTTTGACTCATGTAGTCGACCGTCAATTGGGTTGTGTTCCGTTGTCTATACGGCTACAATTTGATCAGGATTCGCTTCCAGCTCTTAGTTATTTGCTCAAACCTCTTCGTTTTCTTTTTCGAGGTCCAATAGTCAGGTCGCGTTTCCCATTATTTGTGTTGTTAGGACTGCGAGTCTTGCCTCAATACCTCTGAAGTCAATCATAGTCGTTGATTTGAATCACCTTGCGTGACAAGAAAGAAATTGTTAGGGCCCCACGGTGGGTGCCAAACTGTAGTCGATCAGTTTTACAATTGATTTGTGTCGTTGAAGTGGGTGATCGAAGCGATTCATATACCTTTTGAGGTCTTCATTTCCTAACTTTTGTACTTGTTTTTGAGTGTTTCTGTGAATATAACTTTTTTTGTGAGCCTTGTGTAGGTTATAACCCTTAAAATAAAGGGTTAAACTTAATTGAAAAGTTTTGGAGGTTAAATGACAGAATTTGGAATGGCTAGTGTAGAACACCCAACTTCTGAAGGCCATATCTCCCTCCTCCGATTGAACTATGTTTTCTAAGACTACTTTTTAGAAATCCTCGGATGTCTACTTTCCAACGCACTTTATAGATCACGATTTCGAGGTTTCTAGAGGACATTATGGTCTTCTTCGTAACGGTGCACATAGCTGCACGATTCATACTGTGTGAGACCAAATTGTGTACCGCGTGACATACCGCAAAAATGGTCAGATAATTCCAAAAAGTGATCTGCGGTACGCCCGTGATACGTACCATGTGTCGGCCCATAAATAAGATTTTCAACCATTTTCTGAGGGGTATTTTTGTCTTTTCACCCCAAAGTCATGCTCTAACCTCCCACACTATAAATACCCTATTTTCTCCTCATTCTTCAGACTTCTCTTCCCCTATTCTCTCTCTTTCATGCCCAAACCTCTCTTTTCTTCCATCTTCTCCACACAATTAGGAGATCTTGCTCCCATGGAGGTTTTTCTTCCATAGGAGCTCACCATACACCTCCACCACACCATTTTACACTTTTTCCATCCATCTTAGAGTAGATTGCAAGGAATTAGGCTTCAAATTCGAGATAGGAAGGCTATGAGCATCTTTGGAGGACTTGTCTTCAAGGGTGTGCTCTTATTTGCTTTTTTCTTTGTATTTATTATTGTCTTTGATGTGTAACCCCGACTCACATGTGCTATATAAGTATTTTTTTTACTTAAATTGGCTTGGGTTTTGTTTTGCTCTTTGATGTATGTTTTTTTATGCTCGTAATATGATATGTATGTGAATGAATGGTTAGAAATCAATGTGTCCATGAATGGGTTTATAAGTAGCTGTCATTTAGAGTAAGAATTAGATGCCCATGATTGTTGATTGATAGATGGATGACTTGAAATGTCATATATTGAGTAATTTGAATGTTAGAGATTTTATCCCAAAAGATTAGAAAAGGTTTCAGTTCAGGCTTTTAGTTGCTAAATTAGACTTGATAATTGTTCTTAATGAGTCTTTGTATTAAGACACGATTATCCATTCTTGGCCGGATTGGGTTATGAATTGATTGTGGGAAATATTCCAAAATCAAAAGGATGAACTTTAACCTAAATTGAATGTTCTTAATGATATAACAATCACATAGTTGTATATAGTTGTTAGGTAAACTTGTTCCCCATGTTTAGCCATCCTAGGGAGTTGACTAAACCGAGTCTTTGACCTAGAAGTAAATACCACCGAAATTTCTCTTGTGTTTGTGTTGTATTATGGATATTTAGTGTGCTTAATGCTTTCATTTGGTTAGCCACATTGTGAATGACATTTAGACAGTGTGTTATATATCGTGTGATTCACATTAGCATGCTCAATGTGGTACCATCTATGTTTTACCAGAAAGTGCTAGAACCACTAGGCTGGCGCGTAGAGCTCATGTGTGTGCCCCACGGTCCTGAATGGATTCATGCTTATGCATGAATGAAATATCTATGTGCTCGAGAGAGGGTATAGATTAATTAAGGGGACACGAGCATAACATACGTGTTGTATAGGTATCTCATATTCCTAATGTTTTCACTTGGTTGCCATCCCGTATTTGGTTAGCCTCATGGATGAATCATTGGTTGTAGTATGGTCCATGCGGTTGCTCATTACATTCCCAGCTAACACATGTGTATTTGATCAAAAAGTGCTATAACCACTAGGCTGTCGTACATGGTTCGTGTGTGTGTCCCAATGCACTTAATGGATTCATTCATACTTTGCACTTGTGGATGCAATCTCTATACGCTCGAGAGAGGGTAGAGATTAATTAAGGGGATATAAGCATATGAGATGTTTGCACATTTGATGGACTAGGTGAGTCTAGCACGTAATTAGAAGGATTGTCACAGTTAAGTCGTTTTCCAAGTGTAACCACATTTCATGCATGTCTTTATTCCATCTATCATTGTATATATTATTTATATAGTTTATTTTGTTATATTATTATTCACTTTTCATTACACATAACACACGAGTATGCTCGGCTTGTTGTAATAATAATAGAACTGAGTGACGGTCGGTGAATCTCACCTCCCTGTGGAACGATCCCTTGCTTACCGTTGTGCTAGTCTGTGTGACTTGCGCCCTTCTGAGGCCGAACTTAAATGTTCATATTTGACGATACTACAATGACGTATCCATCAATGGGCACTGACAACCTGTGAAATAAGAAGAAGAAAAAAGCAGCGTACAAGCCATAGAGGGGGGTGTTCCCTTTGGAGGACTCTCCGACACTCAAGTCAGAATATAATTCGATATAAATTTATGAAGAGATTAGTATAGAATTATAAACCAGGCTGCTCGACCTATCGAGTCGAGCTATGGGTCAATGAGGTTAGGTCGACTTGGGGAGTCGATTGTGTTAGATCGTAGTGAGTTGATAAAAGGCAAGGTCAACACTGAGTTTCGATGAATTTGATCGATCGATACCAAAGTTAGTTCCGTAGTTCGACTTGGAACGGCCAATGGTCAGGTTGATCGACTATTTCAAGGTGATTAGGTAGACCTATTGTGGGATATGAATATGCTATTAATTTGGAGGCAATGACCGCAATAAATGTTTAGAAATGAGATGAGCGGTGAGAGCTTTCGCGTGAGTTTGAGAGTAAAAATTAGGGACCTATTCTTTGGGAAAGGGTCTCGTATATATAGTGAAGGCCATGAGCTTTTAACGCGTGGCATGGATCAAGATTTTAATTGCCCTTTTAGACTCGTTTGAATCTGGCTATTACGATGTTGAGATCCGTGAAACGTCAAATCATGATTGACTCGTTTATGATTTTGATTTAACCATGTGTTTAGATCTGTTCTGGTGACTTGTGGGCCAGTCTTTGGGCCCCTAGGGTTTATTTATGATGGGTTCCACGAACCTAGGTCTGCTTGTTAGTGGGTTTGTTTAATGGGCTGGTGGCCCAGTTTTTGACCACTACATTATCAACCATTATATTCACATACTTCAGCTTAGTCAAAGTCTTCTTAAACTTAATCAATGACACACAAATCTCGTCATAATCTCTAAAGTTCATTCGCTCAGAGGAGAGAAAAACCGATATATATATATATATAATTAAACAATTTCATTTTTAATAGGGTAAATCTTTTGTCTTAACATACATAGATAGTACTGATAACATTTTTAATAGGATAAATATCTTTTAAAATATATATATATATATACAAACAATATTGATAATATTTTTAATAGGATAAATCTCTTTTTAAAAAATATATATATAAAGACATCACTAACAACATTTTTAGCGGGAGATTTTTTGTTGTTGTTAATTATATGAATAATATTAACAACATTTTTAGTAGGATAAATATTAGATGTATCTTTTTTTTTTTTTTTTTTTTACTTTGATATATTAGTAATGAGCTTGAATATATGTAACTATTGCAGAATCGGTGGAATCAATTATTGTCAAGTTATGTACCAATAGTAGAAGAAAGCGATAACGTACCAGTAACAGGACTATCTAAATCCGAAACTTGGGATAACACAAGACTTGTCCAGGTCACTCATCACTCTGTTCCACCTTGTAATAGAAATACAAATGGGACGAAACATGAGGCAGACATGGAATTGCTAGCACAACATAGAGGCAATGCTATGTTACGTTATAAGGAGAAGAAGAAATATCGAATGCATAGTACTTTCTGCTATATATCATCTTCATACTTCATTGTATAATAGTTTAGCTTATTTTGTCTGGTTTTCGATTGAATATCTTATTCTGATATACTGGTGTAATCAATTGTTGACAGATATGATAAGCAAATACGATATGAGTCGAGGAAGGCCAGGGCTGATACTAGAAAGCGAGTGAAAGGTCGGTTTGTGAAGGCTAGTGAGACTTTTGATGTTGTTATATAACATATGAATCCTTCCAATAGTACATTTTGTCTTCTTCATCATATGTAAATCTATGTACATTAAGATTTTCGTTATCTTTTGTGTGTATATATAATTATAAAAATATCTTATAGCTACAAATATCTATGTGTTACATACTTACATCTAAAAACAATCCATTGTAGATAATTTTTTTAGGCATGCAAATGTTGAAGCTTGAGAATAATTAATCAGTGCAAGCAAAGTAGAGTACAGCAAATGCAGTAAAGTAAACAGTAAAGAGCCTTCAGGAGTTGGCGATCTGATCTTATCAAAAGATAGGCAAACGTCCTAGATTTCCTGGAACTACAATGTAATCGCAATCACTTAACAAACAGTACGTACTATCCGAAACAGATCTAGAACGGATTGGATAGGATACAAAATTTGCAATGAAAGCATCTTCATCAGATACAAAAATCTAGACTCTACATGTATTATTACTAATGTCAATGTGGTCAGCAAAATATTATTCATCAAATGATCTGTGTTTCGAACCCAAAGTTAATTCAAATCAAACCCCAGAAAATCACTAGTTGTCTCTAAACTGTAAACTAACAAGTTAAACTGGTTGATAGTAGTTGCATATGCCTGGATTGTCAAGTTGGACAACAATTAACATTGAATATATCGTGTAAGAAACCAGCCTGTATCGTGTGTAAGGTAACATGGTGTATCTGGGGAACCTGGTTGATTTCATTTTCCTGATAACGTATTGGATCAGTGGAGGTGATAGATTTATGATGAAACCTGGTGGGGTTTGAACTTTGAACGCAGATCCATAGACAACTGCTCTTAACTTGGATTAATTATATATTTTGTTAATGGGTGTATCTGGACTTTCACTTAAAATTATTATTATTATAGAAAAGGCAAACATACAACCGTTTGTTTAGGTATTTGCACGTGCACTCGATGAATTATAGAGGGTGCAATAAAACCATAAGAAGTGATTAACTGAAATTGCTTTTTAATGATATTTTCGAAGCACTCGTAGGTTTTGATTCAATTTAATTTGTCTTAATTTATGCCTCATTTTAATGCAATTCTACGACTACAATCATTTTTATTCAAGTATACTTTGTATGTAGTCAACTTGAGATAGTTTATGTAAAAGATATTTGATATAGTAGATTTAAATAGTTAGATAAAATTGACAAATCGAGGAGGAGTGAGTGAGATTTCGTTAGAAATGTTTGAAAATAGTGCCACAAAAAATATGGCACCGGTTGTCAAGCAAAACAGCATTTCTGCTTCTGCCCAATAGAAAATGGTCCCCCTCACAATCTCACCTCAACATTTGCATATTTGTATATTCATTATATTTGTATATTTGTATATTTGTCTTTAAAGTTCACACATTTTAGGTTCAAACTTGCCTATTTCACTAAACCAAAGCAAAATCTTAAAAGAGTTTAATTAAGTGATTAATAATCGAAGTTAATTAATTAATAATGGAGCATAATATAAAAACCTATGCACAATTTGGGTAAGAAAAGAAATAGAGAAATTTCAGTAAGGTCCTTTAACAACGCAAAGACTTGTACGTCTTCACCATGTGAGAGATGTCTCGGTCACTGAGCTTATTCCTATCGCAAGATTCTCTGTCTCTGTCTTTCAAATGCAGATGCACATCGCCATTTCTATATGCATTCCCGAAGCTGCGCTTCTCTCTCCTCTTTTTTTCCAGTAAGTCAATTTCAGGACCCTCTGTACCTCTCTGTTTTTTACCATTGCATATTTTCACATTCAATTTCGATTTCGTTTTGTCAGTTCAAGCTTCACTTCCTTTATCTAATATATTATCTATCTGCCTCTCCCCACCTGCATTTCAGTCTCATTTATTTGTCTAACTTGTTTTTGGCCCAACTATCCATTTAGAGTATGCATGCTCATCCCTCTCTCTTTAATGGAGCTGAAATGTTAAAGAGTAATTGGGTGACTGATTTTGAGTTGATGTAGGATGTGATGCTTGAAAAACAAATGGGGTGTGCTTCTTCTGTATACGTATTAGGGAGGAAGAAGAAGGCCATTATTCCAGAAGTTGTGGTGTTTGTTCCCTCTGTCAGAATTCCTGTACAATCTGATCTTCAAACCCCACTTAAAGCTCTAATTCCAAGGGAGCTTCTCGACAGGTTGGCTTCTCTCAGGAACCAAATTGTGTTTGTGGCTCAGGATACTGGTCAGCTTTTACAATCCTATTATCTTCATTTTTTTTTTTGGTTGTTGTTGACAATTACTATTGAAATAGATGTTGGCAATTGAAAAAGATAAAATTTTGGTCCTTGTAGATGGATCTGCAATTACGGAACTACTGCGGGCACTAGAGGATTACTTGTCTCTTTCATTTGGGCTCACCAAAAAAGGTATTTGAATTATGTCTCTCTACTCACTCTCCTTTGTAAGTGTAACTGTGTCTCTGTTTCTGTAATAAATAATCTGCATATGTTACAGAATTTGGCCTTGTGGACTTGGTGGAGTTCAAGTGGAAAAACCTGGAAGATGGGAAACAAGTAAGAGAGCACCACAATCCACAAATAAGCCAATTTTAGTTATTCTTCTATGTATTACTTTCATTGTATCAACAGTCTAACGATTGAGATTGGAATTTGATATAAGCAGGAATCCTGCATCGCAAACTCCTGGTTCGAATTACTATCTGTTGTTCACATGATGGCTATGCTAACATTATCCGAGGCCAATTCATTGCTGATTCCTAAGGACTACTCTGGTTCTGGTGTGAGGGTTGTATCTACAGGTTTGTAATTTTATCTCTCTTGGTTTTATACACTTATTCTTTGATTGTTAATGCTGCCAAGATTCTTGGCTGATCGAACTATTGTTTCTAACATTTACATTCAGATTGCAAGAGAGATGCTGTCGATATACTGCTTAAAGCATCAGGATACCTGGAATTTTGTGTCAAGAAGATACTAGTTCACATACCACCAGATATCAAGTATGTCGACAGATTATACGTTAAGGTTTTTTCTGATAACTCTTTGATACCAATCTTTGTAATCGATAAATCATGTGATTTCAGGAAAAAATTCCCAAAAGATTTTCAAGATGGTGTGTTGGAGGCAATTTCTATACAAGCACTAGGCCAGGTATATATTCCACAACATAGATATGATGTTTATTGATGTTTAATGGATGACATAGAGATCACAGAACTAGTACTAGGTAGTCTTGTCAAATTATGGGCTGCATTGCTCTTCTATGTTTTTATTAGTGTTTTTTCAGGGAACTGAAATTCAGCTTGGCTTAGCTGTTGAAAGTCAAAAGGCCTCTTTATCAGTCAAGAGGAGATTGGCCTGCGAGCTCTTGATCTATTTTAGTCAGGTATGTACTCATATTTTCCTCACTCTTTTTTGATACAGAAGTTGATTATGGTTAAGATGATATTGCAGCCTATATTGTTAATCACTTTTCATGTGAATTTCAAATGAAAATGTACAAGTAAAATATTTTGCTGGCTTCTATGTATTGACCTCTGAATCTGAAGCTGATTCTGCTTCTCATCACTAGTGTGTTTTTCCTGATGTTTGATCAGGCTTATCAATGCTTGTCCGGATGTGACATGAATTACATGTATGGAAAGAAGCATCTATGGTTCATCAAGTGGAAATTTCTTGAATCGAAGGTTTTTGACATTACATTTCTCTGATTGTAACAGATTCCTGTTGCTGCAATCATTAAAAATTTACCCAACACATTCTAATTACTAAATTTCAACAGGCAGCAGCTTACTATTACCATGGTCTTATCCTCGATAAGGGCAATGAACCACCGTGTCATGTTAGTGCTGTGTGTTGTTTCCTTGCTGCAGAAGAACTTCAGTGTGAGAGCAAAAAGGCCTGCTTAACCTTCTGTCTTGCTGCTCCTATTACCAGGTCGGTCGATTCCGATATTTGTCATCGCTATCTCACTATCCTGGAATCCATTTTCAGTCATCCTCATTTCTCATTCTTTTTTCAATTTTAATTTTTATTCTGTTCTGGCCAGATCTCCTCCACTTTGGGGTGCTATGAAACACTTACACCAGAAAATTTCTGAAGTTGCATCAAGGAAGTCACAGATGTACGGTTACCTCTTAGAAGAAGAGAAGTAAGTGGTCTTTTACTATTTTTTTACTGCAATCCAGTTCATTTGACAAAAACTGATAATGCAGCGATTCATGTAATCTACGTCGGTCAAAATGCAGGTCTCTTCAAACATTGCCGGACCTACCGGATTTCCAACCGTCACTGAGACCTGATGACTATGAATTGCCCGAGGTTAATCAAGCTTGGGATAGTGAAAAATGGGAATTGCAGAGCCTAACCCTGAAAGCGCACCTCATTGATTGTGAAAATGACATTGAAACTGAATGAATGACACAGTTGTATGACTTTCCTTCTTTTTGCATGTGTACTTCGATCTTGCCTGCAAAACTTCGTCGCGTTCATATTTAAGCTAATTATATCACAAGAAGAAAGCAGCAACGAGCTAGGACATCAATTTTCTGGATCTTGCTTAACATGTCTTTGTAAATGTTTTAAGTTGTTCGGTTCATATAGAATCACAACCAAGTTCCCCATCAACAACAAGACCTGACAAGGATCTCTGATGCAATATTTACCTTCAATTGTTCTGCAATTATATCTCGTTCCATAGAAGTTGCTATGAAGACCTTCAACGTTGAATGCTTACTCTAGGTACCTAATTTATCAATGTTTCAGTTGTATATTATCACCCAGACAAGTTATTCAACACTTAATGATCAAAAACTTCTCATTACATTGAGCTGCAAAGATATGATCACTCGACATAATGGTACTGAAAATAAATATTTCTCAATGCTTATTGTTGTATATTGATAATTAAATTGCTCTGGCTTGAACCTTTATCTGCATTTTAACATTCCTGGTTTTATTTTCCTTCATCCTTCGTCGTGTTTCCTCGTTCATTTGATTGGTCAAGACATTAGTTTCTTCGAAGACATAATCGTAAGCGTCATGAAACAAAAGAAAGCCAAGAAAGACAACACATTTGATATCAAAATTCGATTGCAAAATTTTGGCGCATTATCACAAGCAGCCATCCAGCCTACTTTGTGCTCTCCATACTTACTCACATAGGCAATTGCAATTACCGCTGCACATACGGACATCAACAGCACCATTATCACCTGTAATACAATTGTCAGTAAACAAACTTCCATCGACTCGAACACTTACAAATTTCCCTGGAAATCTCCATTAAATTGTTTAAATTTGTCTACAAATTTCGTGAAAATTGTTCCCTTATATGTTGTCAAAAGCATGTCATCATCTTTCTTATCTAATTTTAGATTCATAAAATAGCAAAGTATCATATATATGTAGCAAGGAAATCAGTTGGCTTACCATGTCATGCAAAAGTAGGTAAAACTAATGCTTGAGATCCGACCCTGAACGGCTTAGAAGGAAAACACATATCAGTGAAAGTATAGAACAAACGCATGCTACTATGTCTGTGCCAAACAAGTACATGTAACACAAACCAAATCCAAAATATAATAATTATTTTAAGAAGAAGAAGAAGAGCTAAAACATTGCTACAAAAATCACAGGATTGGAATTTTGAAAGATGGTTTATCATTTACCTCATAGCAGATGTGACGCTGTAATGGACGACTAAGTTGTAGCCAAACAGTGAGATAGATTGGGTGCTGGTGAGCATGATACAGATTGCAGCCACTGTGAAAGCAGTGACCAAAGTCCTGATCAAAATTTGAGCCATGAAGAAACTTTTCTTAGGGGACCCTGAAGATGTGCCTTGAATCATTAATGAGTTGTTGTTTCCTTTGGCTAATGCGTGTGATGCCAATTGAGGTCCAGATAGACACAGAAGACAACAACTTTTTAGAGACCAAAAACTTGGTGTGATGCCTGCTACTCAAACCTAGTGATTGTCGGTCTGAATAAGCATCCTTTCCGGCCAAAGCAAAAACATCCAAGTTCAGTGATAAATAAGAGTGAGAAGGGTAATTGCATTCGGCAAATCACAGCAAAGGAGAAAACATTCAAATGTTATGAGAATCCGAGAGCTTTAGAGACCAATAAATCACTATCATTACTCAATATTTACTTTCTCAATAGAATTTAATGCTGTATTTAAAATTACAAATCAAGTAATGATGTTTGTGGGCTTCCTAATCTCTCAAGCAATCAATTTGATTCGCTAATGGTGTCTACATGTCTTCTCACCGACTAATAAATCTCACCTATTTCCATTGTTTTAACAAATTTTAGTTGCCCAACATCTTTTCCCACAAGTGGTGTGCACAATCCATTCCACGTATGTGGTGAAACTTGAATTGTTGATCTAATTATGAGTGATATTTGGTCGCACATATAATGTTTGTAACCAGGAGGTCTCAACCCGTTCATTCGATATCAGATTTCAAAATTTTTTTGTCTAAATACAAATATTACGTGGGTTGTGCATGCAGTCCAAGGACAAGGGATGTTTGTACAATTTCATGCAAAAATTATGTGTGCAATTAAGCTAAATATTATGTGAAATTTATGTAATTTGCCCTATATTTAATACTTAGAAGTTAAATCGAGTTTTGATTTGTGGGCCAATCAATCATGCTATAATTGTATGCTCCCAATTACAATTTATAATTGTATGCTCCCAATTACAATTTACTGATTTTGATTATGCAATTCAAAGGCCTAATTTCAGGATATGTTTCTTATGCAAATCGAAGATCTAAGACACAAGGCTTGGCTCGATAAATAAATTACATTAATTATAGTCAATCTAAAAATTTAGTCCAAATTTCAACCTAAATAATATGACAAGTGGTTTTTTCATTAATCACATTATCTTATGTTTTGTGTGGTGATGACAACTCACTTACCATATCATTTTGGTTGAAATTTGGATCAAATTTTTAGATTGTTTAGCACTAATCGTATGAAGATGGTTATGTAATGCAAACAGCCTACTCGCTTTCAACAATTAACAATTAATTGGTCAATCGTTTTTTTTTTTTGAAATATGATTTTAAATTCAATTGATGAGTTCGGTCGAACATCAAATACATTGAATATGCATAAACTAATCAATAATCATGGTAGTTATTGTTTTAATTTTGTTAGGTCAATTGTTAACATTAATTGAAAATTATTGGTTCAACTTTTATCTAAGGAAGAATGTAGTTTATAAATTGAATACAGTACTTAAATAGTAAAATTGAACGTTTTTTTCTTAACAGCCAATAATTTATTCAAAAACCAAAACAGACAACCAAACCAACCGAAACAACAGCACCCACTGGAAGCCGAAACAGTAGACCAAGTAGAGCCAAACAAACAGAGATCAGAAAGCAAACGAACAAAAGAAAAAAAACAAGAAAAAGGGCAGACCGATGCCACCACACAAGCCACACCAGGCAACACAGAATCAAACAACACCAAACATCAAAACAAGCCCGACCCTAGGGGGGTCCAGTGAAGCAACCGCCTAGAGCCTCCAATTGTAGTTTTTTTTTTAAAGTTGATTGTAAATTATAGTTCATTTAAGATATTTGTTGACGTCGGTTTCTCAATTGATGAGAAAGTCAACAAGATTGGATTTTAACCGTGACTTGTCAAAGAGAAAGAGAAAAAGAATGCAATTTGGAGCTAGTTAGATACAGATTTACGTGGTAAAACTCCGGTGATCAGAGAAACGTCCACGGGTGGTTGAACAAGCAACCGAGCCAAAATCCACTATCGAAATAAAGATTTACACAACTCGATCTCTTTTTTTTTTTCTTTTTGCACGTTATTCTGTCCCCTTTTTAATGAGATTATGAGTCTATTTATATATGCATAGAACCCTAATCTTTGTTGTACAAGTAATGGAATAATTCGTATGTAATTATAATTGGTTAGTTGTTGGAGTAATCTTTATCTTCTTTCCTATTTCGGAGATTGTATGGAGATCGAATGAGACTCTGGTGATATAGTCCATTTAGGACTTATTTCCTTATAAATGCATAGTCTTCTTTAAGAAATAAACTTGTTACCTGATCTGGAACATTTTTCCTATTTGGTATTTTATTTTTCTAGGAATTCTTTTCGACATGGATATCTTTACATATTTTAGTATGACTCTTGGTTTGTATGCGAGTTATGTACTGGACTTCTTTATTCGGGTTTCTTCATATTTGTCCCGAGCAGAACATGACATCACTTGGTCCCGTGCAGGTCATGGCTTGCCGAATACTCGTGTTCACACTTACTCAAGTTTTCATTCCTTAGTGTTGTTTTAAAGGGCATTTTCTGGATGCCTACTTGGATGTCTCTAGCAATATTTAAGGGATTGTCCACCTTGTCAGTGACGTGTACATTCGGTAAAAATATACATATAACAATACCCCCTTAAAATATTTTTACAGCGTAGGAATTTGTTCCCGACGAAAGTATTTTAATAGACCCTTCAATCATTTATGCCAGAATAATAATCTTTTAAACAACGCCTCGACACGTGTCTTTTAACCGCTCTATTTCCTTGGTAGCATTTATGAGACGCGACTGGTGGGTTAACTGGTACGCCGCTTTCGTCATCAAATCTTTATTTTGATTTTTTTCCCGCTTTTTGAGACCCTAGGGTTTCGTGTCATTGCCCCTTTAAATGTTCCATTGAGGGGTTGCTTTGGTTCATTTTTACAAAAGCAAACACTCAACCCAGATTTTCTTACGCAGAAATTTATCTTAACTCTCCGTCGAAGCTTTTACAACAGGTTTCTTTATTCTAAATGTTAGTTTTAATGGATCCATCTTCCCATCATCGCCTTTTTACTATAGCTTTCGAGGCGCTTGAACCCGGAGATCTTCAACTGGTTTCTTGCGTTCGTAGACTATTGGGGGAGATCCCTCCTGATGAGCCTCATTTTTTAGGTGTTGACATTTCTGGGCTTTGCCCTGATATCCGGTTAAGTTCTAGTTCTAAATAATCCAGTTCTGAATCTTCTAGTTCTGAATCTATCGTTTCTGATCATAGAGTTCCGTTTCGATCCAGGATGGGAAAGCATCAGAGTAAACGCGAGGTCATCAAACATGGCTTGGGCAGCGTTCAAATCAGGGAACAAATCATTGATGAGAGGGACGTTGAAGAGGAGTTTAGAACATCTCGTATCCCTTTTTCTATTGATCGCCCGAGTGGGTTTGATGTCGTGCCGGATGTGGTCTGGGTAGATGAGATCTTGAAGTATCATGCTCGATTTTACCTGAATGACTCAGTTACAATGTCTCCTGCTAGTGATAGAGCTGCATGGAACCCTTCTCCGGGCATGATGGCGATTTATGGGTCCATACTCTGTTACGACGTCACTCTTCCTCTCAAACCATTCATTGTTTGGTTTCTAGCCGAAGCAGGGATCGCTCCAGCCCAACTTGCCCCGAATAGCTACAAGATTTTAATGTGCATGTGGCATATGTGGAGCCGGATGAACCTATCACCACCTTCCCAGAATAAAATCAGGCATTTTTATACACTAAGGCAATCTAGTCGGACATGAACCTATTTTCTTATGTTCAATCCGCCAGATTGTTGGGTCTTGAGGGAAAAAAAAGTGAACCGGGGAGTTGAAGCCTCTTCTGATGCAAAAAAGAAAGGCTTTGTGCGGGGGTTTCCTTCATCAAACAAGCATTGGAAGAACAGTTAGTTCTTTGCTGGAGGGAACTTGGGACTTCAGGTTACTCTCTCGGCTGGGGGAGTCAAACGGTGCTGAAGGTTTCCCGTTTTTTCTATTCTCCTGACGCATGGAACAAGAAAAAACTTGACTTTTCTGATGCTGAGCTAACAAGACTTGGTCGGGCCGCAGTGCGTACTCTGGAAAAGAGGAGGAAGTCCTATCTTTTTAGTGAGAGCAAGATGATAGAGCTTGACTTTTTTAGCCAGATTTCAAGCTACCATAGGCGATGTATGGTTCTTTTCTTTTTTGCTTCTATTTTCACCTCTATATTACTGTTTCTGACTTGGTTCTTTATCTTGCAAAGTGTATGACTCGGACATCTTCTGTGACGTTCAAGCCCACCAGGTGAAGTCGATCCTTCAGGCGAGCTAAAAAGAAGCTTCTCGTCAAACCAAGAAAGGCAGTGCTCCGCCTGATGAATTGGATGATGAGTCTTATGAGGCTGATGAGTAGATTCATGAGTACGTCCCTGAAGAGGTCATTCAGCCAACCGTGGGGGAATCTAGCGGTCCAAGTGGCCCTGTTAACAATGCCAAGAAGTTGCCTGAAGATGAAGACAGGCAAGACGATCGTATTGGCGAGGCACCAAGTGAGCCGAACTCTCTGGTTGAAGTTCCTACCAAGCGGTTAGCTGTCGGAGATGGAGATAAACCATCTCGTGAATAAGAAAATCCTGATCCTGATTTTTTCGGATCCTTCCAAGATAATGATCAGGAAGATCCTTGGGCTGATCTGAGCTTCCATCGTACTCGGGACGAGAAAAGAAAGACGACCGGTTCTCCTGTTCGATCTCATAAGGTCTCTCGGGTGGTATCATTCATTGAGTCGAACGATGATGATACCGAGGGTAGAGTTTCCCCGAGCGTTCAAGTTGAAGCTTCTGTAGGAAGGGCGAAAACTCCAGACCTGAACAGGGATTCTTTGCCTCCCAATGTTGAAGATGTAAGGACGGAATCCTCAGGGGACCCTTCGTATCCCTCTCCCCAAGATATGCTAAGGGCGATGTCTTCTGGTAAGGCCTTCATTGAGGATGATTTTTAGAGCCGCTGTAGGGAAGACTCTTTGGCAAATCGTCTTCAAAATATTTTAAACAGTGCGTCATATGTAAGTTTTCTATCCCAACCTTTAATCTGTTGGGTTTTTATCCTGTTGGGTTTTTAACTTTACTCTTCCCTACAAATGCTAGCCGAGTTTCCTGAGTTAATTCAGACGCAACAACATCAAGCTGATCGGATAAAGCGTTTTAAAGCTCAGCTGAAGAAGAGCGAGGATAACCATGCTCGGGTTAAAGCGGCTTATCAAAGGGAGATGAGCTCTGCCTAGGTGTTTGCCGACCACTGTTTGACTAAACAAGTAGAGGCTGAGGAGAAAGCTTCTGCAGTGGAGGAGAGAGCTTTGCCTTTTCAAAACTTTTTTTCTGCCACCCAAGAGTCAACGTTAAAAGCTGAACAGGAGGTTGAGCAGGCCAAATCGTCCTACGAGCAGAAAATCAAAGATCTTAAGCGTCAGGCCTTAACCGTTGAATCCCTTTCGAAAGAGGCTAGGCTGGAGCTTGCAGTTCAAGAAGTCAATCGGTTCAAAAGATCCCTAGCCTATGATGCCTTACTCCTTAGGGAATTTCAACGAGGTTTAGTCTCGGCTGGTGAGTTCTTCAAAGTTAAAAATCGGGCGACTGAAAAGGCTCGGGCGAACTGGAAATTTCGATTAAAAACCATGTTGATCGGTCCTGGAATCTCTTCGGATTCAAATGAATGAGTGGAGGGCATACTGTCAAAGTCAGGGTAAAGAGCCCCACCCTATGCACTTGGAGATCCCGTCAGTGCATTCTCTTTCAACTTTTTATGCGAGTTAGGAAGCAGGTGTGGATGGGTCGAAGCCTGATGTTGGACCGATCCCAGGAACGGACTATAATGAGTGGATGGATGACTTGGTCAACACAATTGTATGGCCTTCAAATGAGAGTCTCCTTCATGAGTACGAAATAGTGCCCGACCCCGAGTATCGACAAAAGCTCTATGTCCTCTCTCTAGCCTATGATCTATTTGTACAAAATTTATGCATTTTGTAATTATAGATTAATAAAAATCCCATATTTTTGCCAACTGCTTTGTTCTGCCAAGTATTTTGTATGCAGTCTGCTTGACTTATTTCCCGAGTATCTTAACTTGGTTTCGCCAAGAATCTTTTTTCTGGTTAACTATTTCTTCGCGCTAAGTATCTTATTAAACTTGCTGACTATCTGTGCCAAGTATCTTATTAAACTGGCTAATATTAATAACCAAGCCATCTTGAAACAAGCATATTTCATACTCGGTTGCTACCTAAACATGACTTCAAGGCTCACCATGATCATGTTTGAGTCCTTACAAAAGTCACTGAGGACGTCTCTTAGTTTTGTCTTTGCAAGGGTTTGCCGAATCGTTAAGCTTTTAAACTGCTTAACACAATTGCGCATCTCATCGGGATTTTTTCCGATGGTGCTCCGAGCCGTTTTCCAAAATCCGGTGTATCGAGTTTGCCTTTTGGCTAAGGTCGATTGACCTTGCTCGGCTGGTGTGCTCCTTCGAGCTTCTCTGCCCATTCGGGAATCTTACCAAGTTAATGGTCCCAAGTATTCTATTTGCATGTTCTTATTATCATACTCGTCTTTCATATGTTCTTATTATCAAACACTTTAGATTTATGAAATCCCGAGTTGGGTTTTTTTTTATAACTGTAAAATTAACATGATTAAATTCCAAAGCTAATAACTATCTTGACTAGAATTGTCCTAACTAAAAAGGGAAACAAAATTTCAGGGATAAAAAATCTTCAAATATTGGGTGTTGCATGGCCGGGGTAAGACCCCGCCATCTAGTCGTGCAATCCAATATGCTCCATGACCGGCTACCCCATCAATCTTGTACGGGCCTTCCCATTTGTCAGTTAAGGATCCTTCAACTTTATTTTTTGTGTTCAGTAACACTTTTCTGAGTGCCAAGTCTCCCAGTTGGAATTTCCTGATCCAAACATGAGAATTGTAGTGACGAGCCACTCTTTCCTGATATGCCATATTTCGTATTCGAGATTTCTTCCTTTTTTCTTCTAGCTCATCTAGACTTTGTAACAGTATATCGATATTCTGATCTTTATCATATAGCTTGACCCTAGGTGACGCATACGATGTTTCTATGGGGATAACAACTTCTGTTCTAAACGCTAAAGTGAATGGAGTCTCTACAGTAGAAGTCCTCGTTGTCCTTCGATATGCCTACAATACCTCAAGAAGTTTTTCAACCCAACTTCCTTTCTTGGCATCTAGTTTTGCTTTGAGTGTGTGCTTGATAATTTTTTTTACTGCTTTAGCTTGCCTATTTGTTTGAGGGTGGGCAGGTGTGGCGTAGTAATTGGCAATTTGGTATTCGTTACACAGTTGTCTGAAATTTTGATTATCAAACTGGGTGCCGTTATCAGTGATGATAGTGTTTGGGACTCCAAATCTGTATAGTATATTTTTCTTCACGAAATTCATGGTATTTGCTTCTGTGATATGTACCAATGCTTCAGCTTCTACCCACTTTGTGAAATAATCAATGGCTACTATTGCATGCTTCGCTTCACCCCCTGTCCCTGCTGACATTGGGCCAATTAAGTCCAAGCCCCACATGGCAAATGGCCATGGGGATTTAAGGCTTCTGAGTTGTTCAGGGGGTTGTCGGATATCGTTAGCGATCCTTTTGCATGCATTGTCGATTTCTGAACGTCGCTGTGCATCCGAAAATGAAGTGGGCCAATAATAACCTTGACTGAGTACCTTGTGTGCTAAACTTTTACCCCCAGTATGGTTTCCACATACTCTACCATGGATTTCCTATAGTATCTGACATGCATCTTCCTCTGATATCTTTGGAGCGTTTAGGAAAACCCTCTTCTGTACAGTTCTCCTCCGATCAATGTGTATCTTGTTGATCGATACCTGATGAGTTTGGCTTGTAGGGGATCTTTCAGGAGCATGCCTTCTTCCAAGTACCTTTTTAGCTGAGTCATCTAAATGTCTGACGGTGTTTGAATTTCTGAGATTTCAAAGTTTTTTAGCTCAGTAATGCTCGGTTTTAGGAGATGTACGACCGGAATAGTTTTTGGCCTGATTGTGGTTGTTGTTGATGCTAGTTTGGACAAGGCGTCTGCCTTTTCATTCTCTTCCCTTGGAATCTGGACAATCTTATATTCTTTGAATTTTTGAAGGAGTTGTTTTGCTATGCCACGATAAGTTATCATACCTTTATCTCTAGCTTGGTATTCGTCCAGGACTTGGTTGACGACTACCTGTGAGTCGCTGAATATTTCGACCTCATCCGCTCCGAGGGCTATGCATACTCTAAGTCCAGCTAGTAGTGCCTTGTAATCGGCTTGATTAATCGTTGATTTGAAGTCGAATCTCATGGCACACTCAACATCATCTCCTTTCGGGGTGCATACTATGATCCCTGCCCCGCTGTCATGAGTGTTCTAGGAATCATCGACATATAATTTCCATGAGAGACTCTTGCCCAACATTTTTTTTGCTTCCGGGTTTGGTTTTATGAATTCTACTATGAAATCTGCCACTGCTTGGCCTTTGAGAGATGCCCTGGGGATGTACTGGATATCGAATTCACTCAACTCGATTGCCCATTTGGTTAGTCTTCCTGAAATTTTAGGCTTCTGTAAGATTTGATTAAGTGGGCAGTCGGTGAAGACCTAGATTGTATGAGCCTGAAAGTATGGCCTAGGCTTCCTTACTGCCGAAACCAATGCTAAGGCCATTTTTTCTGCCTGTGGATACCAGGTTTTGGCTGGAAGAAGTGTCTTCCTGGTATAGTATACTGGCCTATGTACTCCATCTTTTGTTCTGACTATAACTGAGCTTGCTGCTAATTCCGTAATTGATAAGTACAAGTGGAGTATTTCTCCCCTTCTTGGTTTTGAAAGCATGAGAGCTTGCCCGAGGTACTCTTTGATTTTCAGGAACGACTGCTCGCATTCTACATTCCATTCGAGCCCTTTTCCTTTTTTAATTACTTTAAAAAGGGAACACATTTATCTATGGCCATTGAAATAAATCTGCCCAATGAGGCTAGGCATTCTGTTAAGTGTTGTGCTTCTTTTAACGTCCTTGGCGAGGTCATTTTCTGAAGGGTTTGGATCTTCTCAGGGTTTACTTCGATTCCCCTCCGGTGAACTTGAAAACTCAGGAACCTTCCTGAAGGAACTCCAAATAGGCATTTGTTCGGATTCAACTTCATCTGATATCTTTTCAAGACATCGAAAGTTTCCCGTAAATCTGAAACATGTCTGTCTACCGAGATGCTTTTGGTCAACATGTCATCTATGTAAACTTCCATGTTTCTTCCTATTTGATGTACGAAGATTCTGTTGACCAGTCTTTGGTAGGTTGCTCATGCATTCTTTAGCCCAAAGGGCATTACTGTGTAACAGTACAAGCTCTGATCGGTTGTGAACGATGTTTTTTCCTCATCAGCTTTATTCATCCGGATTTGGTTATACCCCAAGTAGGCATTTGGTCTATCCTTGGCAATGGAAAACTGTCTTTCGGGTAGGCTTTATTTTGGTCTGTGAAGTCTACGCACATTCTCCACTGGCTATTTTTCTTCTGGACGAGAACCACATTGGCTACCTATTGAGGGTAACTGATTTCTCTGATCGACTCTACAGCAAGTAACTTTTCTAATTCCTGCTTGATCGTCTGACTTCTCTCGAGGTTGAAAGATCTTCTTTTTTGTATTACTGGTTTTGCATTTGGGTCCACCACCAGATGATGTGATATTACTCAAGCATCTATCCCTACCATGTCTTCATGGCTCTAGGCGAACACATCTTTGTATTCTCTAAGTAGATCAATAAGGTTTAGCTTGACCTTTCCTTCTAGACTGGCCCCGATTTTGATCTTCTTATATGGTTCATATTCGTTCAAGACTATTTCCTCTATTGGTTCACTTTTAGACACTTTTGGCTCTTCCCTCGTATCGAACTCAAACAATAATGATTCTTGCTCGATCTGATCTGACTGTGTTATGGTACACACTTGCTCACTATCGTCCCTGTCTTTATAAACCGAGAGATTAGCTCTTCTGGCCATCTCCTAGGATCCTTTGACTACTTTTACCCCCTGTTCAGTTGGGAATTTGATCATCAGAGCATAGGTAGTTGTTACTGCCTTAGATTTATTCAAGAATGGCCGTCCTAACAGCGCGTTATAAGGCCAATTGTTCAGGTCTACCACTACAAAATCGAGCAACACTGTTCTCTGACATGGTGATACTTCAATTTTCACGGGAAGCTTTGTCATCCCGAGAGACCCGACCTCGACTCCTCTGAATCCTCTGAACGGGGTATGGAAAGGTTACAGATCCTTTCGATCCAACCTGAGTTGCTCGTATAAAACTACATTGAGAATATCGGCTGAACTACCATTGTCTATTAAAATTCTCATAACTTCTCTGTGGTTAATTCGGGCACTTATGACGAGGGCGTCATTCGGTCGTACATCCACCCCATGTGAGTTTGCCTCTGTGAATATTATTGGATCCCATCCTTCTTTTATTCTTTTTGGGTTCAGTTCGACAGAGTTGGCATCAAAGTTCTGTCTTGCTACCATCGCTTCTCGGATTTCCTTAGTCCACTCCCGGTTGATGGTTCTCCGAAGATTGTTTGTGTTACTTCATTGGCCTCGGGACTGGCCCTCTTATTCTTACCAGAATTATGATTGGCATTGGTCTCTTTCTTTGTCTTTAACCTCTTATCTTTCTTCAGGATTATATCTTGGAGGTGTCCTTCCCGAATGAGTGTCTCTATGTAGTCTCTAAACTGGTAACATTTTGAAGTCTCATGACCTATTTTCTTGTGGAATATGCAGTATTTTGTTGTATCTCACCGAGCAAATTGAGACTGTCGGCATGGCTCCTTCACCGGATTCTTTTCTTCTAATATGGCCAGGATTTCTTCATATTTTTTTCCGGAGAAGGGTGTAGTTTGTGTACTTTCCTCGGTACTTCTCTATGGTCTGATCAACATTACGCCTACTTTACCCATGCCAATTGTTGACGTCGATTTCTCGATTGATGAGAAAGTCAACAAGATTGGATTTTAGCTGTGACCTGTCAAAGAGAAAGAGAAAGAGAAAGAGAATGTAATTTGAAGCTAGTTAGACACAGGTTTACGTGGTAAAACTCCGGTGATAAGAGAAACGTCCATGGGTGGTTGAATAAGCAATCGAGCCAAAATCCACTATTGAAATACAGATTTACAACACTCGACCTCTTTTTTTCTCTCTGCACGTTATTCTGTCCTTTTTTTAATGAGATTATGGGTCTATTTATATATGCATAGAACCATAATCCTTGTTATACAATTAATGAAAGAATTCGTATGTAATTATAGTTGGTTATTTGTTGGAGTAGCCTTTATCTTCTTTCCTATTTCGGAGATTGTATGGAGATCGAATGGGACTCTGGTGATATAGTCCATTTAGGACTTATTTCCTTATAAATGTGTAGTCTTCTTGAAGAAATAAAGTTGTTACCTGATCTAGAATCTTTTTCCTGTTTGGTATTTTATTGTTCTAGGAATTCTTTTCGACATGGATATCTTTGCGTATTTTAGTATGACTCTTGGTTCATATACGAGTTATGTACTGGACTTCTTTATTCGGGTTTCTTCATATTTGTCCCGAACAGAACATGACGTCACTTGGTCCCGAGCAGGTCATGGCTTGCCGAATACTCGTATTCACACTTACTCGGGTTTTCATTCCTTGGTGTTGTTTGGAAGGGCATTTTCTTGATGCCTACTTGGATGTCTCTGGAAATATTTAAGGGATTGTCCACCTTGTTAGTGACGTATACATTCGGTAAAAATATACATATAACAATATTAAACAAAATAGACCCATTAATGGATTTAAAATGATCCACCATTCATATATAATTTTTTTTAAAGGCCCACTATTGGAAACTCAACCTATAAATAAATTTAAAAACAGCCCACCATAATATATATTTTAAATGCCAACTCATGGAACCTATTAATCATTCTTACAACAACAACATTGGATCAATGTTGGCGATGAATTGAATCCTAGTAACACTCTGTTGGTCACAAATAATCATTTTTTATATCTAAAAAAAACTCAATACTCTCTTGAAATGAAAATTTAGAAGTCATTGTTTTGAAGGTAATTAAATCAATACACTTCATTTTTTTTATTCGTTTACGAAAACATGTAAGCTTAATTAGTACTTTTACTGCTAAAAATGTGAGATGAGTAAGGTTTAAATAATATATTCTTTGATGCAATTATTAAAAAAAATGGTAACATTTTTTTGATATTTTTGTTATGTTATAGTTTTGAATTTGAGTTATTATATTGATTTTTACAAGTATATACTAGAGAGAGAAAAAAACAAATAAACATACATAGAGTATCAAGGGCCTCATTTTCTATAGTTCATCTCGGACCCCGAAAATCTTAGGGCCGGCTCTGCATCAAAACGACCTACATCTCAACCTAAAGAGAAACGAAAACACCACAACAGACCTGAAACCAAACCAAAAAAAAGCAGAGACAAAGAGACCACAACAACATGAAAGTACCTCACCCATCACAACCTGCAATCTAACATGTCCTCACCACGACTCTAGCTTCTCTTAGCAAGGGAATTGGCCAAATGATTAGAAGATCTCAGATTACACATACGAATCCGTGGAAAATCCCGCCACATTTACCAAACACCAGTTTAGAGACGCTTGTTATTCCAAGAATGAATATCCTACACCTGCGGCCAAATACTGTCCCTAATAACAAACGCTATTGTTACTGGCCAGTGGCTACTGCAAGTCTGCTACAACACTCAAATCCAGTTTCCAATGTTCAATCTATGAAATTCCATCCTGATTGTCAAGTGTGGAGTGTAAATCCACCATTTTTAACACTTCATTTTGTTGTTTAAACAAGAATGGAGACATTTTTTCAGTTCACGTTTGGTACATGCCGTTTTATCATAAGTTTTTCGTTTTAACAACCGTCAGTGCCATTTTGTTTTAATACAGAATACTTTGATCATGTTTTTTTTTTGAATTCTTTGTATCGTTTTGACAGTACTGTTACGATGACGAGAACCAGAGCCTGTTTACTCGCGACCGGTTTGCTTCCTGTTTTCCGACCAAGTCGGAGGTACGCGGCGGAGAAAACGTCGGCGAGTTTCGCTGCGAATGGATGGTTGGTGAAGAATAATAATATGGAATACAAGAGAAAGGAATTGATAGACTACTTTGTGGAGTCAAAGGACATGATCAAAGCAAACGG